>VZTR01011776.1:233643-285188 GCA_013400775.1 Chaetops frenatus
GGGTTACACAGTGGCTCGTGCTCGGCTGCTCAAGTTGGAAGGCTCTGCTCAGGCCAGCTCACACCAGCTCACGCCAGCAGCCCTCCCAGCACTGCAGTGCTTCCCCAACACGCCTTTGGTACAAACCCCCATGAGCCGAGCACAGCACTGATAGCCAGCTGCTGGCTTTAGCCTCTCGGTGTGGTTGCACTGCTCAAGTCCATGCTGTGGGGCCCTGAAACAGTGGTCAGCCCCAGTTCAGCCTGGTGCCCTGGGAAGTCACCAGGGTCCCAGTGCTGTGATGCCCTGCAGACCCCCTGACCGCCCTCCTGCTGGGAGCACCACTGGGGAATGGCAACCCCTTGTCTCCATTTGGTGACCCAGTGACCTGTTAAACCCAGCTGTTGTAGGTCTCATCTGGGCTCCTGCACAAGTGGCACCAGTATTGTGTGCCCCGAGAGTGTCACTGAACACTGCCACTTGCTAATGTGTTTGTCCAGGTAACTGAGATTTTAACATGTGCCCAAACCATGTGAACACATGGTTCTGGGCAATGTGAACGTACAGGGCATGTCATCACTTTCCTAGCTGGTATATCTGACAAAATCAGAATGCTTGTTTTATGGTTAAATTATCAGGCAATTGCTCTGAAGCAGTTGAAGAGCAGTACTTCCCTACACAACATGTATCTGGATGAAGAAACTCACTGCCAGGGAATATCAGAGTGCCCATTTGTGCAAGGTGTGTCCATTGGGATTAAATAATCATTTGGACACAACCTCCAGCACACAAACTCTTCAAAATGCTGATTAGCAAATGGTGGGGGGATTTACCAATGACAAATTCACTCTGGCAAGGCAAATTCACTTGCCCTGGCTCCAATAATCTTGTCCAAATACTTATCCAAAGTCTTGGAGACAGGATACCGGTCCATTCAGGCCAGCAATCTGACGCACATCCCTGTCCTCCTGTTGTAAAAACTACCTCATGGCTGTAATAATTAATCAGCTGGAAACAGCCCAAGCCCAAAGAACAATGTCATGGCACTGAGTACATATTTACTCAATCAGGGAAAGCAATGAAGAAAGGAGTTTCACTCCAAGCAGAGCAGAAACACCTACCAGAGATATACAAAAGCAGCATGAGAGTGCAGTCTCAGTGGAAGATGTGGTTGGACTTTCACAAGACTGCTGCCCAGTCGTGACAAAAATGGAGTTGAGCTCAATGCTGTTGGCAGTACTGCCCATCTGACTGTAACTGCACCCATATTTGCAGGAGACCCAGTTTGGCAGGGTTTTAAAAAGAAAGGGAGTCAGAGAGGAGTAATATTTCATTTTTTAAAAAGTTTCTGAAGTATTTATACTGTTTTATTTGTAAGCATGAAGGTAGGCAGCTTGGGAATAGGGTGGACAGGCTCTGCCCTGGATCCTGGAAAGCAGAGATGATAGACAGTGTGGGGTTCCCACTGGGGAGGCAATCAAGTATGAGTTTTCAGGGCAGCACTGCTGCAAAACTGGCTACTGGCATTTTCTGGGTGTGTAAGAAGGTGTGCAGACTGTCAGCTGAAAGACATTACTGACTGAATGAAGGACACTCAGCTCTGTGAAAGGTGCTGCTGCTGCAATAACGAGCACATAAAAGATCTTCAAACCAAGCTGAAGGCCATGGACACTACCCAGAGTAAGGTCTTCATCAATTTGGCCTCTGCCAAAAATCCAGAAGAATTTGCCTCAACCAATGCATATAAATTTTATCAGGCAGATAAAATTGTCAGCATAAATTTGACACAAATTTTTACCCAAGAAAATTTTACCCTTCAAAGAAAGTGGGTCCCCACTCTTTTTTCAAACTGTCAGCATTCAGAAGGGTAACCTGAGCTTTGGCCAAACAGACCTGGTTTGCTGCAGGGAGAGGTATCTAGGGAAAATGCAATTGGCTTGTGAGTTACAGCAATTCCCACAGCCAGAGCCCTCTGGACATCAGGGTGTGGCCATTCAGGCCCTGCACCCCTCATGCAGAGGTAACCCAGCCTCTGAGCTGATGTGGGGATACCCTGGAGGATATCATTGCTGTCTCTGTGTAGTAACTGGGCACAACAGAAGGACACGGTTTCACCACAATCGAGAGAACAGCTGAGGCTCCCAAAAGAGAACCTGTTTATTATGGATACACAATTTATAGGGTTTGCAAAGTGAGAGAGGATTGGAAGATGAAATCCCACCTCTCAACCAGACTGGTTAAGTGACCAGTCCATCAGTTTCCCTTCTCCAAGAAGGAATGTAAACAAAGCCAGTGTTTTTAGTACAATGTGTGAGAAAATCTGACTCGAGAATATAAACTTTTCAGAAGGCTTTCAAAAACAGGGCAACAGTATCTGTCCTAATGAGGAACTTCAGGGGTCACTTAGCACATCTTAAGGGATATACCATGAGAGCTGTTGTAACTCTAAGGGACAAACCATGTTCTTGTCTCCAGATCAACAAAAATCACTGGAAAAAGCAGCAGAGGTGCTGGGCAGGACACCCTTCCCCAGACCCCTTGACAGCACTTCTCTAGAAACCCTCAAACACTCTTTCCTCCATCCTTGGTCTCCAGCAGGGTTCAGATCCATCTGGGGGCTTTGGAGCCATACTTGGCAACCTGAGAGTTGCACCTGATGCCTTCAGCCCTTCCACTGGGGGCAACCAGCCTGGGGCAGGCAGCTTGCCCTTCCTCACACTGCTCTTGCAAGCTGAAGCTTTTCTTTGTAACAACTTACTTCAAGATAGCACATGAAGAAACATCCAAAGGAGGACCAAAATAACCCAGGCAGCTTCATGCCCGCTGAGACCAGGCTTTCTTCTGTAAAGCAACTGAGTGGCTTGGCACTGTGTGTCATTTAGCACAGGAGAAAAAAAAGCACCTCTTGTCTAGAGGGTGCCAGCCACTGCTGGACAGCATGCACCTGGCCATGGGCACCGGCTCCTGGAGTGTCACTGGGGATGTTTCTGCTGCTGCCAAGGGAAGGGAAGCCAGTGCACATCCTGTTGGCTTCACCTGAAGTCACCCAGCTGGGACATTGTTTCAGCTTGGTGGGACTGTGGTATGTGCACAGAGAGTGAGAGGAGTAATAATTCTAATGAGGTGGCCCTGTCCTGCACCTGAATGCTCTGCATCTCACAGAGCAGCAAGGAGAGCTTCTTTACACAAGAAGATGGTGTTTGATTAATTAAAGCATCTAAATAAAAATTGCATCACCCTGACTTACTGGGATTGATGTTCCTTTAGCTAATCTCCTTTTTTCTTTCATCAAGACTATGTTACCTCAAATTAGCATTTGCTGCAGACAGTCAGAGTCGATCAGTGGAATGGGATAACTTGTTCCTTCAGCTAAGCCTGCAGTGAACTTGATTTAGTATCATCTGTCTGCTTTTAAAGACCTTATTAAGATGGAAACTTAAGAGATTTAAATACAACTATTTAGAACCCAGTTAACCAGATTTCCATGAATAAATGTGGACTTGCCATAAATGTAATTCCTTACCATTTATTGTTCTGCTCTGGTTTTGCTTCTCTTCTATCCCATCTGGAACCTGAAAGTGTAAAACCATAAAATGAACGAGCTCAGGTGAGGATAACTTCAGCAGAGGTGGCCACCTGGCTTTGTGAAGGAAGCCCTGCTGCCACGGTGTCGTGAGCTCTCCAGCTCACATTTACCAGTTGCTGTGCCAGTCTGGAGCACCACATTGACACTCTCCAGCTGTGACAGGAGCTGGCTGGGACATTTGGGTGCATCCCACTCCCCAAGGGAGGGTGTGTTCAGCCTGGCACAGGCCATGTGGGTGCCCAGGCAGACTGCCCAGAACAGCTGAGGGGCCAAGCATGGCAGAGTGGGTTGTTGATCTCTAGGTAGCTGATTCTAAACTGAAAATTCAGCCTTTTTTCTTTCAAAAAGCTTGCACTTATATTTTAGTCATAAAATAATTTACTCCATCAAGTAGCATCAAGTCCAACCATTAACCTAACACTGCCAAGCCCACCACTAAACCGTGTCCCTAAGTGACATATCTACACACAATTAATGTTAGAACTATTCATTCTGTGTGAAAAGGCCGAGAGGGGAAGCTGTGGGAGGAGCGACTGAGGTCACTTGGTTTGTTCAGCCCGAAGAAGAGACTGAGGGGAAATCTTATCGTGGTCTACAACTTCCTTGTGAGGGAAAGCAGAGTCAGGCAGTGATCTCTTCTCTGTGGTGCCCAGTGACAGGACCCGAGGGAATGGCCTGAAGCTGTGTCAGGGGAGGTTTAGGTTGGATATCAGGAAAGGGTTCTTCACCCAGAGGATGGTTGGGCACTGGAACAGGCTCCCCCGGGAAGTGGTCACAGAACCAGCCTGACAGAGATCAAGAAGTGTTTGAACAATGCTCTCAGGTATATGGTGTGACTCTTGGGGCTGTCTTGTGCAGGGCAGGAGCTGGATTTCGATGATCCTGATGGGTCTCTTCACCCTCAGGAGATTCTAGTATTCTACGTAATTAATTTTCATATAATTCATTTTAGAAGAACCCTTTGAAATGCTCATGGAGAGGTCTTGTATGAGCTTTGCTCATGCTCATAATTTACATTCTCCCTGTAGATTTTCCTCCACCGATAAACATCAAATGCTCATAAAAATCTCTCTGTGATACCAAGAAACTTGTGTCTTCAAACAGCAGTCACCGGAGTAGCAATATTCTCCCAAAATGCTCTGAGCCATGGCACTGTAAGGCCTTCCAGCAAAACAGGAATGATCTCATTTTCTCCAGCGAAGTATGGCAAATGCCAAAGGAAGCTGCAAAGAGTGCGAACACAAGGATGAGTCACGCCGCGAGTGCCGGGGCAGCGGAAGCCCTCAGGGAAATGGCTTTCAAGGGAGAGGCATTTCGGACGGTGCCGTCTGCAGGGCCCTCTGCCCCCATGCCGGCAGGGACGTGGCTGTGCACCATGGGGTACCACAGCAGCCCTCGGGAGGCGCGGGGGCCGTGCGGGTGGGTGGTGGGTGGGTGCGCACCCCCCAGCTCCTGCGGCATGCACCGCGCTGGCAGGAGCACGGCAGGGTTTGGGGGCGGGGGAAAGCCCCACACTGGTGACTCAGGGCTGCCCCATGCCCTGTTTTATGTAACCCGTGTGAATTGTTCTGTCCTCTTCTGTTGCGTGGCTGTCTGCTGGAGGCAAAAAGGCTTGGCTGGCACAATGGGCAATTCTGGCTCAAATCCAAAACGCAGCCTCCTCCTGGTGCCGTGAAGAAAATCAACTCTACCCCAGCCGAAACCAGCACATTCTCCACTCCTTAGCCCGCACCATTTATGTCATGCTTAGGTCCCACAGTATCCAATACATCCTAATTAACCACCACCTCCTTCCCATCCTTTGATAAAATACACATATAACATTCCCTTAGCACCACCCCTGCAAAATGTCCATAAAATGTCCATATAATGTCCACAGAACCTCCATTAAGTTAATTTAGTCCAAGACTTTGGCCCCAGTGCAAACCAGCACACTGCCCCAAGGGTGGTACGGCATTGAAGCATTCCCTACAGATGCCCAGAGCATTGCTGGAGGCTACTTAGGAGAGGATGAATACACCAAATCATACAGATGGAGAAAATTGGAGGGTGGGGTGATAGGGATTGGCAGGGCCCTACAGACTGATGGGGGAAGAGGGCAGGAAGGCAGCCAGGGAGCAGGGACAAAGGAGGAGCAGATTGGAAAGGATATGAGGCAGACTCCAGCTGCAGGAGTCACACAGTGCACATGTGAAATGGCCGAAACCTGGCTGAAGAAACCAAAGATGTGAAAGGAAGCCAGATGGAAAACAAAAATGAAGGCAGAAGGAGCTGGGCTGGGCTGGGCTGCAGCAGCCCCTCAGATACCCAGGTGGCTGAATGTGCATACAGATGCCGTGACCACCTGGAAGCTCCACACAGCCTGCTGGGCCACTGAGACTGACCCCACCACAGGTGCTAAAATACCCTTTAACAGCCATCAGCTCTCCAGGGCTTGCACCAGAAACAAACCCACACTTCTGTTTACATGTCTATATTTTCTGGCTCTCAAGAGAACCGTATTCAGAAGAGCATCCCAGCTGCTGGATCTGAAAGGCCTTGCCATGTGCAACAGGAACAAAAAATGGCCTTTAAAATGTTACAGTGACTTCTGTGGCAGTCAATTTTTAAGTTCTTAAAATAAAAATAATTTTTAAAAAGCAGCAAAAAGAAAAATTTAAAAAAATTACCTGAGGGTAAAAATACTACCGAAAACTGAAACTTGACAACATTGACTGTGAGAGATAACATCTTTAAATGGGCACATAGCACCCACCCAACTTCCTGCTGCTCCCCCACGTTTCAGGGCAGAAACTGTGAGGGGTTAATAATGCAGCTCCCTGGCAAATCTCCATCCTGCTACCTGGGTTTGGACACCTTAAAAGTTCACCTTCTCCTAAGAAACAGTCTGGAGAAACATCTACAAAGGCACTGACTTCAAAGGGCAGGATGAGGTGTATACATCACCTGAGAAACCGTACCTCAAAAGAGTGGAGGGAACCAAGGCAGCCCCATAGCAGGCACTGTCGAGTGTTCTCCAGAGAAGAGCTATGGTACAGGGGCTTCAGAGAGGTGCTCCTTACAAAATTAGAATAAAAACAGTGACTTGGATTCCTCTCCACTGTCTCTACACCAATATTAGCCTGTATAAAACAAGGAGATGTTTCCACTGACATTTCACCTTCTGACACCAGTCCAAAATAAGCTCTGAACAGAAATTCACTGCAGAGGCTGAGCAGTGCTTGGAGTTGCAGCCGTGAGAATTTTGGCAACACAGCTTTTAGCTGCTGCTGAATTATTTAGACCATGGGTGTGTAATTGAGAGCAGAACTAGCCCAAAGGAGCTACCTATTATCAGCTTATCATTAGAAAGTGATACACCAAACTTTGATAGAGCTTCCCGTGCCTTTGCTGAGTTATTTAAAGCTGCCACACACAGAAAAAAAGCTCATTTGAAGAGCTGTAATGTACCATAGCTGAATTTTGTGCATCCCAAGCCTTCGTGCAACTGCCTTTGGCTCCTCAGAAAGTCCGGGGTCCTGTGCAAAGCACCACTTGCGGTCCCCATGGCTTCCTTCCTCCCCACTACTATTTTCATTATTGTTGACAGAAACATTGTGCACCTGCTGCTGTTACTGCAGAGGTGGAAATCCCCCTCAAAGCACTCACCAGAAAGGTCATTGGGCTGTTTCTTCTGCTGTAGCACCAGCAGGGAGGCAGTGCACCCTCTCCAGCTTAAGAAATACCCACACATGTGCCAGCAATCCCCTCACTGGCCCCTTGTAATAAATCCAGTTGGCAAAAGTAATTAACAGACAGACTGCAAAAGCAGCTAATCTAAGGCAGCAGGGATGAAGCTGACCTGGCCTGCCACCTGTGGGATGATGCCAGAAGGGGCACAGGGGCAGGGAGGGTTTCCCTGAGGCATCTAAGGATATGAGATGGGTGTCCAGGCCCCTGGCCCTAGTCCACCCCCTTCCAAGGCCACTATCACACAGCCCCATGCCACAGCCACCTCTTGGCTCCCCTGCTGCAAGCAGAGGAGGAGTGAAAGAGAGAAAGAGATGCATCTTGGGCAAGAGTGGAACAATTTGAAGACCAAGCTGGTTTTTGCTGGCCTAGGCAGAAACATTTTAGCAACCCTTGGTGATTCCAAGGGCCCCTGAGGAAAGCCAAAGCATGCACTGACATGGACAATTTTCACGCTTCCTACAGACACCTCTTTCTCCCATTTATCCCAATGGTGAGTGAGTGTATTTTGCAGTCCTGTGGGGAAGAGATATTCAGGTTATGCACAGCTACTGCCTCCCAGGAACTCCCAACCAAGGTGCAATGCACCAGGTTGTACACCACGCTTCCCCGGATGCTGATGTGTGCAGGCAGGGGAGGGAATGGGGCTGCCAGTGGTGACATGAAAACAGAACCCAGGCCATCCCTACCTGCTGGGAAAAATAGAGTAAGGGCCTGGTCCCGGGAAATTTTGAGCTGACTCACCTAGAGTCAATTTGAATGGGATTTGAATCTCTTTGTGTGTGAGGATATTGCCAGGCTCCAGGGGGATGTCCAGCAGGAACCTGGGTTGTAACATTATGTGACTCATGAGCACACCTGGATAAATTTATGCTTGGGAACATCAGTTCATTTTTTTTTTTCATGCTATCCCTCATTTTTCCCATTACTTCAGCTGAGTTATGGAAGGAGTGATCCTACCTTCAAAGGAGTCCTTTTGTAGTAGTCTTGACCCCCTCCAAACCAAGAAAAAAAAAAAAATCATTCATAAACAATGAGTGCAACGAAATGGACATGCCTGGTCTTAGCTTTCCTGGGCAAGAGAATAGATCCAACCCAGCATCCCTTAACTGCTTTCTCTGTAAATTCATCTCCTACACACAGGCATATTTATTCCTCCTATAGAAATACCATCTATCTTGAGGCATCACCCACTCAGTAAACTATGTATGTATGGGATGGGAGCAGAGGAGCATGTAAAAACAACATCACGGCTTGTTTCAGTCTTGCATTTTTTAAATCCCAAAGACCCTGTACATGACCTCTTTTTCTGCTCATGTGATAGATAAATATTTATACTTCAGTTCCTTCTCCAAGTGAGGGTAGGCTAACTTCAGTTGATTTTGAAAAGTGTGAGAAACACAAGCTCAGGTGATGGATATTGGTGATAGCCAACGGCAAAGGCATCCATAGGAACAGGGGGGTGATTCCCCTTTGGTAAATCTGCAAAGACGGGAGGAGCCTGTGCTAAGATTTCCTTTTTGCTAAATACTGCCATTCCTTACTTTTTCTCAGACTTCAAACCAGCTCTCTGTGCTTGCAAACCACCTCATGCAGCCAGATCCCCAGCTGAGTCTGAGCTCTACAGACTAAACTTCTGATTTATGAAGGATATGAGACATCATCAGGCTGAACCCCATCAGCCTGTGCCTCTCCCTGCCTGACTGAAACTGTTCTACAACTAGACATGTCCTACTAATTAAAAGTTCCTAAGAGTTTGAGAAAACAAGTGCCTGGATAGAAAAGGCAACTCTCACTAGGGCCTCAATGAGGAATAGGCTGCTGTGTAGGGCAACCCTTCACGAGAAAGTTCATAAGGAGACTGGGTGGTGGGAGAGAGGGAGGCTGTGTGAGTGCCGTAACCTAAACAGGGCAGCTTCAGAAATACCCTCATCCCAGGAAGCACTTCTGAACACAGCTCAGGCCCCAAGCTGATCTTCTCCAGCTCTGCTACTCCCCTGATGACTTCAACGTTGTGGATGTCCCTTTTGAGGGGATCAGACTTTTGTCTCTGACCTTGGTATCACAGCTCCTTGCTAGCTGAGCACTCTGAAGGGGACTGCTTGAGCTGCCAGAGCATGGGCAGTGCCTTGGGCACAAGCTTTGTGGTAGCTGCACAGAGAGAGCCTGGCCCTTACCTCCCTCCCAGCCTCCCATCAGAGACTCCCACAGGCTTGCTGGCCGTGCACCTCACAGAATTGCACAGGATTAGCTTGGTCCTACCTGTAGTGCAATAATGGACAGGCACCTGGTTCCTGGTGTTTCAGGGCTGAACTGGCAGTTCTGCTATTGAAGGCTGGACGTTTTTTATGACTTTGTGTAGTTTTGTGAGCACAGGTAACAAATACAATTGAACCCTGGATTTCAGAAAGAACCTCTGACGTCCCAGCCCAAAGGAATCCTCTCTTGCATTGCATCACCCTGCAGTGCATTTGATCTGAGCACATTGCAGAAGCATCACTGTCTTTGCAAGACAGTGTATACTGTCTTTGATGGAGCAGTGTTATGCATACATACTGTAACTCCCATGCTTGGATACCTCTTGGACATGCTTCAAACATATAAGCCCTGGGAAGAGGGGAATTTACCAAGCATACACACTGTTCCCAGAGCGGGGTGTGTATGTGTGTGTGTGTGTGTCTCCTATTGCTGAGCTACTGGAGCGGGCTGGGGGTCAGTGGTTTTGCAGCTCAGCTGCCCTCCTTGCAGGACCAAAAGAAGAGCAAGCCAGGTTGCCTGGCCATCTGCATCCTGGTGTCAAGTCTCACATGGAATGACCAGAGGTGAGATGTGACTGTGTAACTTCCTTCAGCTATGCAAAGCTTTACTCATGGGTTAAGCTGAAGGTGCCTGCCTTTCCCTGCTGCCCGCTCCTAAGTTTCAGGCAGGTGATGCTAAGAGCAGCAAATCCTTCTCCTGGCAAGTGGTAGCTCTTTGCAAACGACCATTTGTATACCCTGGGCAGTCCTTGGGCAACCATCTTCTCACCCTGGTGACCAGCTGGGCTCACTGCAGGCAAGTCAGGCAGGACACACAGAAAAGGCAGCTCAGCCCTCACTCTGCTCTGGCAGCCCTGTTGGGAGTCAGGCTCCATGTAGGCACCTGAATCAGCCTTGGAAGCTAAGAAACTGGAAAGGTAAATGCACAACCAAATGGAAGGGACAGAAACTAGGAAGTTTACATACATAATTTTAACCATTGCAAGTTTTTAGTTGCACTCCAAATACTGCTTGGGACTTCCTCTTCCTCCCAGCTCTAACCAAAGTTCAAACCTTGTCTTCCCAGGCCACCAGGCAATGGGTGACAAAATTACAAGTTTCACACGGACCTGTGATGAAACCTGGAACTGTAAGATCAGGTTAAGAACACAGCAAAATTCTGTTTCCTTTCTCTTTTCAATAGCCAGCTAGCATATCTCCCTGTGACACAGCCATTTTTGTGCATGTTGTTGCTCATCAGCCCAATATACACTGCTCTCAGCTCACACACTTGTCAGGCTGGTATGAGAATGCTAATCACATCTGAAGGGCATTCTGTGTCCACATATTTTACATACCTGAATCAATCTGTGTCACATCCAACAGCTTAAAAAACTGCAAGAGAGTGAGTGCTCTCAACTTGTGCCTGTGCCAGCCCAAGGTGCACAGAGCTTTGCAATGGACACAGCCTGCCCACCAGCAGAACCATGCAAGTCACCCTTACTTACTCTAGAGCTTTCCAGGAAACAGAAGTTGCCATCATGTAGTAATGTTGAAAGCCCTGGACAGTGCTTATTTGATTTCTGATTCATTCCATTAATTGGTTGAAACTGCAAAAAGAGATTTTTCCAGGCAAGGAAACTGCAAGCAAGCCACATGGAGATCTACGAGGAACAGGGGAAGTACAGCTGACTTTGCATGGGGTGTGGGATGGATTTTGACAAGATCCCTTCCAACAGGTAACTTGTTCAAAGCACAGCCATGGTGTAACAGCTGAAGAGGTGCCCTAGCTCCAACCTCTACATTTGAGGCCAGACTTGAGCAAGTCACCTTTAAGTTCTAGTTGCTCTTTCCACATCGAGCTGCCTCAAACACAGCACTTCCCATCCTCTTGGATGGGTGCTCCAGAAATTGTAAAGGCAGCCAACACTAACTGCTCACTCTGAGAGGTCACATTCACCTATCAAACCCATGTCATCTGGGGCTTCTGAAAGATTAAAAATGAGAGACAAACAAGAGGATTATTAAAAATTTATCTATATACCATATTTATTATCAATCCACAGGATAATCTGATTGCTACATGAGCTCATAAAAGCTATTTCACCTTTACAAAATTAAAAAAAAATGTGCCACAAGGATGTCATAACTGCTGATAACCAAGGACTGAATCTTAAAATTATAAATTTTGCTGTAGAAAAGATTAAAAAAAATTATATTCACTTTAGAATTTTACTTTGAATAAAATATTCCCCTGTATAAAAAATAAAAAAAGCTTGCTCTGGTTAGAATTAGAGTATTTTTCTTCTTTTTTAAATCTGGGAATTTGCATAATATCTCTGTAATAAGTTTCTTTTCTTTTTTCTATTGTACCACGCGGCATTCAAGCATAGCAGATTAGAAACAAACATGATGAAAGCAGTCTCAGAACGTACGAAATCCACATGGAAAGTTTTAGTTTCCTTTCCCTTCCTCTATTCTTTAAAGACACTTTAGCAAGAATAGCCTTGGAAAAGAATACAGGTGGAGAGGGACCTTCAATGTGCCATTAAGTAGAGCAAGGTAATAAAAGGCCTTTTGTAAGTGCTTTCTTAATAAGGTGCAGAAGCAGACTGCAACTTTGCTAGTACTGCACTATGTACAATATTCACAATAGATTTTTCTTTATTTAAAAATATTCCAGCTAGTTCACATTTTCTCTCCCATTCTGAGGCTTTCAGTTCCATCACAGCCTTGACAGCAAGAAGCGCAGCAGCACCACTTCCCTTGTGGTTGGTTGGTCCTCTTTTGAAACACTGGAACCTGTGAGTGGGCCAAAGTTCTTGGGTTCTTTTCCTACATCGCAACCTTGGAAATGTGGGTTCAGGTATACACACTGACAGCTGGAGTCCTGAGTTAAAAACACTCCGGCACTGGAGTCGGACACTGCAATGTTTTATATTGCCAAGGCTTTACCTTAGGATTTGTCTCATGTGCGTCAAGGGATGAACCTCTCTCAGAAAAACGTAAAATACAAAACCAAACAAAACAAAGCTAAAAAACCACACTGTCAGAGGCTTAGCAGGTCTTGACTCTCGACTGGGTGATGTCTGATGTTTTCTTGATGACGCTGGCCCGTGTCTCACGGTCTGGCTGGCTGCTGCTTGTGGAGGCTGTGGACACTACTTGTGGCAGAGGGATGTCTGGGAAAGGAGGCCAGGAGCTATTGTAAGGCAGTGGGCAGCTTTCTTCTTTGATGGTGACTTGGAGGTCAGGCTTGTTGGCTACAAAAGTTGCCATGCTGGGAAGCATATGAGAAGTGTTCCTCATTCCTAGATTGCTGAGATACTGTTTGCCTTCAATGTTTTTTTTCTGCCAGTGAAGCCGTCCCTAGAAATGGGAGAAGAAAGAAGGGAAGACTGTATGAGCGAACACAACTTTGTGAAGTACTCCAAGTAACAAGATGAAGATAGAAATGTCCACAAATTGCACAGGAATTACCCCACCTTTGAGAGCCTGAGCCTCTAGGCACTGGCTTAAGATGTCTTTGCTCTCAGCCATTTCTCCTTTTCTGAAGTCATGTGCTTAAATTTTGTTGGCTCTCCAGCACTCAAGAGGCACTATCTGCTCTTCTGAATGGAAAATAAAGGCCTTATTCCCAGTATGCCAGAGACAAAAATGGATGCAGACATTTAGAACTCCAAATGGTAGTGTCTCCTCTGTTACCAGAGAGAGCATCTTCCTGCCAAGAGGCAGGCCCAGAGACCCAACATTACCCAAACTAGCAGTACAGGTGAGGCTGCTGGGAAACCACTGTCACTTGACGGTGCACCCCTCATCACAGGAAAGAAGTTCACCAAGGGAAGATGAGCATCCAGTTTTCTGCCCACCACAGATGCTGCAATGGCATGTTCTGTTGAAGGAGGTCTGTGGAGTCACTACTGGCAGTCTACATATGGGTTCCACCCCAGCCAAGGCACAAGAGACCAGATGGGTTAGCTGTGCTGTTATACAGACACACAACCCCCGAGGTCCTCCAAGAAGGAGGATTCAGAGAGGTTTTGGTGGGGGGGACACAGCAGGAGAAAGCTTTGCAAAAGGCCTTATGTAAAAATACAGCTGGAGTACAGGGCATCCAAGAGCCTTCAATGAGCTTTCCTTGGCCTCTAAGTACACATGGAGATCGGTAGGTCTGGTCACTTGATGGCAGCCCCAAAATAAAAGGCAAGTGGCATTTTTGTATATGTGCAGCTCAGGTTATTTTCTCCACTGATTCCTTTCACCCAGCAATACCCAACTGACTGCTCAGGAAAGCTTTCTGCCCCACATACCTCAAATATTCAAGTTCCATTTCAGTCATACATGTAAGCATTTCCTCCAGTTATTTGGGTTCAGGTGCCGTTTAAGGAAAACAAAGTGAGCAAGCTTGCAACCACGATAAAAAACTCGTTACCCCCCAGAAACATCACTGCATCATGTTAGCATACTAGCTGGCACTGTTGATGGCTCTGCAGAACATCTTATGCAAATTAATCATGTCGTTTGGACAGATGAGGAGAAATGAATTTGTAGAGATATTAATTCTGTGACAATCATCCAAATGTCTGTATCCCCTGAACCTTCCTGGTCTGCTTTTCTCCCACAGCTATTACCAAAATCAATATTCCACTGGTAGACAGAGTTGCAAATGGAGAAGGAGGAAAAAGTATCTCAGGAGATGGATCTTGAGACCTTGGTCCAAACTGCTAAAAATCCAGAAAGCTCTTACCTCTGCATTTTCTTCATCACTTGGAACGCTGTCAGTTGTTTCACTTTCTGTCAAACAAAAGAGAAACAAAAATGAAACTCATGCTATTCTATCTATAGTAACAAATTCCAGCTCAAGAGGCCTGATGTATATCCAACAAGTGGAAGCAAACAGTGTCAAGTCAAACAACCAGAAAACAATGGAGAAGCATGGAGACCCTGCCACAGCAGGGCTGGACAGCACAGCTACCTTGAACAACGGGGATAAATTCACATGGTTATCACAGTTAACATGACTATATCCTAGAAAATTCAGCAATAGAGAGGGAAGAAGTAGATTTGTGCTTTCTGGGAAGAATCTCCAGCAAGCAGGGGATGTCCCCTCTCCCCTGCCACTCTACAGCTGGTCCAGGCCCTGCAACAGACAATGTTCTGTCCAAATCTTTATCTCCCTGAAAAATCAGTAACAACTCCACCCTAGAGGAGATTAATGTGGTTTTATTTAATGAACTGTTATCACAGCCTGCCACCTCAAGGGCTTGTTGTCACTCCTGGGGCTTTATAACTGTTGATATACTCTGGTACAGTTGGTATAGTTGCGCTTTTACTACCACTCCCCAGCCTATTTCTCAACCCTTCACCCAGCACTTGAGCAAATGGCAATACTACAGTCTCCAGCCCCATCATCTCCCCCCACTGCACATGGCCTCCCTCACCCTCATCACTTCAACCAGAGCACAAATACAGGGGCACAGTTTCAGTGGGACAGCCATCCTCCTGCAGCTGTATCCCTCCCTTGCAGAAGAGCCTGAAATCCAGGAATTTTTACTGTATTTTCAAGGCTACACATGTCTGAAGATAGGCCTCCTATTGTCTGAGGGTCAGGCTCCTGGCCCAAGGGTCGTTGAGACTGCTGTGACTCAGATGGATCTGAGAGAGGGCACAAACCCCTCTTTTCAGTCTGTAGCAATGGCTGCTGCCTTCAGCACAGCCACTGGCTGCCCAGGCCAATCCAGTGGAGGCCTGGATTGCAGGTTGCCTTCAGCTTGTGGGGTTTTGAACCACTGTGTCCTGTTTCCTGGGAGGATAACCCTAGGTGTCTATCAGGATACCAACACACCAACCCCCATGGCAGGGCTGCACAGATAGTGTTCACCCACAAGGAACACAGAAATCACACAATTCAAGGAATGATGTGATGAATTATCATAGCAGGCAAGAGAGCTCTGAAGCCCCAGTTTTCACTCTCAGCTCTGTTATGCATTTTAGTCCATGCAAACTACTTTGCATAGCCCCTGCAACTCTGCCTTCCCAGAGACCAACCTCTAAATCCATGCTCTGCACTGGACATAACTAAGCTGTGCATAGCATAGTCCTAGCATAATGAGTGCTGAGTGCATGGACCAAGCCTCATGGATCATGCCCCTGCACATCTTCAGAGAGACTGGCACTACCTTGCCATCCTCTCAAGGCTTGGCTAAGCATTAGGTTTAGGCAGAAGACTGAAAACCAATGGGCTGAATCACTCTTTCAGACCCCAGGATCTAAACTGTACCCAAAGTCCTTCTACTCCAGCCCAGCTACTCCAGACTGCTGTTTCCAAAGCCAGCACCTCTCCTGTGCCAGTCTCCACTGCAGTGTGCAGTAAGCAGAGGAACAGTCCAAAACATTAAATCTAACTGCAATGTCCTGTGAAGTTAATGCACTGCAGGGCTTCTCCTTCACTGACCCAGGCAGAGAAAGATGTGCCAATGTGACTAAGCTGGCTAATTAAGCCATACTGGGGGGAGGAGAGGAAAAATTAATTCACACAAAGGAGAAACGGCCCTGAAGATAGAATCAATAGAAGGAATCCACAGAGGGACAAGTAACATGTATTCCTTGACATAAAGAAGCATGTCACAACAAAAAAAGAGTGATGCAGCTGAAAAGGAATCCATCCTTGGTGTTTATACATAACAAAATGCTGAGCAAGAGATAGAACTAAAGTTAGCAAAGCCAGGGAAGCTGGCCACACAGGCATGGAAAGTTAAGAGGTTATTTCTATCAAGAAAGGTATTTGAATCAGTGTCAAACACAACAGGCGGTTGACAACAGCCTCAGTAATAAAAAACAACAGATTTCATAGACATCAGTGGATATATAAAAAAACTCACATGGGCCACTCACATCATTTTCCCGAGTAACCTCAGAAAGGAACCAGAGGTATTTTGAAATAAACCAGATTTATGTAGGACAGCTGATATATCTGGCTCCTTTTTTTTGGTTGTTGTTTTAGAAGAGCTCAACTAACTGTTCCTGCACAGCTGTTATGGTCATATTCTTTTCTGCCACTCAGCCAGTAGCACCTGACAGAGCAAACCCACAAGCACAGGGCCAAGGTTCCGGTGGCTCTGTACACGTCTGTGTGGAGCAAGACAGAGCAGAAATAGTCACAAGAGTGTCCTAAAAATTTCAGGGTTCTAACACACAGACTCCTGTCCTCACTCTGGCCTCAGGAGCAAATACATCCTTAAAAAAAAGAAAAAAAAAAAAAAAGTGGTTCATAGAACAAGAACAATTCAGGTTGGAAGGGATCTCAGGAGGTCTACAGCCCAACCTCTTGCTCAAAGCAGGGCCAGCTACAGGACTAGATTGGGTTGTTTGGGGCCTTATCCATTCAGGTCTTGAAAACTTCTGAGGATGGAGGCAGCATAATCTTTCTGAGTATCCTGCTCTACTGCCGGACTGTCTTTGTGATGAAACAGGTGATATGTTTTCTTACAGCCAGCTGGACCGAGTTTCCTTATTTCAATTTATCCTGCTGTTTCTCATCCTCCTACCATGCACTGCTGTGAAGAACCTGGCTCTGCCTTCTCAGGAACATCCCTGAGGTAGAGGCAGCTGCTATGAAGTCATCAAAACCATCTCTTCCCCAGGCTGAACGAGCCCCAGTCCTTCAACCTTCTCACAGAGTGAGAGGCCATACCCTGCATAGCCCTTCTCTGCACTTGCTCCAGTTTGTTTGTAAGTTTCCTGGACTGGGGAGCTCAAGACTGGATGCACTACTTTCAAAGTAGTGCAACAAGCGCTGAGTAGAAGAGGATAATCACTTCCCTGCATCTACTGGCCATGCTCCTGAAAACTGGTGGCCTTCTCCATGGCTGAGGTGCTCAGGTGTCTCACACTCAGCTCACTGCCTACCCACCTTTCTTCAGAGCTGCCCTCCATACCATCAGCCCCAGCTGCTATTTCTGCAAAGATCTCTTCCTTCCTATGCACAGGACTTTACATGTGCCCTTGCTAAATTTCATAAGATTTCTGCTGACCCATTCCTGCAATCTCTTCAGGACTCTCTGGATGGTGGCTCTGCCCTCAAACATAGCAACTGCTGTGCCCTATCTGGCGTCACCAGTAAAGTTCACAAACGTGTCTCCAGCATATCTTCTGCTCATCAATTTATTAAATATGACCTGTCCCAGAACAGACCCTTGTAGTATTCCACTTCTTAATGGCCTCTAGCTACAGTAGCCAGGATCATCAAGAGCTGCCTTGAGATGCACTCAAAAGCATGCCAGTGGCAGTGGCGTGAAACTATTATCTGAGTTTTGGGCTAGCAGGTCCTGGTATAAGTTAGGACAGCTGAAGACCTCCAAGGTACTAAGACAGCATAAGTGGATAGCAGAAGTACTTCAATCATACTTCATTTTCCTTATGCAGGCTGGTTGCAATGACCTTAGGGTAGGTAGGTCAGGATTTGCTCATGTCAAGGTGGTAATCAGACCACCCTTTTCTATCATTCCAGTCCAAGAAACCACATGACGTCCAGATGAAGACAGTGACTTCTGTTTGCATTTCAAGAATTTACATCCTATTGCTGAAGTTAAAAGATTGCACTATTGTCATGTTTGCATAGATAGAAAAGTTTTCCAAGATACATTTGTAAAGAGGAAAAATGTTTCAAAGGCCCTTGTCTCCCTGCTGCTAATAATTTCAAGTGCTCTTATATCTCCCTGCCTTATGCTTTGCAAAGGTCTTCTAAATGCTTTGGTCATTGCAGACTAAACATGTTGGGAAGCATAATCATTTATCAACATGTGTGAGACTAACAGTGGAGGCTATCCAAAAGAACACCATACTATTCACTTGGTCCCAAAGATAAAAGCTACTAAATACATACTTTCTAAAAATGTGTCTGGAAATAATCTCAGGTTAATAAGTCAAAGGCAAAACCACGAGTAAAATAACAAAATGTACAGCGAACAATTAAATTTGCCTTAAAAGGTGACATTTGTGTTTCTACCCTGTCTCCTAAGGCTTGCGAATTAGCCCCATGTTAAAACAGAAAGGACAGGTTGGATCTGAAACTTTTTCTGCTTTCAAATGTGGCTTTCTCCTGCTTCCTATAAAATAAGGCTTATATGATTCTGTGGACCCTATATAGCATGTCCACACATACATTTGTATCTGTTCTCCCCTAAAAACTTCTGAACACACTGTTAGACTTGCATAAGGGGTAAATGAGTGCCAAAGACTCTTAACTTCCTAACAGTTATGAGAAAATAAGTGTCCAAATGAAAAGAGAAACCATAACCACCCTCACTGGGGGTAGGGGGAAGCCTGTTATCTCATCCTCTTTTGAGGTATCAGAGAATCCAGATGGCAGGCAGACGTTGGAAGCCAGATGTCCACAGCCCTGCTGCTTGAAAGATCACTTGTTACCAGTCACTACATGGCTCTCCTAGCCTGCAGCAAGACAGATCCACTCCCCCCAGGCCCTCAGCTCCATATCTGCATATGTACCATTAGTGCAGCCCTTAGCATTGCACACTGTGCTAGACACTGAGTAAACATAGAGCAAAAAAGACCTTTAACCTTCAGTAAGGCAGGGGGCATGTCATTTGTGCCACTGAAAATCCCCCTGTAAAAGACCTCTACATTATAGCTAAAAAAGTTCTTTTTCCATTACTCACAGGCTAAAACCTGCAGCTCATATTTCCAAACTCAGATCTGTCAAGTTGTTTCCCAAGGAAATGTGCAGAGGATGTGCATTTTTGAGTTTCATTAACAATGCAGAAGGCAGATGAGTACACATTTCTGAATCTTTGCTAGCTACCCTCTAGAAGAGCCCTCTTTCCCCCAGTGTTTTCCAAACACTTCCAGAAAAAGGGGTGTAAAGAAATGCCAAGTTGCTTACCTGCATAGGATGAGACAGGGGAGATCTGTAGAGGGTACAGCTGGCTCATGCTGAGGGGCTGTTCATCACTTTCTGTTGTCACCTCTACCACCTGACAAACATCAGGAGGGTTGGCAACTATCACCTGCTCCTCACTGCTGCCATCAAGGTGTGGCTGTCCTACAACTTGGGATTAGAAACAAAAAAATTGATTACTGATAACATCTTGACCCTGTTGAATTTCTAAGAGCCTGAGTGGTATCTGACTGAGCCTTCAATAGTCTCAGCACTTTTTCCCATGTCCACCACCTGCTTTCAGGGGATATGTTTCATCGAGGGTTCTAAAAGAAATTTGTGATCCTCAAAAAGCAAGCTGCCAACATCCCATGGCCTCTGAATGCTCTCACATAAACTACACAACAGAAGACCAGAACTGGCATGCAAAAACCTGGCCACGGGGTCAAGCAAAATATTGTGGGACTCTGATGTACATGTGACATGAATCTATGAAAAACTTCTGCTCCAGTATAGATGTCTATTCTCACTGACCCTTGTAATGCCATCCATGATATGTAGAAAATCACAGTTGTACCTGCAATCCCCATGGTCTCTGACAGAAGGCTGCAGTTTGGTTAGTTATTAACGGAGGGCTTTCCTATTCCCCCAGGCACAGGATATTTAATACCAAAAGAGCACATGAAATTTAATATCAAAGGAATATTATTTATTTCTACAAAGTGAAGCAACCATGAATGCTTTCCAAGTGTCCTGAAATGCTTTGCAGGTACTAATTGTTCTACACAACAACCTTTTGAAAAACATTACAAACCAAGGTACCAAGAAGTTACTGAGCAAGGCAAAAGTATGGTGAAAGGCAGAATCTCACTTCTCTGAAGCTGCTTGACAGAATTTCCTCTGTCTTGTACAACTCCTCTTTTAATCCCAGTAGTATGATAAATGCATTAATCCAGCACAGCACTGAAAGCCATGAGTTAGATCAGAAGAATGCAAAGGGATGGAGCCATTTCAGAGGATGGCTAACCTGAAACCATGGTTATCCAAGAGAAAGACTGTAGATATTCTTTCACTGTTTCCAAAGGAACATAAGGCTAAATTCCGTACAAACACAATGCTGTGTTGTTCAAACAGTCCATTTTTTTCTTGACCCATGAGGGGAAAAACATGTAGGCAATGAAAGACAATAGATCTTGCAATTCTTTTGTAAAGTAACCTGAGTATACCAATTATTCTATTTTAAAAAGTCAAAAGATAGCATCTATTCCTGCATGACCTAAGATAAATAAACATGGATACACATATCTATACACACAATCCACTCTTGCATTCTATCTTTAGACAGGGCTTTTTGAAAAAGAAAAGTGACAGATATTTTTCCAAGGGAAAAGCTGCATATTATTTTGCTTTGTGAAGTGCAAGATAACCACTGGAAAATCTTCAAAACTTAGATATGTATTTTAAGAAACAATGCCAGCATAAAGAAAATTACAAACACACCGGATAGACTTTTAAAAAGTCGAATCACTACAATTACTACAATTATGTTTCAGATATTTTGTTTCCCCTTTATTTCACCTTTCCTGATTCTGAAACAACCAGCTTTTTATTGAGTGTGGTGAGAGTGGTGCAAGAGCATGCACAGTTAATTTTTTATCTGGGAGAGACCAATATTGCGCAACTCACTCAGGGTATGAGCAGGCCATCTGCGCTGTTTTATCTTTTTCCTCAATACCTGACAAATTCTTACCCACCCTGAGAGATAAAATGCACAGCAAAAACTACTGCTCACTTGGGCAATATGCCACAGCTTCCAGTGAGCTGCATGTATGTCAGAAACTCTGCAGGTGCTGTTTGTCTTTCCAGCTGATTTCCTGTCTTTCTGCAGAACAGTTCTAATTTACCTTTTCCTCTCTGTTTACATTAAAATCCTTTCTCCAATCCCAAATAACTGCTTCTTTCTCCAGTCTGGATAAGCAGCACACCTCACATCTCAATAATTAAACAACACTGGATGGCAGTTCCCTACCTGATCCTCAGTCAGTGAACAGGAAGCACTAATAGCACTATGGCGCTACTCCTTCAAGTTATAACAGTAGGAGTAACAAGCACATTCTGATACTCCTACAAAGCAACAGCTGATTAAATGAACTGCCATAAAGAGAGCAAAACTACTCACAAACTCCTCAGCCACACAAGTACTTCAGGGGAATGACTATGCAAAGCCCTGTGACCTAAGAAATGGGGATCAAAAACAGTTACTGCATGTGATTTCTGCCATCTCTCCAAGCAGATACTAACATATTTGTCATATTTAAAAGTGGAATTCTAGACAAAATGGTATGTGGGTCATATTACTAGGAGCTCTTGCTGCAATGACAAACTTAGCCAAAAAAGAGCTGTCAAAGCCTAGTCCAATTATTCTACTGAGGACCAATTACTCACATGCTGAGATGATAGCTAATTTCTAATGTACTGGTTTCTAAGTACAGTCTTTGATGATCCTTTTTTGTTAGCTCAGTGATGTTAAAAACTATCTCTGCTACTGGGGTGTCAGTAAAAAGAACCAAGTTTCTACATTTTGCCTGCTGGTTTGAACTCCCAAATAAAATGGTATTATATACAAACCTCTGCTTTAAGCAATAGGAAACTTCCATCTGACTGCAGTTTAACTCCCATGTGACATTGGCTATTGTCTCCTCATGGCTGAGGACTACCCTGTGGAATAAGTCCACACCATGAAAAGCCAACTAAGAGTGCCTGTAAGTGCTTTACTCTCAAGGGAATCACCCCACTGTCACAGCACTGCTCACTGTCTCTGCAAGGTGGTGGGGCTGACCTGCAAACACAGTCTTGCACGGCCTAGGCTACTGCAACTGTGGCACTCCCTGAAGTGCAAAATGCTGATGGAAAGATAAGTTTGGCAGACCAAAAGGGTCTTTGAAGTCATTTGTGTGCTTAGTATGTAAAAAATAGCATCGGAGTACTTACCTACAAAGTTCACTGTACTGTCAACTTCATTTTTTATACTGGAGGACAGGAAATAGTCTGAAGTGACATCATTTAGCCCATTAATCCCAAAAGATGATTCAACTGGCTCTTGCTAGAATGAAAACAGTACAGTTGGGTCAGGATTTGCTCTATTTTAGGAAACAGTTCATCTCTCTGTTCTGAGATGGTAATAAATCCCATCACTTCTGCCTGCCATATACCCCCTACTTTCTGCAAGACCCTGTCTTAGAACGAATATTTCTTTGAGGAGAAGCCCGAGACTAATTCATTTCCAAATCTTGTGCTTTGAAACGAAAGCTATTTTTAATTTTCAAATTTAGAGAAAGCCTTCCGAGAGTAAGGAAGTAGTATGCTATTTATTACAAGAGATTAACATTTGAGACAAACAAGGAAGAAACACTGCTTTAAAACAGTACTCTATTTAATATTCATCCTCAGTCCCTTCCAAATATGCTCAATCTCTTTGCACTCTCTAAAAGGAAGTCTTAGTTTCTGTACAGCAATTACTAAATTCTAGCCTTAATTTTTCTCTACAGCAAGCCTGAAAGCAAACCAAAGTGTTTACACTAAATACAGCCTTTTAGATCACATCATAAACATTACCACAGGGCAACAGCATTGGGAAAACACCACCTGTTCTACACAGACTGAGCTTCCCACAAGATGCATCTCTGTGAGCCTGGTACACTTGAGTGGGAATCTAAAAAAATCCCTTCAGAGCAGACACCAAAAGTTTAATTCCATTAACTCAGGATTTCTTTAAAAGCATTATTCTACACGTGCAACTTCCTCCCTGGTATTGACTCTCTCACCACTTTACTGGTTACAACGTCTAAAATCTTCTGTTCTTACTCTGCCAGCCCTGCAAGGCTGCAAATTCTCCCCTGCTTGCTGAGCTAGACACCCACAGAGAGGTGCAGAGCTGTCCACGCCGTGCTCATTTTCACTGCTCTAAAGCATTTCATTAAAGGCAGGGCAAAGGTGAGCCTCAGGACCTGAGGTGTCAGCCCATCCCAGTACTAACCATATGAACTGTTATCTTTGGGACAAAATACTGGGGGCACTGTGACAGGTTTTGTCTGGATGTCACATGCTGTGATTGTGATCTACTCAAAAAGAATTGTCACTTCAACACAAGCACCTTCCCAGACACTAAAGCAAGGCAAACATGCACTCTTGTCACAACATTCAGCACATCAGAAGGCTGAAAAGTTAAGTGTTAATGGCAACTAGGTCTTTGATGAGACGAACCAGCTGTGCTGGCCCACAGGTCAAAGACTTGGAGAGCTGGAAAAGATAAAATTAGCTGCTATTGATCCATTGAGGGTCACAGCTGCAGAGATAGGTCAGGGCTGCACACTGGAGCCCTCAGTATCTGCTCTTGTGCAACACAGCAAACACAGCAGCCCCCATGGAAACACTGTGCATGCAGCACTTGCTCAACTTTACTGAGGCTTGACTACAGAGAAGTTTAGTAGCCCCTTTCAAGCTTCAGAAACAAATATGCATCTTAGAACTCAGATGATGGTGCCAGATCCACAAAGATAATTGGATACTGGCACAATTGGTATTAAATCACCTAAAATTTCAGTGTTCAGATGTCTAGCCTAAGCTAAATGCATGGGGATAGCTGTCACTAAGATTTTTAAAATGTCTCTCAATGTGGAGCTGCATGGTCAAAAGGATATATCTCGGATAAGGTAGAAATTAGGCCTCAGTTCAGTCCTTTGTGTCAAAAGAAAGAGACTGGTTTTATCTGGGCTCCTCTGACATTTCCGTTTCCTTCTCATTATTGAGAATTAATTTTTTAATGAATTTAATGAATTATAATGACAGACTCTGTTTGCCCAAAGGTCCAGTAATAGGAGAGCTGCCTGTTGGGTGGGAGACTTGCTTGCACCTGTAGAGCAGGGATTTGGTCAGGTCCATGCACAGGGACAAGCAGCAAATGCCCTGACTGCTGCTCAAGTTCAGCCCAAGTTCAGCAATTGTTCTGGGTGCCCAAAGGGTCCAGCAGTGGTAACAATCACTGCAAGGCTCTTGCTATGCTGCAGTCCCTTTGCAGATCTGTGCTCAGATTCTCAGCTTCTCCCTCTGCTGCCATCACCCCATTGCAGTTACCAGGCAAATTGTGGAGTAGCCTCCCACTGGGCTCCATGAAAAGATTTTTCAGGGTAACTGTAAGGTGTTCAGCTCAAAACACGCAGCTCAGATCACAGGAATTCACATCACCAAGCAAAGCAATTATAAGCAGCTTTTATGCTTAGGAGTGTGCATTTGCTTAATTCACTTACCACCCTTCTTCCCCACTACAGCCTTCAAAAATCAACAGTCAGCCTAACAGTAGCTGAGTATGGAAAGAGCACCTCTTTCAAAATCCAGGCTAGCCACTGCACACGTGTCAGCATGGGGGAACAGACAAGGCTGGTCCAATACTACTGGCCCCAGCTCACAGCTACAAGAGCTAACAGTAAGTACCACTGGTAGGTAGATGTATGTGCTGGCACACTGCTCTGCTCCGACCAAAGCAGTTTAATTCGCTCCCCCTGAGCATCAGCTACCATCACAGTCACTTTATAACAACCACACATGGCTGTATGATCCATATAGGAGAGTTAAAAAGTGGTTCCTTCAAGACAATTTAAAAGCCATTGCCTTCGATGTGTAACTGCACACGTCCCAACTGCTGGGGCAGCACTCGCTTTCCAAACCCACTTTCAGTGGAGGGCTTTTTCCCACATTTCTGGCTTCACCTGGGCAAGAAAACATCCTGGCCAGAGGCTGCAGAGCTTGAACCCAGGCATGGGTGGCACAGCCCTTCACAAGTGAGCAGCAGGGGACCAGGCTGCCCTTCCACTGTAGACACAGCTGCCACACACAGCCCAAGGACACCAAATTTACTGAAAGCTGAGAGTCTGAAATCTCTGAGATGTGCTTTTTAAAAAAAAAAAAAATTGAAGGTGGACTAAATCCTGCTGGTGTGTAATACTGACCACCTTGCAGAGGCCCTTGGCAGAGGTGTCAAAGCTGGGAAACACCATACCCCACAGGGACAGTGGACCATGCTCTGTCTGGTCTGGGTCCATGCTCTGAACAGGCAGAAATCTCAGGCTGCAACTGAANATTTGCTTTTTAAAAAAAAAAAAATTGAAGGTGGACTAAATCCTGCTGGTGTGTAATACTGACCACCTTGCAGAGGCCCTTGGCAGAGGTGTCAAAGCTGGGAAACACCATACCCCACAGGGACAGTGGACCATGCTCTGTCTGGTCTGGGTCCATGCTCTGAACAGGCAGAAATCTCAGGCTGCAACTGAAGAGCTTTACAGCTGAGGCCTTCTAAACTGACAAAACATGAGCACAAGGTGCAGCTGTGACCCTTGCCTAAATGAAAAGGAATTTCCCATGCTTTACACACAGAAATTAACTGCTCCAAAAGGTAGCTCTATTGTTCAGAAGCATTCTTTCCCTAATCACTGTATTTCTCCTTACAGAGACAAACAAATGGCAAATGTATTGCTGAGACTGCCAGTTTTCCAACCTCCAGGCATTGTAACACAAGGGCTGTGTCCATTGATGACGTAAGTCACGGCTTTAACAGCCTTCATATTTCAAAAAAAACAACCCCAAACATCCCGGGTAACTGTAGTTACTTAACCAAACCACAAGCATTTGCAAGTACCCACTGCAATATACTGTTGGAGCTATTAAAAAATATTTGCAGCAGATTGTGTTCACAAGCTCTCGCACTACTAAATAGCCACTTCTTACCTTAATTTGTTTGAATTTGTCATCTTTCTCTGATTTCGTTTTTTTTCCTGCAACAACAGAAGGAAGATTTCATAAAGTCCTGTATGCCATGAGTTATTCTTCACACTTTCTATATTCACCAACAAATAGCCCCAAAATGTGCCTCAAAATGGCAGGGCTTCCTAGTAAAGGGAGAACACATTTTGCTTAATTTTATCCTTCTCTTAAGGCCTGGGCAGCAAAAAATTCACCTTGAATGCTCTGGCTTTGTGTTTCTTTCTTAAAAGACTACAAAAATGAACCACTATGGGACCAAGGAAAGCAACTGCAGTCAAAAAATCAAAGTGAAAACTATGAAAGAATGACAAATTAGGAAACAAGGCCTGTTTAAAAAAAGGAAGGGGGAGAAAAATACTCTTAAAGGAGTATTTTTCTATAATTCTATCTATCTATAAAGAAGAAAAATCAAAATATACGTTTCGTCACATTTCTGACATGTTCTCTGTAGCTATAGGAAAAGAGAAATGGTTAATTAATTTAATGTGAAAAGAGATCAAAATAAACTTCAACCAATATTTTTGTAAATAGTTGCAACCTGGTAGGGAAATACATATTACAATTCATGCAGAAGTGATTTATGGAATTATACTGGACTTGGGCATCCATAAAACCACACTGCACATGACCCTCACAAAATGTCATGCACTTTGGCAGATCCCAGTGTTGCTGCCCCTCTCTGACCTGATGCAGAAGCTCAGACTTGCTGGTGCAAGCTCAGCTCTACCCCACTGTTAGCACAGACATGTCCCAGGAGTTTCTCCCATTTCTACTACAGGATACCACTGAAAATTTGAAATGTTTGCAGCCAAATTCTTTTGCTCCCACATATAAGTTTAGCCATATGCCACAAAAAAGGGCATGTGAAAATATATGTGAGGCCCAAACTACGACAGAGTTTTACAGTAACTGGACTTTCTGCAGAATCTTCTCCTACTACAGCCCCCATTCCCAGAATCCCAGCTTTAAAGATGAACTTCTGTAGCTCCTACTAAAGATGACTGCCAAGGGACATGTTATGGTCCAGGGGAATGTGCCTAAACATACAAAATATGCTACTGACAAGAGACTGGAAACAGTTTCAAAACAATGTTCTACCTTTTGCACATTGATCTTCCTTTCACAGTATGATTCTGCCCCAAAAATGCCATGGTTCATCATTTTCAGTCACACAGACCTTAAACTGAAGATCTGTCTTTCACTTCTCAATCTAAGAAAATAGCAAACTGAGCTATAGGCGAAGTGAATAAGATTTTAGAGGAACACTATGTGTTTGGCTTGCAGGTTATCTTTTCATCCAAAATCCTAGACCACACAGGATACCAGAGGACTAAGGAAACCATTGTTCTACTGCATAAACCAGTAAGGAAGCCATAAGAAAGCTAATGATAAACATAAATAAACCAATGTTTTTACTTCGAAAGAAACCAAATACTCATGAGATTGACCTGGTGGTTAGGTCCCCTCTTGGCAGGCAGGAGATTTAATCCCTAAATTTGGGGATTCAGACAGTTTGCCATTTCAACATTACCATGCTCTGGGGGCTGGTTTTTCATGGCCTTTGTAACTAACAATGTGGTTTCGTGGTTTAATGTTCTGGGCAGAGTGTACTGCTCTCACTCAGCTCAAGACAGAGGCAGTTTAACTGTACCCTTGCTTGAAAAAAAGATACCGAAATGTCTGCCCCCATATTTTGAATGACCCCTACTGAGTTAAATGCGTTGACCTCTAATAACCCCTAATCATATTCCTTGACTGAAGGAGACCCGGGACTAGATTCTGACCATAAGTCCATCAGCTTTAACCAACAAATGTCAACAGTTTGGGAATATCACATCTCATTGATCCTCTCTTCTGAATGTAGCCCATTTTTCATACAGCTGTTCCTAAGTTCCAGTCATTTCCCAGCCAGCCAGGGCACCATGTGCAGCTTGCATTGGTGGCTTGCTGCGTACTGAGCTACCTGCAGTAGGTGTTTTTCTCAACACAATGACCTCAACGGCATTTCATGTTCACAAACTCTCCCCTCTACCTTTTTTGGAAGGTCTTTCAGATAATGGCAGCATCCTGTACACCCTGAAGGCATTGTTTCCTTTCTTTATACTTTTGTCCTTCACTTCTTCTATGTCAGGCAGGGAGTTCATAGCACAACGGAAGTTCGCCTTCCATGTCTTTGGATCAGGTTTATCTACTCCTGACTGGTATTTTCCTAGGCAAGAAAAGAATGTTAGGCACACATGACGTGATTGGAAACCCAAGGCAAGTTAACAACAGCATAGGTTAGCTTCAAGGTGTCAGCCTTTGGTTCCCATGACAAGTGTTCAAACAATAGCTGAGGTTGCAAGAGAGTGCTGTGATCTCATGCTCATGCACATTTCTAGAACACATGATGAACAGTTTGTGCTCAAGAAACACTCAGGGCATTGCAGATCTGATGCGACTCTGTAACAACATGGAAAAGCTTGCACAGCATTTACCTTTATTATGTCAGGCTCAAATCCACAGAAAGGCATAAAAAGCCTAAGGGCGGCCTATGTCTACAAAGTGCTGACTCTGTTCTACTCCTGACAGTTTTGAACCCAATGTTGTTAACATTTAAATAAATTAAGTTTTACTGTGTTCCTCAATGCAAATGAGTTATGGCACTTCAATTAAGCTGGAGAGTATTGTAGGCCTTGATAAAACACTTGGCCTCCCACAAATCTGGAAACTTAAGTTCATTCTCTGTGTTAGCAAAAGCAGACAAGAAAGAAGAAAAACGTAACTTTAAAAGGGAAAACAATGGGAAAATCTGTCCTGTAAAAAGAGATTTCCAATACCTGTGTGAATTGCCCAGTTTCTAAATAAGGGAGCATCTTTTTCAACATCCCACCCATGTCTTGCAGCATGCATCCATGGAATCTGAAAAATCTTCTTCTCCTGAAAGGGAAAACAAACAGGAAACGCCAACACTGATAGACTTGAAGGATTTTCTGATGACTTTAAGTCACTCATTTATAAGCACAGTTTCAGCAGCCCCAAGTGTTTTGCTCCCTTCTAGCCCAGTGTCACTTGTCACTGAAATCAACAGGAAAACATCCACTGGCGTCACTAAAAGCAGAATACAGTCCAAGTATATGAAACACTCAGAAGCCACTTCACAGAAGATGAGCCTGGCAGCTTTCCAAGCTGACACATGGAAAAAACATGCAGTACTACACATTTCTAAGCTTTCAGACAAAGCATAGTTTTGTCGGCACAGACATTTTTATGATTAGGAAAATTATATCTGAAACTAAACAAACATAGGAACAGAGCAAAATCAGGGGATTTAGAATTCAGCCAGTAAATACTAGCATGGTGAAGAAAAGAGATTGTGCAAATTTGTATGCCAAGCAAACATACATAAGAATATATCGACTGCAGACATCTTTCCAGCGGGTATAAAAACACCAGACATTCATGTGAAGAAGTGCATTGAAGATATCTAAACACATTGTAGTTCAGAAACTTTAGACCACAGAGAAGTGCACTTAAAGAAATGTAAAGAAAGGCTTTTTTAAAATTTGTTTTTTTAACACACAGCTAAATCAGGGCATGCCTCACATGGTGTCAGTATAAACTGATTCCCCAAGGGATCACGGAAGATCCCTGACAACTAATAAAGATGATAGTTTTAGGATGTAGCTCCAGCTCTGGGGGCCCAGTGGCTTGAACAACATGCTTCCAACACTCCTTCCACAAGCACTTAGCACACAGGATACTGGGCCAGAAGGATTCTGGATCAGATGTGCTTTTATGTCATACAACCTGGTAATGAATTCCTTTGTCTTGACCTACAGGGCTGCTTCAGAACTCTTCATGCTCTTTTCTGCAAAACCATACAAACAGAGCTTGTTCCACAACACTTTTTTTCCTCCCCTGTAGGGAAGAATACTTTTTATCTGGCTTCACATGCAGACATCTTGCACTATAAACTCTGCCACTGCAGGTTTAGATCCAATTATTAGTCTATGAAGAGAAAAGTACTTAAAAGGAAAAATGCACTCTCCTCCTGCAGTAGCCACCTAAGCTATACTGTCTGAAAATCACCCTAAAAAAGCCTGTTTCTACTGACAACATACAACTCTAGACAGGCAGCTCTCGTTTAAATAACTGCATTGTAGATGTCTAGTCAGGTGAGATGAATCCTTCACCCTTTCCCCAAAAATCCCTTTTATTCCCTGTCTCTCTGGTTAATATTTCACTCATGCCAAGGTTAGGTTTATGTCCCTTCCTTCCCATGTGATCTTTTCCTCTTCTGAGCCTGCGTTTTGTCCTTCAACTCTTGTCTTTAATTCTTTCTGTCATATTTGCTTGTTCAGAATTTAATTCTTCCCTTCTCGTTTGGCTTCATCTTTAATTTGGTGCAAGCACTGATTCAACATGCTTCTCATTCTCCTCAAGTCCTCACACTCTCAATCTTCCTCTTAATGTAGTTCCATCACTTCTCTTACGTGTCTTTTGCATCTTCACTCTTCCCTCTACATATAAGTAAATCATTGACAGAGATACCTCTTTCCCCAACTCAAAGCAGTCCAAAGAAAGCCTTAAATCCCCTATTTGTGGTCCACAACACTACTGTATTCATCAGACCTAGAATAAGCTTCCCTGCTTTTACTCTTCCATGGACTATAATAAGCATAGGGAGAAAAAAAATCATACTTCAATAGAAAACAGTTTCTATCAACAACAACTTTAAGAATAGACCAGATTAAAATAGACCATATGATAATTCAAAACCTAGCAGACTGAAAAAGACTCCAGACATAGCATCCTGTCATCATCAATGGTACTTAATGCTTCAAAAGAAGGTGCGAGGACACTCAAGCAGTCTAAATGGTCATTACAGTGCTTCTGTTCATTACAGAAAGTTCTTCCCAATCCCAGGAGTCTTGAAGCACAGGAATAATACCAAATCATAACACAAATAAAAAAATCACAGAAGCCATGGGTATTATAATTTTATAATACATATATAAGTTTACATTCCTATACAGAAACTACAGATTTTCTCATTGACTGTGAAATATCTAATCTTCCCTGAAATCCTGCAAAGACTGCTGATTACATCAATACCATGCAGTTGAGTGTTCTGCTCTAGTTTACCTGGATATTTTCTATTTAAATACTGCTTCTTCATTTCACACATTGTCTAACATTACCTATATTCTTCTTCAGTCAATGCTGCCCAACAATGACCTTAACAGGAAAGGGCTCCTGAGTGCTTTCTCTCAGACTTGGAAAACCATGTCCTTGACTGGTCTAGCATTCCATCACTGGACTTTTGTGTAGGAGTCTTGTGTTTCTGTTAAAAAATTAGCCTCACCTAAAGTCAAAAACACAACCCACAGAAATATTGCACTGTAACAGGAATTGCTACCAAACTGCAGTGGGAATACCAAAAGGGAAAAGCTGCAACATTCTTAGAAATAGGCATGAAAAGGAAAGTAGATCAAACCTCAGCTGGTTAGAGCATGGTGCTACTAATGCCAAGGTTGTGGTTTCAATCCCTGCATGGGCCATTCACTTAAGAGTTGGACTTGATCATCCTCATGGGTCCCTTCCAACTCAGAATATTCTGTGATCTGTGATTGCTTGGAACTCTGGCATTAAAAAATGCTCAGAACAAGTGCTTGAGCATGAAACCACATCCTAGCTACCAAGTCATAGGACAAATCTTAAACAGCTGCATCCATCTCCAAGGTAATACTCCAAGCATCCATCAAAGCAGCAGATTGCCTCTCTGTTACAGCTACTCAGAATGTTTCCTTTTCTAGATCCATGAGGAACACTAACCTCTCATAATCCCCCTCCTCACATCACCTCAGCCCACTACTGAACTATGTCTTTTCATTAACACCTCCCAGTTTTGTGTCTCTGGAAAGGTAAGGAAATTCCCTTCCTCCTTCATGCCACTCAGCAGGGTAACATTTTCACCAGAGAGGTACACAAGTATTTATGTTTTAAGCTCTATAAGGAGGCGTTTGTTCTGGAGGTATAATGACGAACTGACAGTAGGGGAAAGAATTATGTGTCAGCTGTATCTGATTTGTCATTTCTAACTGAGAGAGGTTTAATTCTTTCCTCAGCTCGGAAAAAGCCCCCAAGAACAGACAGCCAATGACAACCCAGAATGGTAGTAATTTCTTTCAGATTTAAATCTTATTTCCTTAAAAGCTGTGCACACGCACGAGCTTTACTCTCTTTATAATCTGACACACCTTCTTATCTAAACTGAACTGTCCTTTACCAAACTCTGATTAAAATACTACAGCCTCCAAAGTTGATTCTGTGGGTATAGAACAGGCTGTGATACACATGATACTTCATTGATTCCATGCATGGCTTTGTTTATGGACAGGATTTACAGTAAAAATAGAAATATTTTTGGTTTAATGGTCCATTGTGGGAATGAATGTTCAAACATTTTTAAACAGAAATGCTCAGAAGTGCAATTTTCTTGTTGAGCATAATAAAGGCAATCCAGACTGATGCCAAATCAGAGGGTAGAAGTGTGGAATCAGTTTCATAAACCTCAAGGCAGAGAAATTATTTCAGAATTAGGCAGGAACACCCAGCAAAGGACAGCAGATATGGACTGTCAGTAGGAAACCTGACACCAAAATAGAGATATTCAAGGAGAGGGACCCGAACATGGGTCTCAAATGACAAAGACAACAGTAAAAACCAGTCTCCTCCTCTTCAGCTGTAATCCCATTATGCAAGAACAAGGGCCTACTAAAATTCACAGGGCAGCTAACTAGAGAATGGATAAAGCAATATTTATTTACCCAGCCACAGCATGAGAGTCACTGATGCAGGAAGTTACTGAGAAACAAGATTCATAGATGAAATTTAAAGCACTCCTGATAATTTCATAGTCATGAGCATTACTAGCTTTGAAAGCTGGAAAAAGAAGTAGTAATTTCAATAGTCATTCTTCAGCTCTAAAAATGAGAACTGGAGTACCACTACTACTGCTATAGGGAGGATACCAGACTAATTGGGTCAGTGACTTAACCAGACAGGCACCTCCTATGTTTCTGCACCTGATTTTGTGCATTTCCACCCATTCTGATAATAAAGTAGCCTCTGTAGCAAAATGCAGCTTCATGCTTTTCAGTGTGGTGAATTACTCTCCTGCATAGTGCAGAAAGCATGCAACATTTCCACAATTTATTACTACTCAAAGTCTCAAATACACTCCTAAGTTTTATTCAACCAATCAAAATTAAATTGGGCACTGACATTTTTGAGCTGATGATTGTGCTGTCAAAGTGTCTTGAGCACTTAGTAAGAGCTCAGGACCAGGAATATTAGGTTTGAATATGGCAGGGGAAAAGTTACTTCTCAATCTGGGAGAAAGCAGGGTATCGAGCAGTCACACATGTCTGAAACAGGAGATCGTTGCTTCAACTCAAAGTCTAACATAAAACATAGTCATCCTCCTCAGGAGAGTATTTTGAACACATCCCTCTGACATTTCTTGTTGAACAGTGTGTTCCCAGGTTAAAAAAAAAGTCCTAGCAGAGTCCCCAGAAACACTCATTTCAACAACAAAGAGTTAGAAAATGCTTTCAAACGAGCCACAAATCCATCAGGCCAAAGAAGGACACTTCAGATCTGGCAGGCGAGGTCGGAGGAACAGGTTCAGCAGGAAACATTCAGCTTTGCCCTTCCTCCCCACGTCACCCTTTTGAAAACCAGGAATGAGCTGATTTACCTATGCAGACCTCAGCCACTGCTATCAAATTCCCTTCCAGCACATGCATGCACACCCTCCCTTACCTTATTTAGCCATTTCAGCCCAGGTATTCTGTTAGAGTTGATTTGTTCTTCCAGCCAGGGCCGCATTCGCATCCTTTCGACAGGCATTGTCACCCACCTGGGAAGGAGCTGCAGGGAACATGGGACAAAGTTACTTGTTTGCCAAGCAGAACTCCCAGGCAGCTCCTCCACCTCTGCACAGTACACTTATTAAAGCTTTGCAGGCACTGCACAATTGTAAACATAATCATTATTTTAGATCTGTGTGCGAGCCTCCCCCAAGAGCAACTGACATGATAAAGTCTTCTTTATGGCAGAAAACAATCTTCTGGTACACTTGGATTAGACAAACTTCACCTGAAGATGACACAGGATATTGGCAAAAGCTTGTCAGCTGATACAGGTGGGATACCAGAGGTCACAAAGAAAAACAATTACACTCTCAGAGATACCTCTTTTTGGCCCATATACCTGCATTTGCAGAACACCTTTTTTTTGCCAAGAAAAAAATACGTAATGAAAAAAATTCACATTCAGGAGGCATCACTGTACTAGCTAAAACGATGTTTCTGCTAACAAAAGGGCTTTCAAATGGCTGTTTCAGTCCCATGAACTTGACTAGAATGAATAAAAATACATTTTAGATCACAGCAATTTAGCAGACCACTTTGGTTCTGGCTAAGTAGTTTGGCCCCCTCACTCCAAGCTTTCTCTGATCAATCCAGTCACTGATTTTTTTAGCTGATATTTTACATTTCAGTCCTGTTCAGCTTTGAAGTGTGCTTCACACACCCCTCAGCTGCACTATGCCACCTTGTATTACCCAGTGAAGACCCAAACTGACTTTTTTTTCTGTCTCTCTCTCTCNGTTTAGAGCTGTAAATTATTGACATAAAAGTCCAAAGTCTTGAACCTGAGGCAGAAAATTTTAAAAACATTAACCTATCTCAGGAACCCTTTTGAAAGCACCAACTGGCACTACATGCAGATTAAAGCACTATGTTAAACGCCTGTTAAGCAGCCTAGAACGCATCATTTCCACATTCAAGTACTTGCATTTAGGCTGCTGCTTCTCCTTGCCCCCTCTGCACTGGGCTCAGCTCCTTCCTCTCTCTTTTGCTCTTCACATCTGTGTTCTCTGCATCATTCTTAACTTCTCTGCTCCACTATTGTTGCCACCTTTGATCTTAAAAATAAAAAAGAGAAAGAAAAATTTGAAAGCACACAGCAATGGCACAAATGTAAATGGGTTTGTTCTCACTTCCTATGGGACTACAGGCATGGGACAGACTAACAATCAGGTAGTACCAAGCCCACACCCAGCACAAGAGGAAGAAAAACGGTCAAAGTTTCCTCTCATTGCTCTGAGGACATGTATTTCCTGAAACTAATAAGGAATTAAAACCTGAATGTAACAATAAGGTTCTTTGATGTGTTCAGAGAATTTCCCAGCAGCCATGCTCACACTAATCTCTTAGCAAACATATTGGTATTTTGTTTACTACTCTGTGGAGCTGGTCACTCATGCTTCAGCTGCAGCCTCTTGCAGTAACTACAAATTTCTAAAATACCTCAGAAAACGGTTGCAACTGCTCAGGTCTCTTTCAGGTTCACTTCAGATATGAAAAAACAGCCAACCCCAGGAATCTAACAGCGGCCAAGACCTTGTGCATATCCCCTCTCTGTGTTAGAGAGAAGCTGTTTTCCGGGCAAGGGTGATGCCAGTACAGCTTTTTTATCCCCCAGGTTGGTGGCAAACAACTGGCCATGCTGCTGCACCCCACTGCCCTTGGCACCAACAATCCTTATCCAGGCTGCAGAATGTATACAGGAGATCTCAACCATCTTCCCCTACTACAGTTTGAGTCAAAGCTGAAAAATGCAAATGGCAATGTACTAAAAACATGAACAAATTTTTATTTGTGTGACAAGGAAGAAACAATTATCTGCAACAGATGCATTTCTTTGTAAGGTATGCATGCACTTTGAGACAATTCCTGGAAACACTGTGCATCAGATTCAACATTCAGTATGAGTGTTGCCATTTAGCAATTGGACTTGTCTTCTGGGTAATGAGCCCTTAAGACAAATTTCAAGCCCATCTGAATTAACAAATTAGACAGAAGGCAGAAAAGTCATCTTGAAAGCAGCAGCTATGAATCTCACTTGGGACAGACAACACGGAAGAAACAGAAGCTGCCTTTGTACAAAAGCAATACATTTCAGGAAACGAGAAAGCTGCCAACAATTGCTATGATAAGGAAGCCAATCTTGCCCAAAAAGGCAGAGTTGAACCAGCCTGTCTCTTCCCTCCCACATCCCTGGGGGCTTCCCCAGCTGCTCCCCTGCAGATGTTTCGGAGAGGTGCTCATCTCCTTTTTGGCACTCTGGGAATCCCCTGGGATTAGCAACTGCAGCTGTCAGCACACACCTTCACATCCATCACCCACACCAAGACAAATTAATCCAAGGTAATCAGGAGAGAAATTCGGCTTGTGAGAAAGGAGGAGTGGCTCCTAAGACCTGTTCACCTGAAAGTAAATGCAAACCCAAATAAAAACAATCCTACAATGATATTCAGCCGGAGGGAACAGTGGGCATCTTCTGGAGTTATGTCCTTCACAGAGGAGCAAGCACAGCTGTGCTTCTGCTCACCAAAACATAACCCCACCCCATGTTCCTTTAAGAGCACAGGCTGCTGAAAATAAAGCTGGATGTCTTCAGAAGACATTCCCAGACCTGTCTGCCAGAGGACAGCACTGGTGCTAAAATGGAGCAGGGTTTTTGTCAGTTGCATGTCAACAACATCCTTTTGATGAAAATACCAAGTCAACTCTACTGAGTAATTGCCTGTGGGAAATGAAGGTGCCATTATCTCTGTCCACAGCTGTCAAACGCATGATTTATTTGTACAGAAAGAAACATCAGCTTCTGCAGTGCCTTAAAAGTAGCTCCTGTCTGTCCATAAATGGCATTAGTGGGTGCACTTGAAGCATTATTCAACTGGCTCCAGGTTGGAGAACTTGGAGTCCATCCATCAGTGAGTACAGACTCAATCACCTGACATTAAGAATCGTTCCATTTTGTAAAGACCTTTGAAATGCTCGAAAATAGGCAGCAAAAGCATGTAAAGTTTCAGGGGCCATTGCCTAACACCATGCCAGCTACACCATCCATCAGAATGTATCAATTATAAAACAAACCTACAAAGTCAGTAACTAAGGTGAACCCTACAAAACAGCAGGTATGCAGGGTTTCTTGTCAGCCTCTCTCCAGTGTTTACCCAGCAGAAAGAAAAAAAGAAAAAACAATTGATCCTTTTAAGGAGAACAAAACATCAGCATTTATAATCTGGAGCTGGCTGTAAAACCTAAAGCAGTTATGCACATATCTCCCACTCCTGGTCAGCCTCAATGTTGCACTTCCTCTGCACATTCACACCTACAAGAAGCTACGTGCAGCCGTTGGTATTTTTTGTACTGGGGTCAAGTGTATGACTAACAGTATTTTCAGAGCTGCCAAGGCATCCAGTTCCCACTGGCTCCACCACCACCATGATCTCCTGAGCTGTGGGTACCCATCTGCTGGCCTAAGCAAACCTCTCCAGAAGGCTGGTTATTTTTACCTGCCTGAACCTTTGCGTCCTGGTTAACCAGGAGAAAACTGCCTTGGGTCACTTGACACCATCTTCCTCTATGCTGCAGAGATCATGGATGGAGCCAGGGAGAGGAGCAGAGCCAGTTGGGCCTGCAGAGGGAAGGAGCATCACCAGCTTCACCAGTGGTGAAGAAGCACCTTGTACTCCATCACTCCATCACCCTTCAGTCCCATCCCAGTTTTGCTGCATGCTAATGCTACTCTTTGCATAGGCAGCTTTCTGAAGAAACCCAGGAACTTAGCAGGCTTATGAGCAACACCTCTTTCTGCAGGGTCTTCTTCATCTGCTTGAACCTGGACCATGGTTCACATTCTGCTCAAAGACACATGTGACAGCACAACCTAGAGAGGAAGGCACTCTGGCAATTAGGGGTGGGAAGGAGCAGCTGGGAAGGACAGGGAGGAGCTCCTTAATTCAAAACTGTTCCTGTGCTTTTAGACAATAGCTTTAAATCTGGATAGTACCCTCAGCATCTCTTTGGTGAGAACACAGGAAAATGCTTAATACTCCCAGAGAGTCAATGTTGAAGTCTTTCTGGCACTATATTGAAAATAATTCCTGCTTGTTTTTTCTTCTGGTTTATCACTGTCTCATGGTGGAGGAAAGGAAGAATAATCACCAAGAAACACAGTCAATTGCAGAAGGGACCTCTGAAAGCAATTTTCCACACTATCTGAAAAGAAGAGCTCATTTAGACATTGTAAGCAGGACTATCTGCTAGGATATCACTTCATGATTCTCAGTAAGGCACTCTTAGTAAGACAGCCAGTCTTCAAAACCCACTATTATTAACCTTGCCTCCTACAAACATATTAAGACTGGTAGCGCCATGAATATAATTTTCCTTTTCTTGCTCTATTTTTACCACCTGTCCCATCATTAGAGGGGGCCACAGCCAGGGGCATTTGCTGTTTTGGGGGTGGGAGCTTAAATATATCAATGGACATGAAGACATCAATAAAATTATTCCCAAACCAGCAGTGAGTGGGCAAGACATCAGCCCCAGCTAACGGGCATTTGCATGGTGGAGGACACCACTGGGAGCCTGTGCAGAGCCATTCCCACACAAGATGGGCTGCCACCACAGTTTATGGAGGGATTATGTTGATCTTCTTCGAAGCTTTTATTATTGCACTATTTGTGCTAGTCCTGTGGTCAGTTCAGCCCATTTTTTGCAACTAGAAACTTCAAGAACATGGTGAAGGCTACTCCCCAACAAGCTATAAACTGGTTGCAATCTGCATACACACATATTTTCAGTGCATAATATTTGATAAAGAGCTTGTAGTCCTCCCTACTCTCTGCAAGAACATTCTAGTAAGTCTGATTTGTTTTTTGCTTCGCAGAGATAACACTCCTGCTGTACAGAAAGAGTAACCTTTGAGAATGAAGAGCTCCTCACTAGAATTACAGCAGCTGTAGACAGAAAGTGAAAGCAATAGCACGGCAGGCATTACATCTGAGCAGTACATGATGTTCTCTTTCCTTCAGTTTCACTCTGGCAGCATCTGGATAACTAAAAAAGCACAAAGGTTTTCCCCAAAACACAAGCTACTCTATGCCTGTGGCTACTTTCCTAAAAGTATATTTCTATGAAACAACGAGACAGAAAAGCAGTTCTTCTTTCTCTATCACAAAGCACCTAATTAAAAAGTTTGTCAGTATATGGAAATATTATTAATGGTTGTGAAAAGTTAAGGTGGGATAAGATCTTGGAGGCACATTTCTGAAGCAGGTCACAGCCTTTGCTCAAAGCTCTGGAAAAAACATCTGTTCCTCAGAGGACATGTAAATATTGCACGGTATCAATTTATCTTTTCTCTGAAAGTACAGAATGGGCAATATTTTTTTGCAAAGTTATCTTTACTTGTGCTTTGCTGATAAACTTTTAAACTATTCTCTTTGTTTGCTAAGGCTGATGCAGTTAAGAAAAGCATCAATCATCCCATGTGACCAAAGAGATATGCTGAAATGAGACCATACACTAATTTTAGGATTCAGAGAACTGGGTTCTGTATTTGTGTCTGTGCCAAGACTGTTCCAGCATACAAGGAAACATGATCTTTTTTTAAAGAATGGTACTTGGGAGTAAAATTCTGCTTTTTGGGCACAGACTGAACTCTGCCTTCATATAGGATTTTGCAATATGACCACCTTTTTCAGCTACTCTGCGAATACCACTTCCAAAGATTCAACCATTTGTACACTGAGCAAAGCCCTGCTTAGAAGTCAAAATTGTCAGAGGTAATTCTCCCAGGTAAGAAAACCTGTTAAACTCACCTGCTCAGAAATACTTCAGAAATGTGAGACGGACACTGAAAGGACAAAAGAAATGCCCTTTACTCAGCTGCTTTGACTGTGGACACCTGAACTCCCCTTGCCCATCGTCCGTGGGGAGACAAGAACCCTGCCTAGTAGGTACATTTCCCATCTGCCCTGAGGTGGAGGAGTATCTTACCACTGGTGCTGCAGAACATGCCTTCTTTCTGATAATCCCAAATTATGCAAATATCCATATCTTTTTTTGGAACCAACAGAAAAACACTTAATTAAAGAGCAGTAAATGAGGAAAAGTGGGCATTGCCATTCTTAGAGGTACAAGGGTTACTGGTTCAAAGTGAAATCCTCACTTAGAAAACAGATATGAAGCAAGAAAACCCATAAAAACCAGTAACAGGTTTCAGGATTCATAGCTAGTTAGAAAGCAAAACCTACCCTTTCTGGTCTTTTAATTACATGTAATGGTGCCTCTTTTTTCTTTACCATTATTCTGTCAGTGATGTCCTGTTGAACAGGGAGGGATGGCGAAACATCACTGGCAGATTTGCTTCTCACTAAGCACCTCCTGTGAGCTCCCTTAAAGTATTCGCTGTGGCCAACTTTGTTCCACAGACACAGCCCCTGCATTGGCTGTAACACTTGATCCACACTGTAGCATCAGCAGTATTTTTCCTCTCTTTCCTAATGTTTTATCAGCAGCAGAAAAGACTATGTCCTTCCTGTCTATCACCAAAAAAGAGTTCCCTGCAGCCAGGAAAGGTGGTACCTTATTTGCTCCGGTGCCTGCAGGAGGGAGGCAATTTCATCAAAACAGGCCAGAAAGCCAAGAATTGGAGAGCAGGCAGGGTGGGATAGTACAGGTCCTGGGCAGACTGCTGTAAGGCATGGCCTGGCTATTAAGAAGAACCTGTACAAACAACCACCAGGCAATACTTCACCAGCTTCCCTAGGCTCCCAAACAAAATGTGGTAGGGCCACAACAGGACTATGGCTGCTAAGAGGAAAGCTTTGTGGGATGGTGAAAAACCTGAGAAACCAGGCAGCTGCATGACAGATTCATGCTAGCAACAGCTACCCAACTTTCCAAGGCTCTGCAGTGCAGCATCCACATTGTGTCCACCTCATTGCAAGGCAGATGGAGGAGGAGGGAAGCATTCAGCATGTGCTCCTCTCCTGCTGCTGTACTCAAGAATGATACACAAAGTAGAATGAAGAAAAGCCCTTTTATCCTCAAGAGACAGAGGGCAAAAAACAACCAACCCGACTTTCCCTGAAAAAAACCAAACCAAAAGAAAAATCAAAGAAAACAGAGGCAAAAATAACTCAAACATGTATTGAAATCAGCATTACAGACTGCACATTAAACATACCCAGGAAAACATACAGTGTGAACTCACACTGTATATGGAGTATGTTTCATCAGCCCTATAGCATTTCTGTTCCACCCAAAGGGTGTTAACATGCCCTGGCTGGGATTCAGATATTACACATCAAAAATGCTCTTTCCTTTGGTTTATATGCAGAGCTTAATCTCCCTCATCAGCAAAGACATGAGCTGTTATTTTGCAGTGATCTCAGGCCTCATCAAAGCTAGCCCTTGGATTTAGACTAGAAGTTCACAGAAGAAAAGCCACCTTTTTTTAATACAATAAACCCAGAAGGTTGCTCTTTTTTTTTGCTTATGGACTTAGCCATAATGAGGCAAAGCTTCAGCCTCATAATACCCAAAATAAAATTTCCCTTACGCTGGCTCCTGTGTTGAACACTGTCATGACACTTGAAGAACACAATGTCTGTGGCTGAGCACATTCACTTCTCTGGCATGGCAGCAACCTGCATCACCTGGGAATTTGGGCCAGGCTTTTAAGAGATTGCTAAAGATCATCTCCACCGTATCCTTGCCATCATGCTCATCTGCACACACATTGATGTCTGCAAGTCTGGTGAAAATACAAAATGACTGCTGTAGTTTCAGCTTTAAAATAACACTTTGTTTCCTGGGGGTTTCTTTCATTTTTTTCTCAGGTCTTGCAGGGAGTGATCTTGATGGGAGATGCCAGATTCTGGTGGCATCAGGATGACAACACATCTGTACAAGAGACATTCTACAGCATGTAACTACAGAAGACTTCTCTTGCCACCTCCTCCAAGAGTCTCAAAAGCAGCCATAAATTGATTAATTTTAATCAGTCCAATATCTGATTTATTTTCTTCTTAAGCTCTGTTACATCTGATGATTGACTACAATTTGTCCTCAGTATTTCGGATTTCTAAATATTTTTCTCTTAAATGTTGCCTAAAAGAGAGGTGGTGACTTTCCTGTACTTCACTCAGACAAGTTCGGGAGGGGCTTGTTTACAACAAGAGATTTGTTGTCATGGTTGTCAGGGAGTAATTAATTCCTTGCATTGGGGAGCAATTATTCTCAAAATAATCAATTTTATTCTGGAATTAAGCACTCACATGCGAATCTGCTCCTGAATACCCACACGTAATTGCTGCTGCTGCTTAGTTGTGTCAGTTGGAATCCCCAGAAGCCAAACTCTGTGTGTTCTTTAAAGCCGCCAGGAAAACTCAGCATTTAACACCTGATTCATAAAGAATTTTCTGGCCTGGTGAAAACTAGCAGGTTATTAAAGCTCAAACAATTATAAACAATCACTTCACTGGTGCAACTCAATGGCATGGTTCTGTTAGACCACTACATTCTCATGAGCTCCCTGACTAGGTTTGCAGGAAACATCCCTAAAACTTTTAACAAGCACTTTTACTACATGGGTCCCTCTGAAAGCAGTGGAAAATTATGCATGCACATACCTGCAAGACAGGGATCTTAAACTGTGAGAGTACCTTTTAAAGCCTGGGCAGTCTTTATCTCAGTGTCCTGCCTAGCATTCCTTTGCCTAAGTACAGGGTGAGTGCTTTATGGGGTGCTATATATTAAAAAAGAGCAATTGTAAAAGAAAAGTGCTTAATCTCGTTGTTCCCACACTGATGGCTTGTGAGGCTCAGACAGGATTGCAAGGAGACAGTGATATTTTAGAGGCACTCAGGCACGCAGAAAAAAATTACTCCAGATAGCAAACACTGAGAAATGTGTTCAAGGAAAAGTTTCACATTCACTGGCCATGACCTGCACCTGATGTAATCCACCTTGCTTGGATTGGGCTTGTTTGTCACAGCTACCTTTGTTTGTATAACATACTGTTCTGCAACACACAGCAAGAACTATTTGCACACTATACTAAAGTGCGATTTAATATTTGCTTAAAGCTTTAATTTTATTGTCTGGGCAAGGGCAGTTTCTACCACTGAAGTTAATAACTAACCCACAACTACACCTTTGCTACCCAAACTTCTTATCGTTAGCACAGCACCCAGATCCGGCAGCAAAAGATATAAACTACCTCTGCTTAACCTCACCCAAAGAAGCAAACCCAGCCCTTTCAGCAAAGCAATTTCTCCTTTACTTCTAAGAAAAGGTATTCAAGAAAAGTATACACTATTTCGGATTTGTAAAAAACACTCTCATGCTTACTTAAGACACTTTCTTTACATACAGATCACGGCAGGCACAGACTTGGGGGCTGGGATCCTCTGAATCACCCACACTGAGAGCTGGAAACATGTCTGTCACATGAACTTATTTACAGTTACAAAAATAGCACCATGAAAGAAGCAGATGTGTTGAGCACAAAAAATAAACTGAATTAGTTATTACAGAGATATTGCTTGACACTGGAGAATTTAAGAGAGAAATGTCTTTCTCTTGTACACACATTTGAAAGGCATGCATTTAAAGTGTACTAAGCATTAAATGCTTATACTTATGCTTGTTGAAATTATATGATCTAATGCTCTTTTTTTCTAAAAATGCTACTTTTTCCTCTGCCACAGGACGTACAGGATATGAATGGTTAATAGGATTGGTTACAAAATGTGCTTTTAATTTAAAGTTTTTGTGTTGACCGCAGACCAACAGCAATTAGACAGCCTCACTTTGTGATCTGCAGTAGCTATTTCTATCTCAGAAGTTTCCTAAAATACTACTGAGCTAGAGTGAGACAACCCAACTCATCTTCATTTCTCATCTAAGCTGCATAAATATTACTAAACTAAACAAAGCTAGACTCCTTTGCCTTCCCTCATCAATCTCAAATCTCCAGAATTGCTACGGCATCCAAAGAATTTATTTTTTATATGCCTGAATGCAGTGTGTTCAAATGGGTGAGAATTGGACCTCTGGAATTAGTCTTTCATTTCATCCCAGTACAGCTTTAGCAGAGCAGAGATTGTCCAAGTTTCTTGTCAACACCTGAACTTTTGTTCGATACAGCCCAGGAGCATGCATCTCTAAATAAAAGAAGGACATTCATCTGAGATTACACAGCCATCCAATGTTTGGCCATCTTCTGACTAATTCACCAGGTAGTTCTCATGATCACAAAGTACATTCTAGCTGTTGATGTGTGGAAATTGAGTGAAACCGTTCACAGTCATTTCACGCCATCAGCTAAGGTGATACTGGATTACATCCTTTGGTTACTGTTTATCTGCCCCAGATCTAAGTAGATGACCCCAAAGGTGAGATGCAAAAAAAAAGCCCACCATGTATTTTACACCCAATCCTATTAGCAACTCAAATCTCAACACGACTAAAACTCAAGCGCTCTGGCCAGTCTGACTGACTCCCTTTCATCATCCTGGATGTCATCACTTCCACTGTACTTTGTGTACGTGTTTGCCACAGCATTTCAAAATGGCACTTCCATGACTGAAGAAGACACTACTTCCCATATTGCAGACCCATTGCTCATACCTCTGGCTGTGAAAAGGGGTACCTGGATAAACCAGGAGTGCAGCCCCTACCCTCTACTGTGTAGTTTGCTCAGAGAGAGCTGCTATGCAGTAGTCAGATTTAGACAACAGATTAAATAAATGGTAAAACTGAATTAATTTTTCAAGCTCTCATGCTTCTTTCCTCTGTGTTTATTCTTTCATTTTGCCAACTGGGAAATGAAAACCAACGGAGTCGGTTTCACTTTTGTTTATATTTGGTTTCAATTTTATCCTCAACTTTTGCTTTCATCTTTTTCATGTAACACTGCTGGGATTTCCAATGCTGCAGGCAAGCTTTCAGTAATTTAAAAACATTACTCTCCTATCCTGCCTGTTTTCCTATTGCAGAATTATTTTTACCTGAGACAAACTTTTTAAGATGCTGTCACAATTTTGGAAAGTGTTTTGGGGTGGGGCTGTTTAGCATTGATTCTATAGATTTATATGCCTCATCCAATTGAATTCAGTACTTCAGTATTTTCCACTTGATTCATGCCTCAGTTGCATAAAAAGACCATTTACAGGATCCAATAAAACACCTTAAAAGAGCAGCCAGTACACCAAATGCACAAAAGCCCATATCACGCACCAAATGTGTTATACATATATGCATGAAATGCACATAAAGAGCTAAACTTATTGCTACCTTAATTTATTAAACAACAAAGGCAGTATCTTGCTTAGATAAAGCTGTAAGAGGCTTGCCTGGAATGCTGTCAAGCAATATTCACTATCAACAGAAATATTACAGTGCAGGCTTTGTCTTCTGTGCACTTATCGGGCCCTTCAAGTCACATATATCCCTCCATACATATCAAAAAGCAGAACTTAACCACAGGTCACACTTTTCAAAACCAAATGCGTAAGCAACCCTTCCTTCTTTTGTGCTGTACAAATGTTAAATATCTAAGTCTTTAAAAAGTACTTAAAATAATTTTACAGCAAAAGGGAAATGGTTAGACAACATCCACTGTCATGTGCAGTTTAAAACAAAGGACAAATTTAAACAGTTTTGATGCACCTTAAAGCCATTCCTAACACCAGAAATATGCTGGGAGCTACAAACCAAGCCTGTCAAGGTTAGCTGAAAAACCACTGAACAGCAACCTGCCCTACTCTTTAATAGACAGGAATATGAAAATTGTTACTTCCAAGCATATCTTGAAAGATAGCAACCTATATAGCAACATTTGAATGTTAATATAATTTATGAGTTAAAATTTAAATTCTGCACCTGGGGTGAAACAATATGCCACATGCAGGCAGATTTGCCCCTGGATCTGTGTCTAAGCTGCAACAGGGTAAAATGTTTGTCTTGTCCTAAAGACTGCTGTACTTGATTTAATGCAACCTGCTCTCAAGCAAACAAAGGGGTCAGAAGATTTACAGCATACAGAAAGCTGGGCTTGCAATATATTATGAATTGAGAAACCAACCATTACTGTACTGCTTACCACTTCTTTCTTTCTTCTCTAGGTCATTCAAAAAATCAGAAATTTTACATAAGCTTCCAAGAAATTGAAAACATACCCAGCACTAACTGTAAGGGCAAGTTTGAAAACCTTTTCACAGTTTGTCAATAAGAAGTATGTACTGTACAATGTATTATTTATGCTATATTTAAAAAAAATCTTAATTGCATGTATTTTTATATACAGAGATATGTAGATATGTATATCTGCATGTATGTATTTACATACATACAGGCTGACATTAAACTCTAAACTATTAACATGGACTCCCTTCCACTAACTGTTAATTGTTGACTTCAAGTTTTTTTTAGTGGCTATTTTAATCTTAACACAAGAGTTTACACATAGTCAATTCAAGGAAGAACCTTCATACAGTTCCAATAAAAGTTGTGAAAAAAATCAAACCAAAACAAAACCAAAAAACCCCAGGAGGAAATTATTTAATTACACTGAATGATATTTTGTATAATACTATTCATACATGAGGAATATGCAACTTAACAAATCTGTTCCTCTCATTTACTGTATCCAGAATCTTTTCAGCTTACTTATTTGTTGTTTTGTTTCGCATTTGAGATCTCAAAGGACAAACCAGAAAATGTTTTGCATTAATCACAGTTTCTAGCAGCACCAGCTACAATAAAACTTCTGTAAACACTGCCTTATGGTTTATGTCCTCAATATCACAATCATTGTAGGCCTTTGAAGAATCAGGTTTCAAAAGAGCAATCTTTACAAATGAGACACAGAGATAAGCAAGAGTAACATGTGATTAGTTCTGTATCTTTACCTAGAAACGGATCATGACTTTTAATACAGATGCCCAAAATACAAGCTGAGGTTCTAATCCTGCAAATGTCAGAGGAGTTTTGCAGGGGTACTGCTCCAATGCAATGTTAAACGCATACAGGATACACTTAACCTGACTGTAATTGGCGTCAGGTTAACAAGGGCTGGGGTAGCAAGCCCAAATTAAAAAGGATCATCATAGGCTTTTTTTTTTCCTGGAAGTTTGATAAAATCTTATGCTACAAGTTTCACATAACAAAGGGCAATACACGGTCTTACTTATCTCTGTTATCTGAAATGGACTGTAGCTTATGCTTCTCAGTGGAAATTTCTATTAGCAGTTTTCAGCAATGATTCTTGATCAGCATCTGCAGTAATTCTCTGTCAGCAGTCAGTGCCCAAAATTTGATACTGAGCTGTCCTGACTGCTAAGTTGCACAGCAAGTTTCTCTCCCACAGTCTGCCTAATCACTCATGACCCTGAGTAAACTCCTGACATACATGCAGTGGCTGTGAGCACCACAATTTATGTATTGCAGGACAAACAGCTGTTTTTTTGAAGTTGCCTACCAATTGTTTTATTTGGGTCTCATTTATCTTACCTCTTCACTTTCTCCATGACACTAATGATTTTAAAGAATATCCCCATGGTCCCTTCAGTCAGTTCTTTTCCAAGCCACTTACTCTTTCACAAAAGCTTCTTCCTACCCTTTATCATCTTTGACACCCTCCTCTGTAGCTCAGCAACTTTCACTACTTCCTGAATCAGGAGAGGGGAGCAACATGGATTTGTAGTGGCACGATGGTGTTTTCTGGTTTTTTTTAACTCCTTCCTAATAATTCCTAACCTGTCTTGTCCTTTATTAGCCACATCTTGGCACAGAGCTTATTTTTTCATTGGATTATACAAGCTGTATGATTTTTTCCTACATAGAAAGTCTGTTCACACTTCATTTTTTTGTACAGAAAATTTGGATCGCAGTCCCTTCCATGTGCATTACACTGAAATTGGTCTGTACTGAACTTCATCTGCAAACTTACATCCACACTTTCAAAATAAGATTTTTCTGCAGATTTTGTGGTTCAGCCTTTGGGATTTTCATGCTCCAAATGAGTTAAAACAACCAGCAAACTTGTCACATCCCCACCTATCCCTTCCTCCGTCCCTTGAATGGCATAGGCCCTGGGCAGACTTGGGGTGAGCAATACAACGTCCTTTCACTGAGCAAACTAGCCCAAAGCAAACTGATCCCACCTTGAAACTGGCCCTGCTTTAGTAAGGACTGCATCAACCAGACAACAGCTCAGCAATGCCTTTAGAGAACGCTAGAAGAGCCATGACACTCAGCTCCCTGGCAACCAAAGTCAGGCCTAGTCTTTGTCACTGTTTCACATTTATACCCAAGTTCACTAGTCCCATTCACAAATCCCTGGCAAACAACCAACCAAACAGAAGTGCCCATCCTTGAGTTTTGAGTCTCCACAGAAACATTGAAAAACTGACAGCTTATTTGTTAAACTCTATTTCTGGAGCACCAAGGCAGGCCAACTCAAGGAGTTACACACAAGAGGCAATATACCAGCAACTGCCCATTTAGGTTGCTTCAAAACTCTGCAACAAGTATCACCTCCCGCCTTCAACTTCATCCTTCCCAATGGTTTGTTCTCATACCCTCTCTTACAGACAAATCACTTTGAAAAATTCCCTGGTATGTTCACTCCTTAAAAAACCAGAAAATTAAAAGAAAAAAGCCTCTTGCAAGAGAATCTCTTCAAACTCTTTCTTGGTGAAGCAAGGCTCAGAAAATTTGTTTCACTCTTCCTCTATCTTCCTTGGGCACTCCTTCTACGCATGGATAACTTATCAGCAGGCTTCCTGGGTTTGATGCACTTCAGGAGTATATTCTAATTGTTCTCATGCCTTTAGCAGCATGACTCTCTGGCTTACCTTATTGTGTTTGACACAGATTTTATGTTCTTTTCCACCTTTCCCATTTGAACACAAAACCTTAACATTTGAAAGAGGTCTTTTTACTTGTTCTGAGCTGCTTTACTTTGCTTGTTGGCCTGCTCAGCCTTTTTGGTATTTTTGACAGATGACATACAATTGTTTTGAGCCTTTACTATTAGTGTCTTTGAAGAATTACATGCCACTTGCAACTAGTTTACACTTTTGCCTCTCACCATTTGATTAATTTCTTTCCTCTCTACATGAAGACCTACTTTGGAAGAGTAAACACTGCCACAACAACTCTTGTTTTTGCTGCTCCTCAAACAACATTAAGTTTAAGGACATTATGGCCAGTGTCATGTCAGAACTGGCTGGAATTTTGAATGCAAAATTCTGAACCTAATTCTTGCTGGCCAGTACCTTGTCCAGAGTTGTTATGCCCAGTGTATCTGCCCTATCCAGAAAATAGGTTTTTTTGGCACCTGGGCAAATTTCATGTTGGGCCATGACATAATCTTCACAGGGGCAACTGAGGCCTCTCATTAACAATCGTATTTCCTACTCTTAGAACTTCTATGTGCTCCTTTAAAATATCACAGTTATTGTCAAAATCTAGGTTGGGTAGTCAGTCACAGAGCCCTAACCTCTCTACTCTTCCTATACAGGCCTAGAACATCAAGCCATGGAACCCTGTGCTACTTCCCCAAACAGTTATTTCCTGTTTAACAAGAAGTTTCCCACATCATGCACGTGCAAGTTACTCTGTTCTCTCTATGCATCCACAAAGTTTTTGATATTCCAAGTATTCTATCATGGAGATGTTTTAACACCATGAGGGTGAGGTATCACTTCAAAAGAGAGTGTCATGGTAAACTTTACATTCTTCATCCACCATCTTTTTCCCACTGTTTGGTTTTTAAATATGTATTAATATATACACTGTATATATATGTTTTCATTGAAGACATACATAACCTGGCAAATTTATTTACATAAAGCCTATTATTCTTCCAATGCAGACTCTATTTATTAAAAAAAAAAAATTTTATTTTCTCTCGAATCTTAGCACCCTTTTTTCTCTGTCATTTTCTCAACTCTGTATTAAAACTGCCTCTAACTCCACTTGGTCCCACACATCAAAGACCTTTGCTCAATGGAGAAATGGGCCTTTAACCCCCCTTCCTAACAGCCTGCATGTTACTTCTTACACCTCTTGGCTACCCATTTCCACACAGCGTGGCCTGTGAAACAGCTCTGCTCTAGAGACTGACTTGACATCTCCTAAAATCTGTCAATTCTGTCATCAGAAAGTAACTGGGCAGCAGTGCTAATATATGTGCTAAACACTAACAGTGACTGACTGCTCTACCTGCACCTGCCAACCTGCTGGGACCCCCAGCCTCAGAGAGGTAACACAGTGCTCAGCAGGCTGGCACCCTGCCCTGCCTGTAGCTCACTGAGGAGCTGCAGCATGACACAAGACCAAAACGAAGTGATACTGTGCCTAAGGACTGGGAGCTCTCGCACCTTCCACCAGGGTTTGCCAGCAAAAAGAAAGGGGCACATGAACTAATTCCCTGGTGGCGTTAGCAACAGCGGCCAAAGAAGGACACTGATGCATCAGAAGGGGCTGGTGGCAAGGAAAGACCGCAATTCAGACTGAGACCATCTGCCTCACAGATCAATTCTGCTACTTTTGTATGACTGTCACTGTATTAGGGTGAATTTAAATGTTGCTGCTCTGCTCAACTCTCTTTTTATGGTATGAACACAGGCATTCTGCAATGGCTGTTAAGACTTAAATAAAGTAACGGTAAACTTAAGACATGTTGTATTTCATCTCCAGAAACTGAGGTCTTCACTTACAACTGCTCATACCTTCAAGAGAATGCTGTCTGCAAGACCTTAGCACAGTAACGTGGGCTATAAATTACAACTGTACACTTACCGGAAGGAAAGTTCTGCACTCCGGAATTCCTTTATCTGAGCTCTGTGTCTAAGTAAGTAAGGTTAAGACACAGACTCTGCTGTTCAGGAGCTCACACTAATCAAAACGGGAGTTAAAGACCTAAGTACCTTTGGGAATCTGAGCCGAGGGATGCAACCCTACAGGTACTTGCAACTTTAATCCCAGACATCGCAAGGCGCTTGAAATTTGGCCCTGCGTACTGCGCACAAAGAAAATCCTGGTTCCTAACTTCCCTCTGGGGTTACACGTCCAGCGCTCGGCCCTCCCTCCTCTCGCTGGCTCGGGGCAAGACAGCGCCTGCAAAGGCGGCGGCGCCGCCGTGCCCGCACGGGAGGCTGTTCCTGCAGGGAACCGAGCGGCCGCGCCACTTCCTCCTTCCGCCGCTCGCGCGGACCCCGCCCGCCGCGGCCCAACCGCCCCCAGCCCCGCTCTATCTCCCCGCTCCGCACTGCCGCTGCCGTGCCTTGACGAAGGTGGGATGGCAGGGTGCCCCTGGCCCCGGTTCCCGCCCCGGCCGGGCGGTGGCGGCGCTGAGGGCCAGGGGCGGCAGCCCCGCC
>VZTR01011776.1:285814-310271 GCA_013400775.1 Chaetops frenatus
CGGCACGGCACGGCACAGCACCGCTGCGCCAGGGCACGGCACGGCACGGCACGGCACGGCACCGCTGCGCCAGGGCACGGCACGGCACGGCACGGCGCAGCACCGCCGCGCCGGGGCACAGCACAGCACAGGACCGCCGCGCCGGGGCACAGCACGGCACGCCACGGCACGCCACGGCACAGCGCTGGGGCACGGCACAGCGCTGGGGCACGGCACAGCCCGGAGACTCCGCTACCGCCCCCCCGCCCGGCACCGGCTCCCGCTGATCCCCAGCCTCCCGCAACATGCGCTGGGCCCGCAGGGCTGCGCCGAGAACCGGAGCCGCCCCCGGGGAGCGAGGATTGAGGGAGCGCTGTTCTGGGACACACAAACCCAGGGCTGAAAGCAGGTTTTTCTGGAGACCAGAGAGGAATCCCTGCCGCTCAGCTCTACCAGCACCGACTGAATCATTCCGTGCGTCTCTAGCCCCTCTGATGATGTGGGAGTCTTCGTTTCGGTCTGATACACGCGCATGCTAGGGCTGTCGTTGCCTTTGGAAAAGGACAATGTCATAGTTCCACAACAAGGACAGTTACAGATCAGATCCTTTGAACCCAGCAAGGCTCAGCGGCTGGCTTCCTTCAAGAGAGAGCTCTTGGATTTCAACAGATTTTACAAACTGCTGTTAGTTATTGACCCAATGTAGAGACCAAAGCTTTCTACGGGATTTTGATAATCCCGATTCAAACTACAGTAAATAAAGCTGACTGAGGTTGCAATGTGCCATTCTTAGCCTTAGCCATAAATGATAAAGGAAAAGAGCACTTGGAGGCTGGAGGAGATATGAAATGTAGACATTTCAAAGGGCTATATATGGAGACAGACAGGTATATGCATCTCTCTCACATGCACACGTATCTATACATGCTCTGTATGCACACACATACAATGTATTCGGGTCGGTGAGCAGCACAGCCCCCTGTGCAGATACATGATGCACAGCTGGCAGGTGCCGAGACACTGGGGCTTGTGCAGAGAGTGTGCGGCACGCGGGAGTGATTAAGGAGCTGTGTGCTCTCCAGCTGTACAGCAAATTGAGAGGGAGCTGTTCTCCAGGTGCTGTGTGCTCTGCGGATCCTCTGTGACAGCATCCCTGGACTCGCAGAGGACACCAAGCTAGCAGTGAGATAGGGAGCCCAGCCCTCTGGGTGACGAGACCTCCTGTTTTGGAAAGGTTTTCCTTGCACTGAGAACATAATCACAAAACAATTTAGGTTGGCAGAGACCCATGGATGTCAGCAATCTACCACTTCCCAAAAAACCACTGCGGCCCAGAAGGTGGCTGTGGTCTGGATCTGCACCAGTGAAGGAGGAAAGGTCAAGAAAGAGGTTTGGGAAGCAAGACATAGGGTGCCACATAGGACAGGAAAATCAAAGTTTTTTTTTCTAAACTTCTCTAGAAGCATTCCTAGCAGTAAGGAGAGGTCCACACTTGTGGAGGGACAGATGCCTAGAGCAGGTGCACAAGAGAAGAAAGGAGGGTCCTACTGACATGTCTGATACTCCCAGATACTTCCAGAAGAAACTGATTTCCATGAAGCCACAGTGGACTGAGAATGAGGGACATGGGACACCTGACTTCAAATTGAATTGTTGGCTGAATAGATGTGCAAGGAATGGAAATAATCAGAAAGATATGGTAGTGACAGGCCACAGCTTGTATAGGAAGGTCAGACTAGGCTGTGGTGGTAGGGAGAGGGGTTATGAACTCCATGAAAAAGAAGCAAGAAAATCAGCTAACTTCAGCAACTAAAGCCAAATTTTCATAGACTTAAGGTCTAACTAGGATAACGGTAGGATATTAATGCCCTCTGACCAGGTTGGAGACTGTTACTATGGCCAGGTTTGATTAGAGAACAGTAAACTGATTGAAAGTGAGAAATATCTAACCAGCTTGTTCCCACTCAGAAATAAGATCTAACAGTTGTAATAACTCATGGGACAATTGGTTCAGCACTTGGAAACTGTCCTAAAGCTGGTGGAAGATGGCAGGATGAAATGCAAAGAGTGACATGGGGAGTGCTGCAACATGGCTCCCGACGATGGCTCTGGCCCATGTGTAACAAAGATCCAGAGAAGAGCAATGAACACAAAAATATGGAGCCACTCTGCTGTTAGAGTAATTCAAGGATTTAAGTGACCAAGATTATATAGGATGGAGAAGTGATAAACAGCAGAAAACAGTCAGACCAGAGAGAATACATGATCATGAGTATAGAGGCATAGGGGTGGATTATTTGCTTTCTTTTCTAATATGAGAACTAGAGAGCATGGAGTGAAACTAGCAGGTGGCCAATTTAAAGCAAACAGAAGGAGGTGGGTCTTCGTGCAGCAGGTAATTCAACAGTAGGACATCCTCCTTTGAGGTGCCAATAGTTCACAGGGGATCCCAAAAAAGCACTTGGACACTTTCACAGAAGAAAACACCCCATGAGGTCTATTAAATGTAAAGACAGCAACTCTGCCTCAAGCAGCCTCCAAATCCACAAATTTTAGGGGCTAGAAGCTCTTTGGTATCCTTCAAAAAATCCTAACTAGAAATGCCTGCAAATGGTTCAGGACAGGAATGCTACTCCAACACCTCCCTCCAAGCAAAGAGTAGAGTGACTTGGGCTGGCTTTTGCAATACCCAGTAGCTACTATTGTTTCTAGTATGTGCTTTTAATTTGTTTGCAGAATGAGCCAGCTGTGAAAAATACTGTAGTTTATGTATCGGTAAATATTGTGTAGAAAAAATACCATCATTTTAATAATATAACGTCTCACTCCGAGGACACTATTCACAAAGTGGCATTGCTATGAATTACATTAGTTGGTTTTGGTCAAAGGAAACAGTGGGATTCCTTGAGAAACACTAGCCATGCAATTGGGCAGAATTTGCAGCTCTCTCTTGCCATTTCTTCCTACCACCTTTACCTGATCTCAGTGGAGCACATTCAAGAGTCTTGATGAATTCTGTGCATTGACAAAGGCCTTTCCCTCCACATCTCCTAGCACCACAAAATCAGAAGTCATACCAGAAGTTAAATCTTCTCTTGTGATTCCTTTTATTAATGCTGAAAAGTAATGGGAACGGGCAGCTTTTGTTTTCTAAACTTAACTTTCAGCAGTGACTCATTCCCTCCAAAAAGAGACTTTAACCTCTTGTGACTCTGCTCTTTCAGTAAGACATGGCAGCTTTAAAACCAGAGAACTTACACCAGAAGCATCATGTATCCACAGCTTTTCCTCTGCAGAACTGCCAAACTTTGCAACTTACTCTTTTAATCACCTTCTTTAGGGATCTGGCTACTGGAATCAATTGTTTCCATTAGCATCCTGCCTTTCCTTCACAAATGAATCTCTTTTCTAGCCTGGAGTTCAAGTTCCAGATGGTAAATAAATACACTAGCCATTTTTTTTTTTAAGTTTAGTAATATTTTTGAAAAGTGAATTAACATTTATGACATCTTCCCTTTTTGCTGCTTTTATTGTGGATTTACCCTGTCTTACATGGAGCTGACTATACCATCATTTTTGTTCTTAAAACTACTGTCACAGGCATTGGGACTATTCATATATAGAATTGGAGTAGTTGAATTTTCTCATGGAGCTGGGACTCAAGCCTACTCACCTACAGCTGACCCATTATTTTTCTGATACATTAAAGTAGGAAAGCTAATTTATATTACAGGCCAGTATTAAAAAAATAAATCAATTGCAAGAGTCTTATAATTCTTACTTTAATAGTATTACCCACATCTTCCTGAGTGCCTACACCCATTTTTAAACATGATGCACAGTTAAATTTATTTTCAGTTTTAATTTGTTCTGTGAAAAACATTCCAATGCTGATGTAATCTTTAGCGCTGATATTTTTAGATACTAGATAATAATGACACCTTTCTTATTAAAAAAGCGGAAAACAGACAAAAAAAAAAGATATATTTTTAGAGCTAAGAATTTAAAGTATTTGCATATTACTGTAACACAAATAATAACCCAAATTATAATGGAAAAGTGTTGACTAACCTATTAAGTAGTTCTAATGAATTTGTCCTCTGAAATCAGTTTCATTTGTTGGAGGGTTGGTTGTTTGGGGCTTTTTTGTTTCATTTACTTTGTGTGTATACTGTTGTAAATAAAAGGACTGTCTGAGCTTTGGTGTTTCCGCAGTGTTCTAAAAGTATTTATGCTCATGTTAAAATTCATAGAAACTAAAGCTTGTTGCTAGAACCCTTGGAGATACAGCTGTGTCTCTTCTTCCTTACCCAATCTCTGGAGGGAAAAAAAATAACTCACTTAAGTCCCAATTGAGCAAATAGGTCCTTAAACAAAAGGACATGTGCAATTTCTATTGAGTTCAGGGAGAGCCTTCATACATCTGAAGTTAATGTGCACACAGGAGTCTGGATGGGGAGAGTCTCCCACCTCTCCTTCTTTGCCTTCATTTAGTCCAGGTTCCTAAGCTCAAACTTTTTGTGGTTTTTCCCCCCTTTTTTCTCCACTCTAATGGCTGCAGGGTAGTGTGTAAACTGCTCAGGCTGCTCCTCTGGGATGCAGACCCCTGCCTGTTCCTGGCAGGGCACAGCTGTGTCGTCTCCAGGGAGAGAAGCCTGGGCTGAGGCCCTCCTGGCCAGCTGCAGCAGGGAGCTATGGACAGCACCGGGACTGAGCCCTGGCAGCACCACCCCAGTGCTATTCACACAGCACAAACAGGGAATTTCATTAAGGTGTTTCAGAGCAAATCCATCTGTGGGATATTTCCGTTGGTTTTGGTTGGGCTGCACCAGCAGGGACACCTACCTATGAGAGGCTTAACAGCGTGTCTAGAGTAGTGACTACTTCTCAGCTCTCATATTCCAGCTGTGCTGTACTCCTGATTGCTAAGAAATGAGATGGTGGGAGTGTGGTTTTCTCTTTTATTGGTAATAATTAAAGTAATAATTACAGAAAACTGTTCCAGATGGAAAAAATCTATTTGCTCAGACCAGATCTTTAAAGAGTAGCCTCTTTAAATTGCAAAGTAAAGGTTTTCTGTTGCAATTCAAACCTCTTATATTTTCAGAAAAGCCAAGTGTCTTCACAAAGGTGTTGCTTTATCCAGCCCATAGCAAATTCTGTCACAAAGAGCCAGGAGATAAATAATAACCTCTGACAGACATCTATTTTACTAAGACATTGTTATACCTTTCCAATCATACTGGTTTGGCTGCAGCCAGGTTGCTGCAGGAGGACAGGTAGGTGGGAAGAGCCTGTTTCCTGAGCCCAAAGCAAATACATGACATAGAAGAAGGCTATTGAGAACTATAGTGCCTGTTCATTTTACTTGTCTCTGCTTTTATTTGTCTGCAGTACTTCAGCCCATCACTCTGCCAGCTCAGCTGCTGAACACAATTCACTTTAATAGGAGAGAAGAAAGGGAACCAGGAATTTGCTTAACAGCATTGTGAGATGGTTTTGGTTACTCACATCTCTTGGCCCTCGCAGCAAAATTTAGGGAGGAAAGAAGTAATTTAAAGACATGTACAGCATCATGACATTTTAGGTTTAGAGTGGAGTTTGGCAGAGAAAGCCTGGATGGGAGCCAGGCTGCTTCAGCAGATCACACCTGAAAGTGATCCTGCTTAGCCCTGCTTCAATAGAGTGTTTCACTGAAGTGGAAGCTTTTGTGGCGATTTTCACAGTGAAACTGAGGCAAAATATAAAGATAAGTGATATATTGCCTATTGGCTTGACAAAGCAGAGTGAATATGTTTCTTCAGGAAAATAATCAGATATTAAGAGTTTTGCTTCATATCATGTGTAAACATATCCTTTGATTTATTAATTCAAAACTTTGTTGTTAAAAATAGCTCAATTCCATTTGTTGAGGGGAAAGACACTTTTGTCTTTCCATCTTCCTGTTTGTAGTGGATTTTCACATAAAAAGAAGATTTCTAGGGATATTCATTGCAGAAATGTTCACCAGGCACATTCCCCCATCAATCACTCTCCGAAGCAGATTATACACTTCCTTAAATCCTGCCATGGTCCCATGGCTTTGTGGGGAAAAAGGTTCTACCCCATGATAGGGGTGGTTCCTCCCCTCTAAAACTGGAGGACAGGAGGACAGAGGGAGCCAACCCCTCTTGGGACTCACCCCAGACTGCCCTGGGCATCCCCTAACAGATGTGCCCACCTGGACAAACTAGGATCCCAGCTCCCATCCCTGCTTGTCATGGCCCATGCCAGTGCACCCCTTTGCTGGGCAATGGGGGCTGTCGGGGACCATTGCCCGTCTCAGGAGGAGAAGCAAGAGGTGCTGGGATGTGGCCACCTCACTGACCTCTTTATGGTGGAGGAGGCAGAGGGGTGCCAGTCAGGGGAGTCCTCCTCAGGAGGTTTTCTGCTTCTTTCTTTTCTTCTCGGTGTGCCCCCCAGCTTGTCTGAGCCTGCAGCAGCCTCTTATGCTACAACTTTGGGGGGCTATTTAAATATAGCTCCAGCCTTTCCTCCTTGGTGTACTCTCCAGCTCATACTGCAACACCACTCAATATGACCACAAAAAGAGAAAAAAAGAGGGACCCAGTTATAAACGGTTAATTTAAGGCTTTTCTATCTGAAGTTAAAATGGTCACTACAAATCCATTTCCAACTCACCACTCTCTTTAAAGCTTTGGCTCTTTCACCTTTCCTAATCAGTGCTTAATTATTAACAAAAGAGTAGTTTTTGGATAACAAGTCCTGTCTGCTGACTGCCTTCATGTATGTGGCCTGGCAACACTGATCTCCAGAAGGCTTCTCCATAACCTCTGCACATCCAACTGACTGTCCTCTCAAAGCAAGAGCAGATGCAGCATCTTCTGGATGCACTGGACTAACTGAAGCTGAGTTCCCCTGCTGCACCTTGAGTGCTAGCTTGTCAAGTCCAGCAAGTTAATTTTCTGAAAGGCAGCAGCTGGCCCTGCTGAGCTGTTCCTGGAGTTCAGCTCATACATGACTCATCTCTCCTGCAGTCCATCTCTCTGCTCTTCTTTTTTAACAAGTCATTTCTGCCACTCTGCCCGTTGCCCTGCTCTCAGGTTTGCTAAGCCCACATAACTGAGGCTTTCAGAAGTGAGTGGATAATCAGTGTCAGGGTCTGAACAAGAAACCTTTCATGGCATAGTAAAAGCTGACATCAATTTTAAGTCATCTATTCCCAGAATATTCCATTGCTACTGGGATCTTGATAGGGTTACAGGAGCATTATGTGGCATATTTTTGAGGAAACTGCCTTGGGTTCTCCAGAGAACTGCTGTAATGCAGATGGAAAAATGCTGAGTTGGTATCTGAGTGCAAGAGATCTCAAAACCATGGACAGGGTTGCTTTATCACTTTAAAAGAAAGAGGTCGTGGGAGGATAGGGAGGAGGAAAACTCCTGGCTATTAATAGAGAACATGAGTAGGAGCTTTATTTTGAATGGCTTCTTTAATTAGTGACATGCAATGCAGAAACAAGGCTCGTGATGCACTCTACCTGCTGACTTCCCAAGCACAGATCAGAGAGAGGCAGACACATAAAAGACCATTGCTATGCAGGGGAGTTTTGAAAAGGCTGAGCTAAAATGTCCAAAATAAAATATAACCAGATCAATCAACCTTGATCTTCAGAGGGACTGTCTCTTAAGGTAGGCTAGTGGAGTCAGTGCCAGCTCAGACTCAAGAAATTTAAGTTACCTTCCCAGTCTTACCTGCCTGCTGTGAGGTTTCCTCATTACTTTTATTTCTCTCAGACTTTGTCTTTTATGTCCATGTGGACAATAAGTTCCCAGAGATAAGAGATATCTCTTCTTACTCAGTGTAACAGTGTCTGGTACAAAAGTGTCTCTGTGTCTCAGGATCCCTGCTCTTTTACAGTGCTACATGAAATAATATTGCTTTGTATGATGGTTCTCCGGTAGCGCAATTACTTGTGCTTGTGTTTTTAGCATTTCAAATAAATTAACAACAATCAGAAGCAACAACTTAGGCAATTTAAAGCTAAGAGAAGGCTTGCTTCCTTAGCTCTGTAAGTCAGGGCATGACACCTGGACCCATGAACCCAACTGGATTTCAGTAGTACAGTACAATAGGGGGACTATTTTGAAAAACATAACTCAGGTCCTTGTGGGTGCTATTTACGCCTTGCTTTCGGTAATCACATGTAGGGTGGCAAATCCTCCTTCTAATGAAAGAAGTACTCCACAGGTATGCACGTTATGATGCTTATAAGAAGTAACCAACCCTGCAAGAAAGTTTTAGTATGCAGATACCAAAAGCAGAGGCAAGAGTCAACAGCTACCAGGCTGAGGCAGAGTTCCTTCTTTCACAGTAAGGTAGGTCCGTGGGAATGCTGACTCACCTGCTCCTGTATAATAGAGGTAGAGAAAAAGCAATTATATATAATTTCACTGCATTTCTTTTCTTCCCACACTGCCATTTCACTTGTGGAGTGGATCTGGCTGAAGAAGAGTTCTCTGTGTGGGAAAGCTGTATAAAATTATACCATGGGCTAGATACGTAAAAGTCTGATAAGCAGGTGTTAATGGTTCCCAATCAGCTTCAAAGAAAGGGTAGTGTTTCACTGCTTAGCAAGCCAAAACTTAATGCACTTAAATCTGTTGTAAATAGCTTGTGGAATAGTTGAAGAGAACATGTACACAAAAGCTACTAGCAGATCTGCTGGAAGTGTTTGTGCAGGTTTCCTCACACTTTTCCAGCTGAATTGTGTGTTCAGGGTTTTCATAACATTCTCTCCTCTCTCTTCCCAACCTGGGGAATCTTGTTCCTTAAGAGGAACATTTTAGCTCATCTGCAAGTACTTGCTTGTCTGTGCTGACTAGTTGTCCAAAGCAATGTGGCTTTTAGCACGTGGCACTCTCAGCAGCAGCGTTTTATTTCAGCAGCCAGTAAGTTGCAGCCTGTCCAGTCAATGACTTCTCTCCCTTGGCCAGAGCCAAATTCCACTGCATTAAACGGTTTCATGTGCAAAAGGGAGCAGACATGGAAGATAGCTTGGAGAAGAGCTTCACTACATGGCCTATCATCACATCTGATTACTCATGTCAAGTACTTCAGCTATACTATTGCTTTCCTGTCCCTCAACTTGCACAGCTAAACCATAATACCAACCAGAACCGATCAAGACACACTGTTGTTCTTTCTTCTTCAGGGTCTGGATTCATAGGATCAATATAATGGCTTGGGCTGGAAGAGACCTTAAAGATCATCTAGTTCCAACACCCTTGCCATGGACAGGGACAACTTTTATTAGACCAGATTGCTCAGAGCCCTGTTCAATCTGGCCTTGAACTTCCAGGGATGGAACATCCACAGCAGCTTAGGGCAACCTGTTCCAGTGCCTCACCAATGTCACTGTAAAGAATTTCTTCATACCATCTTATCTAAACCTTTCCTCTTTCAGTTTGAAGCCATTCCCTCTTGTCCTGTCACTACATGTCTTTGTAAAAAGTTTCTCTCCATCTGTCCTGCAGACACCCTTCAGGTACTAGAAGGCCTCAGTTAGGTCATCCCAAAGCCTTTGCTTCTCCAGGTTGAACAAACCAAATTCTCTCAGCCTTTCCTCATAGGAGAAGTGCTCTATTCCTCTAAACATCCTATAGATTCTCTCCAACAGGTCCATGTCCTTCCAGTGCTGAGGACCCTAGAGCTGGCCTCAATACTCCACATGGGGATCTCACCAGAGTGGAATAGAGAGTCAGAGTCACCTCCTCTGACCTGCTGACCACACTGCTTTTGGTGAAGTAGTTGTGGTAGTCCTGATGAGCTGAAGACATGAGAAAGGTAAAAAAAAAGATAGGTTGCTCAAAATGCCCCTTTGTTCCAGTTTGTTTCTGGTTCTGGTGAAAACATGACCTCTCCCTAAAAGCCCGGTGCTGTAGGGTTGCTCTTCAGAGCCTCATCTCCCATTTTGTGCCAGAACTTCAATGCTGTTGCTTGCACACTAAGGCTGGTTATTTTGCTGAATTAAAGGAAGTGCCCAAAGGACAAAACCCACAGGGCTTGGAGGGCTCATTAAGTGTCCATTATCACAGTACTGGTGTCCACCTGCCTTTGTTATTCCATGATTGTGGAAAACTGGGAATAGTGGATGCACAGCCCCCAGCCCACCTGACCTGACATGGCTGTCTGGGTTTTACCAGGCCTAAGGCAGCTAGTCCCTGCTGGAAGTTAAACTTCTGTAAGACAGCAGGGCTTGATGCATTGCCAGGTACCACAGCAATCAGTGGGGGCAGGCAGGTAGGGTCTCAGGTAAGGTGTCTCCTCACTGCCCAACACTGTGCTAGGGAGGCTGGCAGGGCTGCCTGTGCCTTAAAATGTCTTTTCTCCCATGCCTCCCCTCCGCTAGCCCCTACTCAGCATCTCACTTTATCTCATTACATCTGAGTTTCAGTTTTCCCATTTCCCAACCAAAATCCCTATGAGACCTCAGTGAGCTGAGTTGCAGAGTTTGGCTGTGGCTGTGCTACTGTCTCCCATATATTGCTCTGAGACATGGAACAAAACCAGCCTGGAAATGGGCGGCACCTGCAATGCTGTTGACTTATGCCTGCAATCAGTGTTTGGAGTGTTTTGCAATATTTTTCAAGATGGCAAAACAAACTATCCTCTGTTTTAGAAAGGAGGTAAACTCCACTACAGATACCTTATCTCTTGCAGTTATGGAGTGATCAGGACAGAGTTGAAAAAGAGAAGCCTGAGGTAGAGGAAGCTTGCCTCTGCATTTTTACACTTTTTCAGCTCTTATCTTTGGGTTGCAGAGGTTTGTGGCATTTTGCTCCAATCTTTTGCGGGGCCCTGGCCCAGAAATATCTCATTGCTCAGTGCCACATCCACACATACGTCTATGCTGGAATCTCATTTCCCAGCTTAAGTGTGATACCACCATGCTTTTTTTTTTCCCTTGCTGTCATGATTTGATTGCAGGTGTGACTACAAGAGATAAGCTTAGAGCTCAAATCCAGAATAAGGCCAATGAGTGAACTGGCTCCCAGAAAATATCCCCAAAAGCTTCATACTTGTAACCTAAAGGCAAGACAGTGGCAAGTTTAGTAGGGCTATTATCAGTCCTGTGAAATGTGAATTCTTTTCAATTCACCTCTATCATTAAAATGAAGGAATCCTAAAAGGTCACAGTGCCTTTGCACTGCTTTCATTCTGCTCAGCTGCACACAGGTTTCAACACCGTGGTAGTCTCTGGGCTGCTGTAGATTTTGTAGACGATCAGTGCAAGAACAAATTACCCTCAGCAGCTGTCACTCACCTTCTCCCCGTGAAAAAACATGCACAGGAGTCATTTGCCACAGGCACCCAAAAAAACCCCTGATGAGACCTCACCCCTTCATATGTGTGGCATGAAAGGAACATAAACAGGAAGCATAAAGCCACAGGAAATTTGACAACTGACGTTTCTCTGTTCACTGGGTTTGGGTTTTTTTTCTAGTTCTATTGCTATGTCTTATGTCAGTAAAGAGTGTTTGCTTTCTCACTCTGTTTAGACCCTGGGTAAGAAACATGTCCAATGTATTGTCCCCCTAGGTTATAGATTGCTTCTTGTTCTGCCTCCCATAATGTTACAACCTGGTAAACCAAGCTCTAAAGATTCACACCAGGGGATGCTGAAACTCAGCCATAGGGACAGAGCTTCAGCCAGAACTTGGGAGGACTGTATCAATGGGAAGGTTGTATTGATTTAGGTGGGTTTGTAGAGCTTGGTGCCTGTGGATGTTGCTGCTGTCACTTGTGCATGCACTTAGTGTCGGTAATAAGACAGCCCTGTGTGTTTCACTCACTAGGACAAGGCTGATAACTACTATTTTGTTTTGAAGTAAGGGGAAAAATGTTTTGTGTTTTGTAGCATCTCTCAGACCACTCTTTTTAATCCTTCACAACAATTCTTTTTCTGCTTCTCTCAGCAAAATTCTCCCATCTTGAGTTGTTTTACTCCCAAATACTCCAACATTCAGCAGTGAATGAGGAATGCTCCATACTTCTCTCCTCCTTTTGTCCTGACTCACCTCTCCTCAGGGATTTCATTCACAGACACAAACTCCTTTCCATCCTGTGTGCTGCTGATCCATTATCCTGTCAAACTGAAAACCAGGTTGTACTCAGAGGCAGGACTGAGTGAAATCTGAAGCTTCCAGGTCAGACCGTCCTGAATAATCTCTCTCTCTGTCGGTCTGCCTGCACCGTGAGCTGGCAGAGAAACAGCACAGGGAGACCTCAGCACCTTTCCAAACGTGCAAGCAGCCTGCTATGGACACCAGCAGAGCTCACCTTACCTGCACTCTTGCCTGCAGACGATCCATGACCCGGCGTTTGCAGGGCATCCCCACAGCTACAACTCTTACTCAAGAGCTCCACACCTTGGCCGCCGCCAGTGCTTTGCTGTGCCTCCCGCAGGTCGTTTTCCCACGGACGGCCTCTTGGAGGTGGCTGTACTGGTGGTTTTCCCAGCCCACCACTGGTCATTGCTTTATTCCTCTTGCATCTCTCTGGTGCCTCACTGTTCTCTTCCAAACATGAATTTTTGACATAGCCTGCTTGTCTGTTTTCAAGACTTTTCCTGGATCCCATGCCCACCAAAGCTACCCTTGCCCCACTGCCCAACAAGTGCTCTTCCATTTTCTTCCTAGCTGCCAGCCCCATTTGGATGATGCTCTAGAGCAGAATCCTGCACAGCTCCTGGCATCTCTCCAATTACTCTTTAAAATTCTTCTATACTAACTTTAGAAAAACCCACAGCAGGTCTCTTTCTACACTGCCTGGCATCATTTCCTTGCCTCCTCTTCTGCCCTACTCATCCTACCTGCTGTTTCCTTCACTTGTGAAGTCACAGAATCATTTAGGTTGGAACAGACTTTTAAGACCATAAAATCAAATTCTCATCTGATACCATCTTGTCAACTCGGCCATAGCACTAAGCACCATGTCCAGTCTTTTCTTGAATGCCTCCAGAGATGATGACTCCAAAGTTGAGGAGTTTCAGTTGGACAACTCCAAAGATTGAGGCTGTAAAGTTTAGGCCTTTCTGGGGACCTTTCCTGCCGCTTTCCTCAAGTCTCTGAAACAGCACAGGTCTAGCAGCAAGTGCAGCTCAAACACGTGGCTGATAGAATCACCTGCTCCTGGGCACAATTTCTGCCCATCTCACAGTGCTGGGCATGGCTCTCAGCTGGAGCAGGTACCTCAAGCTGCTGGGTCACCCACAGCTTGCACTTCTCCTTCCCTACCTTCTTTTTCCTCTGTTTCTGTCACATGCCGTTAAATGCTGCCACCTGAACTCAATTACCACAATTACCTGGAGGCTACTTCTGATATTTAGGGCATTCCCTTGCTTTTTGGGTTTTGCTGGCTTAGTCTTTTTTGTTGCAGGTTATTTTTGTGGTTTACCTCTGAGGTAAGCCTGGCCCATGCCTGGTCTGGGATCCTTCACAGTGACTGTCCTCCCTCCTTCTTAATTTTCTCTGCTCCTTGGCCTGTTCCTGCTTGTTCCTCACCCCCAGTTTTGTAAGCCAGGCTGCTTCCTCTTTCCCCCTCTCCCTGGGACTATTTTTTGAGTATCTTTTTAGCACTTCCCTTTTTCAGACTTGCTGTGCAGCCATAGATGACAGAGGTACAACATCTTTAGCAGACACTGGAGTAACCCTCTGCTTCCAACTGCCTGTGGCAGCACATTTTAATCTCATCAACAACTGCACAAACTATTTATAATCAGCTCTCTGATTACATTCCTGAGGTCAACATCCAAGTTAAAAGACTCAGCGTAGCTGATACACTGCTGCAAAGTGTATTTGCCTCCTCTCTCCCAGAGGTTTCCAGAGCTGCTGGTCTGTAGTCAAAGGCTGCAGTCAGAAGTGCCACCTTCTGACCTCCTGATCAGGTCTCCCACCTCACTGCTGCCCTTATTGCTTCCCCTGCTCCCCCCACTTCCTCCCACCTTTGGGAAAAGCTGATCCAAATGTGCCTGTACTGACATATCCCAGCAGGTAAAGCCTGCATTCCATATTCCCCAGCAGGGTCTCCCCAGCTCACCTAGCCTGTGTCTGGCCCTGAGGGGACAAGGAGCCCTTGCAGCACCCAGCTGGTGGCTGGAGACACAGATGCCATTGCTTGCCCTGCTGCTGTCCATCCTTGCAGCTCAGGCTGTGGTTCTGTCACCCTCACAGAGCCAGGTCACTTTGGACAGCTAAGGCAACTGTTGTTTTTGAACTGATTTCAGTGTGACCCAGACCCCCAGTCTTCTTTTGTGACTTACTTAGAAAAGAGAGTGCCACGCTTTGGGGTTCTCTACAGAAACCTGGAGTCCTGTGGGCCACCAGGCCCTGTGTAGCACTGGCCCTTAGAGGTGGTCTACAAGGAAGCCCCACTGGAGCAGAATGCTGGCCAGGGAGGCTTACACTTCACATGTAGGCATAAAATATGGGAACTAGTGAAAGGGGTGGAAGAATCTGGTTTTCAATTTGCCTTTGCATGTGGGATGGTCGCCTTGCATGAGGGAAGGCTCTGAAATTACTTTATGACAGTCATTTAAGACCTGAGGAGTTCTAGAAAAGCTGGAGAGGGACTTTTTACAAGGGCATGTAGTGATAGGACAAGGAAAAATGGCTTCAAACTGAAAGAGTGTAGGTTTAGATTAGATAATAGGAAGAAATTCTCTACTGCCCAGAGTTGTGGATGTGCCATCCCTGGAAATGTTCAAGGCCAGGTTGGATGGGGCTTTGAGCAATGTAGTCTGGTGGAAGCTGCCCTTGCCTGTGGCAGGGGGTGTTGAAACTGTACGGTCTCTAAGGTCCCTTCCAACCCAAAATATTCTGTGAGTCTGTGCTTTCACCCAGCAGCATTTCAGCAAGCAGAAGCTGCCAAGCATAAGGCAGAGCTCCTGTTGTGTTGCTGGAGACTCAGTAAAGCTGGATGTTTTTGATACTTCTCCCATCTTCCATAGATCTCAGGAGACAATTCTATCATAAAAGTGCGTGCATGGATCCCATTCTGGGAAAGAAAAGGTTAACCAAGGATTATAGACCCTTGGCTTTAAATGTCAAGCCTGAAGGGGAGAGAGATCAAAGCCCACTTGGGGTTATTTATTAGCTTCCAGAGGTCTTAATATGGGGCAGGCTGAATGAAGAAAGCTGCACCTGTGGAGTCACCAGTCTTACCAGCAGTCAGGGCAACGGGACCAGATGTCAGGTGGGGAAGCCACAGTCTCCCAACTGTGTGTCCAGGCTCAGGACCTCCTGCAGCCACAGCATCCCCATCACTAAAATTCATCCCTCATCCAGAAAGCTCACAGCCACAGCTGAGGTGAGGTGAGATTGTGCTGAGCACGGGGAGTCAGCTGAGGATGAGGAGGCAAAGAAGAATGAAGAGGCTCAGCAGGAGAAGCACTCTATGCAGAGAAAGTTACTCCTGCCTTCAGTCAGCCTTTTTGCATTGCATCATGCAGGAGAGGTATGGGCTGTGCATTTGAGGAAGTGGCTTTTAGCTGAATGGAATAAAAGGGAACACAAAATGTTCTGTGTTCATCAGTATCAGAAGTAGACAGAAACAGGAAATGCCTGTGTCTGTTAGGAAGGATCTTGTAAATTTAAACCACCCTCTTAGTGTTTACTATTAATCATGTTTTTGTGCAGATGATGGTAAATCGCACAGTTATGGCTATTTCCACCACTCTTTGTAAATGTCTTGTGGTTAAATAAATAGAACCAACATTTTTTAATGGTCATGGAGTACTGCGGTTGGTGCACCTTTGCATCAGATACTCTCAGGCCACTCAGACAATATTACTACTGCTTTATGTGTGTTCTGGAAAACCTGTTACTGGTTATCTTTCAGAGATAACAAGACAGATTTGCATGGCACCTTTCTGTATACAATTTGAAGCCAGGAGGACCTATTAGATCATCTAGGTTGGTTTCTACACACCCCATCCTACAGAATTTCATTAAGTAAGTCCCTGTAAAACTCACCATGTTCAACAAGACAGAAATATTCTGATCTTGTGCTCAGCAGGTGAAGGCAGAGCACCACCCCCAGTCCTTTGACATTGGGAGGAGTAGTGGTGAGCTATTGAACCTGATGCCAAATCTTACCTGCAAACACAAGGCAAAATCACTTTCGGAAAATGACTACTGTGCATCCTGTTTTCTTTCGAGACACATTAATTGTTCAGCTGTCTTCATGACAGAATATATTAGTCTCTAGGATGAAAAGAACATTGTTTCATTTGTTTGGAAAGTGAGATCCTAATTTTTTGGTTTGTGGTTATCCAGGAAAATCCAAACTTCAGAATTTGATTTTAAGACATAAAATTAAAATTAGGAGCTTACAAGCTTACCAGCTTTTCTTCTCTCTGTTCCCACTAATTAACTGTCATGATGCAGGCAAAGCAAGCTATTGCACCAGTCTTTTTTTTGAAGATCATCATCACAGGTGGCAGAAATCTGTGTTGGGGGGTGCTGTGGATATTTTTATTAAACTTTACAGGACTATCAGTAGTATGACAGGGATCTGCAGGGAGACATGCTCCACATTTGGAAGTATTCTGTGTGTAGAATAGGGCAGCAAAGACAACCCTTTTTGCCTCGAAATCAGCTGATTCTGGTTTCCTCTGACATGTGACAAGAGAGGGTGGCTTTCACGGGAAGCAGTAATGCGATATTCTCGCGTACCTCGGGATGCGAGTCCCCGGATGTAATAAACACACGGGCTGACAGACAGCAAACAACCACTGACAGCTGTGAAAGGGTTGCTTCATTCAGCAGGCTTTTGGATTGCATTTCGAATGACTCGTTAATGTGAGTTTTGGAGATTATTGTGCTATCTGCAGTGACACCCGGTGGTGATGAAGTAGTAGTTTACCTCTGACCCTGGTCCCTCAAAAAGCCAGTTCTGCTGTGACTGTTCTGCTGTCTGCAGTCAAGGGCAGGAGGACATATACAGCTGAAAGGTAGATTTTCCTGGTAATAAGTAAGATTTCTTGTAGAATATGAGGTAACAAGTGTTAATTTAGCTGTTATTATTTATATTTCTAATATTTCTAATCCCTAGATGTGATTTCATAGGCATACTGCCTGGCTTTAGCAAAAAATAAATAACTGATATTATAGTTAAAAATACAAATTGCATGTGATTGTAGAGTAATCCAGTGAATGTATAGTAATGCAGTTTAAAATTTAAAGGAGATTTAAAGAAAATTTTAAGGAGAAACCATATAAACTTCCAAGAGCAATGCATATTATAGAAAATGAGACCCAGTACTTGTTAACAACTGTATCATCATAGAAGCAAAGAATGGTTTGTGTTGGAAGAGACCTTTAAAGGTCATCTAGTCCAAGCCTCCTGCAGCAAGCAGGGATACCTTCCCTTAGGCCAGGTTGCTCAGATCCTGTCCAACCTAACCTTCAGTATTTCCAGGGATGGGGCATTTACCACCTCTCTGGGCAACCTGTTCCTGTGTTTCACCACCCTCATCATAAAAGAACTTCTTCCTCAAATGTAGTTTGAATCTACCCTCTTTTAGTTTAAAACCATAATCCCTTGTCCTATTGCAACAGGCCCTTCTAAAAACTCTGTTACGAGCCCCCTTTATACAGTGAAATGCTGCTCTAAGGTTTCTCTGGAGCCATCTCTTCTCCAGACTGAGGAACACCAAATTTGTATTTTGAGTAAGTTGCATGGGTTTTCTTGTGTTATGGAGCAGATTTTTTTGAGTGTGGATTTTGTTCTCAAGGAAAGACTGTTTCCATGGGGCTTACCAGTGTTAGTGTCTGACTTGCCTTTTTTTCTTGTAACAAACTCATATTTGAAATAGGTACTCTCAGAGGCTGTTATAGGAAGAGGGCAGACTGACTGCACTCAAAATAAGGATTTGCTTAGGGTTTACTGTTTTTTTATGGTCTTTGTTTGGTGGGGTTTTTTTTGTTTTTTTTTTTTTTTTAACTAGGAAACAGTAAAAATTGTTAGGTATCTCATATGCCATCTTTTTTAACTTCATAACTGATTTTTGAAAAGTTTGTGGTTCTGTTGGCTTTGCAAGTCAGCAAAATACTAATGTCAGACTTCCTAAAAGCCTTCTGGACGTGATTTAACTGATGATCCAGGTAGTCACAGATTTTCAGGTGAAAACAGGTGTTTGCTCTCCAGCTCATCTTGGAAACTGCAGCCACACTTGACATGAAGGTCTCCATTGTGGAAGTGATGAACTGTTCCCACCAGGGAAGTATATTCACTTTCATGAAGGTGTTTTCACCCAGCCTTTCACCTGACTTGGTTTGGCAAGAAGGTCTGGTGAGCTAGTGAGCTCATGGATAATTAGGAAAATGTGATCCAGTAAAAAGGTTGAATTTGGGTAAGAGGCAGTGGGATGAAAGATTATTACAAATGGAGTGTTTAGGAAAGACATGAGAAAAATAAGAAAGACAAGTAAGACATAAGGAAAAAGGATGTTATCACTTCTCCCTCTGCCTTCTCCAACAGGCTCTGTCTCTACAAGCAAGTCCTACAGATTGGAATACCATCCCTCAATTAGAAGTATCTAGATGCCTCCTTGGCAATGTGAAGGAATCTACCAACTTGGAGTAAAACGTGGCTCTTGCCTGAAAAGGAATTGATGGGAATACCTCATTTCCTAAGCCCTACCTCTGCTAAATGATTGGTGTTTAGAGTATAAAAATTCGGTGGAAAATAAATTCCCTTGCTTTCCAACTAGTCCTCAGAGATCAGAAGGGCTGGGTGGGGCTAGGTTTAATTTCTGATTATAACGAATCCAGCACTCTAAGTCTGGCTGTGTTCAGTAAGATCTCTGATGCACAATGTGGGCTACACTCTAAGTCTGGTCTCATTCATGACCACACGTTAACAAATAGTGCAGTGTATTGGAGCAACACGTTATAGATTCTTGATAGATTGCCAGTGATAAATTCACTAGACCTACATAATCTGGCAGTACAGCACTATGTACAAGTGTTTGCAGGAATGCTCTGGTGCAGATGGAAATCTTACCAGAGGTGTCCCTGCTTTAGGGAGGAGAGAGGAACAAGCCCATCAACGTGTCTCTGTGGTCACATTCTCATCCTCTGCCATGGAGAATTTCAAATACTTTTGGAAGAAATGAAAGCGAGACCGTAGTCAAGTATCCTGTTACTGTCATCATGAACAGTGGGGTGCGGCAGCCACTTTTATATAAAAAAGGGATATGGAGAGAGTTCCAGAGAGAGACTACAAAGGCTGTGGGCAATGCCCACGATGGAACATGTAGTATCACTCCTTCTTCCATCTGGCCAGTTGCAGAGCTAAGGTAAGATTAATGGTAACCCATCACCCACACCACCAAGCCATCATGCCCAGTGGAATCCCTCCAGCACATCTCTCATGGCATACCTCAGGAAACCCCTTTACCACACATGGCACAGCATATCTCATGGCTGCAGGCCTCATTCCTCAAACTGGCTGCTCATTGTAGCCTAGCTTTGGGTTTGTTTTGCTCTGCTTTAAAGACCATTGGAAAAGCTGTACAATAATTTTCCTTTAAAGGACCAAGGCGAAGCAAGACCAGAACTTATTAAATCCAAGGGAAGAGTAAACTGTGACAGGAGTTCTTCATAGCACAGTATGAACTCAAGGAACATCCCTATGCCCCGTTACTTGGAAGCAGATTAAGAGAAATCTTGTCATTTACAACATATAACCTTGCAAATGCTTGTTGTAATTCACAACCTACAAGAAGGGGCCTATTTAATTTTTCAACAGAAGCATGGGCAATAATCTGCCCAGAACTGAAATTTCAATCAGTTAAAATAAAGCAACCCTCTCTCACAGAATATTTCTATAAGAGAGACAGGATTGCTCCTATCCAGTAGGCAGTCATAAGGGAACTCATCTACAATGTTTAAAACTCCCTCCTCTGCATCCCTTTTGAACCTGCATTTCTCAGGTCTCCATCACTACTCTACTACCTGGCCATACAATGCTTTAAAGTGGATTCTTTTCAGGTGGTAAGGCTGATGGGGGAGAACAAGGACAATAACAATTTGAGGAAAAAAAGTATATAATTAAAGTTAAAACTAACCTGCAAAAGCGATCAGATCCTAAAGAAATAACACACATAAAAAAGCATTATACAATCTAGGAAACAGCATTTAATTAAAAAAACAGGTACAAAATGTCTCTGAAGTGAACATCAATTTGCCAACATTGTTTTTGCTACACAATTTTAAAAGAGTTTCAAGTCTTGTTTTGCAAGCACCTATAGTAATTTCGTATTGCATCTTCCACTGATCTTAAAAAGACTGTTACAAGCTGAAATATTAGCAAAAATGTTTTGCAATTTTGTAAAAATCTGTTTCACAAAATTCAGAGTCAAGAGATACAGATTTACTGTTCAACACACTTTAGTTAAAGTTTCTAATTAACTTAGTGGAATTAGAGTTATGAAGTGAAATTTCTCCAGTACCACACATTAGGTTTTCACACAGATTACATGTTGGTATGCACAGAGCAAACTCACTCTTATTTAAGGCCAAAAAGAGGAAAGCAGACTGTTCAGAATGCAGACTTCCTTTTGCACTGGTTCTTATAGCCCCAAATATGCCCTAATAGCTCCTCCCTTAGGGAGCTGCAGAAAAAGACATTTTGGAAGACTGGTCCCTTGGGCACTCATCTTCAAGGTCAGAATACAAAATTTATTTTGAAACAGCTACCATGTTGATATAATTGCTTTGTCTAACATTCCATACACAAAGTTATTAAATTATCAGAATTATCAGGAAAAACTGACTGTACTCTAAACATGCTTCATAATTGTATGCAAAAACGTTTTCCACAGTTTATGCCCGAAAGTGTAAAAATAGTTTAGGTTAGATTATAACCTAAACTTTAAGAACTTGAGTTAAGAAGAAATGTATGATGACACTACTATCATATTACCATCACTGACATTCTGAATCTTCTTTGTAAGATATGAAACCAAACTATTTACAAGAACTGTTTTTCTCTGCCCTTTAGCAAAGTGAAATGTAGCACCAAATGGCTCCAATAAACAATCTCATGTTTCTTCAGTCTCCCCTTCCAAATTTTTTGCGATGCTCAGACTACTACTTTCAAATCTGCTTCAGCTACTCAGGTTTGCATTTCTAACACAGCCACACTGTTTTACTTCTAACAACAGACGTATATCTAACGTTGAGACACTTCATTGTGCCACACACCGTAGTGAACAGTTATTCACATTTAAAAGTGGTATTCTGTATTACTATTGCATTAAAATGCAGATAAAAACATGAACTGAAGAACTATTTTAGGAAGGGAAATAAAATTCTTTGGTGAGCATAGAGACAATACACGGAATCTGTTTCTTTGCATTAAAATCTTGTCGAGTTGAGCAGGACTCATACTCTGCCACTCTGTGATTGACACGAGTTAAAATCTGCATGAGTTCAAGTTTCCTTGCATATTCCTTCAGCATTTTACACAGTGACTGAATAAACCACGAGCCTTCAGCTGAATTTCTCCAGGAGTAATAGCCTGTGGAAGAGAGCAATGTCAAAGTGATCAGATGGAGCAGCCTTTGATACAGGACAGGTCAGCAGTTAGGAGAAAAATGCATTATTTCCAATAGTAATCAATGTTTTAAAATAAAAACTTAAAACCACCAACTAACAACATTGAAATTTTATAATCTCCATAAATTCCAACTCAAAATTTTTTCTAATCCTGTCATCTTTTATAATCTAAGAAAACCTTAAGTAGGAAGAAAATCAAAAGGCCGGAAAACAACCTGCTGCTGCAGCAATCTTAGTCATTAATCACATACTACTTTTCATAGGGTACATGAATACAAAGGAGCGGTAACAGATGGAAAATGGGTTTCAGTGTCACCAGCTTCAGGAATATGTGCAGAATTAAAGACTGAACCTACTTCTGCTAAGTGGAAATGTAAAGGACATATGAAGGGCTCTGCTACTACCAATTTTGCTTAAGGATGCAATGCAAATTCAGTTGATAGACAAATAATATGCTGGTGCTTATCATCCACTTCTGCGTATCTGATTGTTTTGGTCTCTCAGAATAATATCTTTTCCTCTTGCTGTAAATTATTTGCACAACTCCAATTAACTGAATCCCAGCAGAAAAACATTTGAGGGTTTCCTAGTTAGAAGGATATATTCAGGGTTTGGTAGGGGTTTTGTAGGAACTGAGAATTGCAACTACCTCAAAAAGAAATAAAATCAAAGTTAAAAAAGTGATTGAGAGAAGTAAATATATGTTTCCATGATAGAATGTATTGGGTCTGGCTGAGCAGGAGTTCATTTTCCTACAACAGCCCTCACAGTGCTGTGCTCTGCATTGGTAGCTGGAAAGGTGTTGATAACGCCCCAGTGCTTTGGCTACTCCTGGGCAGCCCTGCCTCCCAAAACATTCCCCCCCCACCAAAGGGGTGGGACTGGGCAAGATCCTGTGAGGGGACACAACTAGGACAGCTGACCCAAACTGACCAAAGGGACATTCCACACAGGTGAAGTCACCCACTGACTGCATCCAGCTCAAATTGTAATTTACAGCACAAGAACAGGCAGACGTGGATAGTCCCTCACCTGGAGCTGTAGAATAGGCATACAGGAAGTCTGCCTCTACAGGTATTTTCTGACACATTGTTTCTTCTGGTCCACTGTCTGTCTCAATTCCGGAATCTAATTCTGTCCCTCTACAGGCCTGTTTGGTAGAAAGAAGAATAGAAAATAATATTAAAATAGAAAAATAAAGGCGGTAATCATTATAAAAAACATTGATATTTTGTGTTTTAAAAATTATAATATCATGATTTAAAAACTGCAAAAATAACAAGAATTTATGTATCACATTTGCATTAGACAGACTCAGAAGAAAAGTAGTAACATTTATTTAAATCAACTACACAGTTTAGGTAAGATAGATATTCATGTAGAAGTGCACTCAGAAACTCATTAAAATATTACCTAAGATTTTATTTAATACATAGAATTAATGCAATGTCAGCTGTTATAAATACTGCCTACCTAATAGGGAAAATTGTGCCACTTTGGACCCGAAGAGAATCTTACTCTAAAAGTAATTACATTCAAATCTATTTTAGAAAGGATTAACTCTTTGCACTAATAATTAGTGGGAAATGGTATTGTTTTTTTAAAATATGGCTGATTTGATGATCATTGTTCAGCTGTACATCACCTGAATGAAAAAGAGCTTGGGTTTTCCTGCTAAACTTCTGCACCTATCACCTCTGAAAAGGCTTGTTAGTAATTTCAGTTCAAGAGGCCCATCTGTACCATAGATCAATCCTTCGTCGCCATGGCTTAGCAACACGCAAACAAAACTGCTTCGCTTGCTGTGATCCTCTTCAGAAACTTGAAAGAAAAAAGAGAATTATCTTAACTTCCTGTATTCTCTAAAAATTTGGAACACTTGATCCTTCCTATGTCACAGAAGTCTTTAAGAACTAATTTGCATGTTTGGAAACCTCCAAAGAGTTTTCATTTCTGAACAGAAGCAGCCTGCCTACTTTACTTCAGGAGGTTGGGCACAGCATACCCCAAGTTAAAGGCCAACCCTACCCATTGCAAGACACGGTCACAGAGCTAGGCCAGGAACACTGTAAGGAGACAAAAAGGGTATTCCTACAGTGTCTCAAGGTCTGAATGATACATGCAATACTGGTCAGTCTTGTAATCTGGGATCAGACTGATGCAATATCCTGAGTTTTGGGAAAGAATGGAGAAGTCCTATCTCTCTTTCCACTTGGGGATGCAAATACTTGGGTTACATGGGAACTAAATATAGCATGACAGTTGTTGCTGCTCCTGCATGGACCTAAGTACCAGCAGTACACTTCTGTGTCTCACTTTTTACCTGTAGTGAGGTCTAGAAAGATTTTTGAGTCTTCTTAATTTTGTAATTACAGTTATTTAAGCTTGATATGAAGTGTTTGTAGATTTATACTTTTTTTCATCTTGTGGTATACAAATAGCATAGAATTTATATTCTCCAATGTCTTTCGTTGCCTGATATTGTGGGAAATATACTTGAGGACCAAGACGATTTTTTCAAATTTATGAAAAGATACAAACAAAGTTTAAAAAAAAGCATTCAAAAGAAATGAGCTGAAGTCTTACTGTTTAGTGCTTAACAAAACACTAAATTTCTATTCTGGAAGAAATGAACTGTTTCAACTTTTCTCAAGTGATGTACACTCAGGCATTTCTACAATTTATGGACAAACACTGCGTTTAGGAGAGTCACGTTTTCAGCTGCTGTTAACAATACTCATAAATTAACCATACCTGGGAACATTTTCTGGCATTAGATGTAGGTTCTTTAGTGCCAGTTATGTTAGCAAACACTTTCATTAAAAAAAACCAAAACCAACCAGCCAAACAAA
>VZTR01011777.1:20555-32554 GCA_013400775.1 Chaetops frenatus
CTGACCTCTTTATTTAAGGTTGTGTTTCTACTCTTTGCTCATAGTTCATTGGTTTCAGGTTTTCTTTTCTTAAAGCCAGAATAAAGTACATTTATATAATAGTAACTAACAAAGATCTCTTCGTTTTCATATATCTAGGATCCCATCTGTAGCCTCCAATGTTGGAAAAAGAAAATCCCACCACCTTTTTCATGAATATTCACTAATACAGACTAATTCCTCCCAGTGTATCCTGAATGGTGTAATTTAATAATTTCTAATTGACTACAGTTGTGACATCTAATTAAAAATTTAAAATAATGTAAAGAATTTTAAAACTATAACTGAGGTCTTTTCATTTGCTGTGGTTTTCAGCCTAGTCAAAGCTCAGCATTTTGTCCTAAATGCAGGGCACTTTTTCCTTAGAAAGGAGAGAAGCAGCTCCTGTGTACTCTTGTTTCTGATAAAATTTGCAAATTTGCCCATTCTGGGAATAGACTGATCCCTCAGGCTGAGGAAGTAGCTCAGTTATTTGAGAAGTAGCTTTGAGCAATTAGTGGTTGTATCTGCATACTAAAATTGTTTTGCAGCAAAATTTATATTTAAAAGGGAAATGTGTCATTGCATGGCCAACTTTGCCACAAGTCCGTAGTGGTATCTTGAAAATCCTGCAAAGATCTGAGTCTCTGGAAGGGGCTGTACTGTAACTGTATAATACCATGCTGCATCCTTACAGGACAGAGTGTTTGTACAGCAAAGTCTCACAAATTCTTCTCTCCTGTCTGTTTTCAAATGCTTCATGCCATATATTACCTCTGTTAGTACTTCCAGTCTCAAAGAGTCCTTGCACTGTGTCTTTGTAAATTGGAATCCTTACTCTTTTGTGGAAGTGACCCAAATTGTCCCTGCTTCCCACTGTGTGCATGTGAGCCAGCTGACAGACCAAACAGAATAGGTAACTGCTTCACTTATGCTGAAACCTTTTTCCCAGCCAAGCTGCTAAACTAAGTGTCTCTCACCTGTTTAGCCACTGGCTTTCATGAAGTTTACAATAATTTATCATCCCTGAGATTTCTGCCCATACTAGGAAAATAGTACGAAGAAGCATGAATATATTTTTAACAGCACCAGCTATTTTAAGCTTTTCTACTAAATTAAATGGGTTTCAAGCCCCTCTGCTTTAAGCAGGACATCTCTCAATAGGCCAGGTTGCTCAAAGCATCATCCAGTGTGGCCTTGAACATTGCCAAGATTGGGGCATCCACAACCTCTCTGGGTAACCTGTTCCAGTGCCTCATCACCCTCACATTAACAAATTTCTTCCTAATGTCTAACCTAAATTTCCCCTCTTTTAATTTTTACCCCTTAATCCTTGTCCCATCACTGCAGTTCCTGACCAGAAGTCCCTCTTTGTCTTCCCTGTAGACCCCATTAAGATTCTGGAAGGTTGATATGAAGTCTCCATGCAATCCTCTCTTATTCAGGCTGAACAGTCCCAGCTTTCTCAGCCTGAAATATGACTTAGTTTTCTAGCAGTAAAATCAGTTTTTCTAATAACAAATTTTTCATTAAATATTCCATCACCTTTGTTAAAAGCTGAAAATTGTTTTTAAAAGCAGAGTATCATTTGGATAAGACTTGAATTTACAGTCATCTCTAAAAATAAATTGAGTTGTAGCTTTATGATGACCATCGCAGAATTAAAACCAAACCAAAACCAACAAACAAAATGCAACAAAACAGGAGATTGTTGAACTTTGACAATTGCAAGCTGCGTGTCTATTTTGTGAAGGTGGTGAGGAGCTGAAGAAGTCCCTATGTATATCTTACTCCAGAACCTCATACACCATAGCAGTTCTGATGGCTGCAGCACTATTTGGGATTGTTGAGCAGGATGGTATCTCCCTTTCCCCTCCACCAGTCCTGCTTCCCTCAGCATCTATGTCAGGTGAAGACTCCTACAGAAGAAACAGGGAACAATCAATAAAGAGTAGAAGTGGTGGTACATAATGTCTGAAACTCCAACTGATAAGTGCCAAAACACTGCACCAAGAATAACTGTATGCAGGTGGATGACTATTCATGCATATGTAAACGCACAATATCAAGGAGATAGTTTCCAGATAATAAGCCTGAATATATAAGTGATAGAAATTAGCAAAATTTTCAGCATCAGGATCGGTTTTTGTTCTGAAAGGGGCTGTGCATGTTTATTCATATTAGCAGACAGACAGAAGTAATTCCATTCAAGACAGTTTTGAAAATAAGGGCTAATCAAAGTGTTTGTTATACATTGAAACAGACTCAGCATTGCAAAGCTATTAAAACTAAAATATTATAAAAACTGTGGAAGCAATTAAAGAAAATAGAAGAAGCATTAAATTAGTTGGTATACTCAAAATCTGAGTGCAAAAAAATTAGCCTAAAAAGTGAAACTAAGGAAGTAGCAAATGCATGCATTGTATTTATTGTTTGGTTTCCTAATTTTGGTTTAATTTAGCTTTTAGAAGCAAACATTTCCTATGCCAGGCAGCTATAAGGTTGTAGTTCATATAAGCCAGATGAATATACACATTTCCATGGACTCATTTTATGTTAGAGATCAAACCATATTTGCTATTGTGCTGGCACTGTATATGTATTCACATCAGAGAAACTCCTTGCTCCAGATAATTTCAGTCTAGAGAAGTAAAACATATATAAGTAGTTAAAAGACTTGCTGTAAAATAAGTATAAATGATTGATGAGATTATCTAGGCAAACACTTAAAATCTAGTTCCAAGTATGTGGTTCTTGCATCTTGCTTTTTAATGTTAAATTCTGTACGTCTCTTGTTCTTTAAAACTTAGAAACCTGGTGTTGCACATATTCACATATCCAAAATGGCTCTAGTCCTTCATCATAGAGATATCATGATGGTTTATGGAAAAGTCATAAGCAAATTCATAGCCTAGTCATTTAAACAACTTTATCTAATAGACATTTCAGGGCATCTCCAACAGGTATTCCCATCATCTTAAAAGTATCACCATTTCTTTTTTAAAATTTGTCAGGAGAATGAGAAAGTGACAACATCAAAATTAGAAGTTGTTTCAAACATTTTCTGAAGGAGTTCAAAGTCCTCTTCTCCACTATGCCAGGATTTTAACATTCCATCTAATCTTGATGGAATCTGTTACTTCTTTTGATTTAAAGAAATTTTATTGTACCAGAATTCAGTTCAAATCATGGCTCTATAGACCCCCTAGGTGGAAAAGCATCCTGGAATCCAGAAGAAAGAGAAGGTGGAATCACGTTCTCAGTAGGAGTATCAGTGCAGTACCATTCCTGTGTTCTGTCCAATTCATCTTTTCCGTGTTGGTTGGCATTCACAGGTTGTGAGGATGGTGAATTATCTTCCTGTGAAGGAAGATTTGCAAATTTGTGAGCCTTCAGGAAGAGAAGTGTGAACTAGGCCACTCAGGTCATGTGCGTAACCACTGGGCAACCCTGGGAAACCTGCTCTTGGTCATGTGATTGAGCCAGAAGGGTTGGACCAGGTGACCTCCAGAGCTCCCTTCCAACCTCAACCATTCTGACATTCTGCTAAGTTTTTGGAATATTACCTCTTTGACTTCTGGTGTTATTTCTGAGTGAAAAATCAATTTCCCTGTGGTTTGTACAGACCTTGATAGAGTATTTAAAGTGGGAATGATCGAAATGTGTATTATATTTAGTCTCCTGAAGGGGATATGAAAGAAAATGGCCCACTGGTGGCCTAGCCATTGATCTATTAAGCACCAACAAAAATAAGGAATTTGTGGACGTCTTTGAAAGTAGAACTTTACTTACATGGGGATTATTTTTTCTTTCTGACGGAATACTTGAGGTTTGTTTGTTAAAGGAAGATTTTAAAAACTGCAGTCTTAAATCCTAGTGCTGATTTTACATTTCTAGATCCTGGATGCCAAAGTCAGGTAATGGACCAATAGCAGAATCAGAGTAGACAGCAAAACTATCTAAGCTTGGCACTGAGTGCTTTACACACAGCATCCTGCTGCTCTCAAAAACCAGTTCCCTTGTTTCTGTCCTATTTATATGATGTAAATCTAGAATAAACTATGTTGATATCTTTGACAATACAAAGTAGCTTTTAACATCTTGTAAAATAAAATACAATGGCAAAACGCATTGACAAATTTCTACAATTTTCTCTAGAAGTTGCCTGTGAATCTGTTCTGAGAAAAGTGAGTGGAATGTGGTTTTTGTTACATACATGTTCAAAACACTAGAAGACACCAGAATTTTAGTGATAGTAGAAAGTATTTAGAAATTTTGTTAACTTCCAGCAAAACAGGTATATAAAGCCAAGTTACTTGAAGTATCTGCTATATACTAGATACTAGTTATAGTATATCTATACTAGTATACTATATCATATATCTATACTAGTTACTTAGTATCTGTAACAATGACTGTATATTGTATATTTAAATACTTTAAAATACAGCAGTGAGCAAAGACAGCAGCATCAAGTACATAAAAGTAAAACGTATGCTTTTTTAGGGATCTGCTTTATTTTAGATCTAACAAGAGCCTTTATTACATTGTTATAAAATACATTGTTCAGCTGATTTAAAAAGATCCCTGACAGTTTCAGCAGAACAAAACTCAGATGAAAAAAAAAAAGAAAATCCTAAATTCCACCAAAAACTGTATAAGAACTGGAGATTCAAGGGCAGCTAACTAGCCCCTACTTGCCACAATGGTTTTCTATTCTTTCTCTGATTGCCTTGAATCCACCAAGTTTCTTCTGGAAGATTGCTGGTGACTTCCATGTTACTAAATTGAAGGAAAAGTGCTCTTAATTTTTTTTTTTTTTCATTGTTCAGCCCACCTTTTCTGCTTTCCTTACTTAAATTGCACTGATACAAGCAATTTTTGGAGACATTCTTCCAAATTCATTCCATCAGCCCTCTGGAAAACCTTTATTTTAAAGTAATTAAATGTAATTTGTTCTCTCTTCTATTCTTACTAATTTTTTTTTCAATTTCCTTTTAGAGATAATTCTTCTTAACTATTTCTAATTTATTTCAGCTTTCAGGTTCTGTTCACTTGCAGCAATAATAATACACATATCTTTTGAATACGTATACTAACAGTCCCCAAACCCTAAATGTTGATGCTAATTGTGTTGTTAATTATTCTCACCAATCAGGTATACTCATGCTAATATAGTTTGATATATAAATTTAGTTTACTAACATAGTATGTCTCCTATCTGTTGTTTTTCCAAATTTTTTTTTCTTCTGAACACATTTAATGAAATTTCAAATAATGCAGGGCTAAGTAGTTAGGTCTAACTAGTTAGAAATGCAAGTTTTGAATTCATTTAGTTCACTTGATGGTTTTATGACAAGTTATACTCAAATACTGTGAATGACAGGCATATGTGTGCTTTTTTATTTCAACCCTAATTTAAAATAATTTCTTATTATTCTTGTTCTTTTTCTGATGCTGAATTTTTGTAGGGTGCTTTTTCAAGCTAAGGAAAATTGTAATACCATTAGTTTTCTATGTGTTCATTTTCCTTTCTGCTCTTTCCTTATGCTGCATCAACCAGGAAAAGGTTGCTATTTTCTTTTATGATTTACACTAAATTCCTTCCATTTTCATGGAAATTTCTAGATTAAATGAAACCTGTTTTTAACCTTCATTATTGATTCATTAGTTCTTTAGTCAGCTGTCTGTACTGATACTTGTTTAGTTCTAATCCACAAAAGTTCTATACTGCCTCCATGGCAGACAGACATTCTGTTCTATGTTACCTCTGTCAATTAATGAATCTAGGGAAGAGTAGCTATTTCAACTTCTGTTTTTCTTATCAGAAAGAATGCAGGGAGATGAATCTTTTAAATTTCTCCTGCATATTTATTTTTTAAGACATTAAATCCCAGTGTTGCCCTTTCACTAATCTACCTGCACAAAGCACATGTGCAGGCACGATATTTAACATAACCAACATGAGCAAAGCGAAATTTATAAAACAGAGGAAGACACTAAACTCAGGAGTCCCTCAATATCTTTCATTTTGTATTTTAGTGACACAAACGATCTCTGCACTAGATGATTACCGTGAATGAACTAAAGTCATCTAAGTTTAATGATTTTGTCCATCAGTTCTTCTAACAATTGCAGTTGACCAGAGAATATATTATGCTTCAATTGTTCTTGAACTAAGTTGAAACTGTAACAAAAAGCCTTCCTGTAACAATTGCATTGGTCATTGAATGTTTAATAGTCATAGTGTTCTGCAATGTGTAAAAATTCTACAAATATTTAAGAATATGTTCTATCTTTTCACACAGTTAAGACAGTTCAGTAAACATACATATGGTAATTAATCTTAAAACCATAACTTAAAATTAAATGCATATTTGAGGTATATAAATAAATATATCTCTTTTTAATGTCTGCTAGCCATATGCTTCTTTTTTTATATCCTGCATATATATACAATGAAATGTAGTGAAAAAAATATGCATATTACTCTTACAATGCTACATCCAGAAATAGACAGTAAGCACATCTTGCCCCTTACCTCCTGCCCCAATTAGGTACTATAATACTTGTATAGAGCTTAGTAGTCCTTATATTTCAGTTTCAGAATGAGTGAGCTGTGAGATGTCTACTTCTTAAGTAATTTTAAACTAAATAATATCTTTTCAGACTGAGCAAACATCTCTCATTTAGTATGGCTAAGGGATCATTCCTGCATCCAGTTGAAACAAATAGTATCTTTCATGTACATTTTAGGAGCTTGTCAACCCATTGCCCCACCATATCTCTGAAAATCCTCCCACTGAACTGAGGTTTGTCCAACGTACCTCTTTGAAGTAGGACCAACAGAGGGGAAAAAACCTGCAAATGTACATGGAAGGTAGAGATGAGAATAAGTTGTAAGGAAAAAAGCTTTAAATTCACTGAAAGGTACTCTACTGCCTTTGTCTTTACTCCTTTTGTACTTGTCATTTCTTCCTTTAAAGCACTAGAGGTAATATTATGAGTACAGACAAATCCATTAGTAATTTGAGCTTTGTTACACTTGTATGACAATCTGTATAACCACTGGTTCATCTAGGACTGTCCAGCCTGGAAAGGAAGGATTTGGGGACACCTAACAGTAGCCCATGGAGCTAAATGCATGAGGAGTCTAACAAGAAGGCAGAGATATTCTCTTCATAGTTATGCATGGTGGAAAGACATGGGGTTCCAGGCATAAGTGGAAATGAGAGGTTCAGACTGGATATATGGAAAATCAACTTCACCATGACGATGCTCCAGCACTAAGCAGCTTGCCCATAGAAGTTATGCTCGCTCCATCTTTTGAATAAAGCCCCTTAGTCTGATCTCAGATTTTAGCCTAACTAGAGATGTCCTGAGAGTCTTTTCAGCCAGAATTATTCTGTGGTCCATTATTCAAGGTGTGATCTATAAAATACTGGTTGGAGGGGGCTAATAACATCCCTTGTTATTGCCCAGGATGACATTGGCTTTCTTTTCTGCCAGCACTCAATGCTGTCAGACAGCTTGCTGTCTGACAGAACTCTCAGGGCTTTTTCAACAGAGTTGGTCCCCAGTCAGGGCCCATCACTGACGGTTTTTATTTCCCTAATGCAGGGCTTTGCATTTTTTCCTGTCAAATTTCTAAGGCTCCTGTCAGACATTGAATATATATATATCTTATCCCTCTGGATGGCAGTCCTACCCATCGCAGGGGTTAATCAGTCCTCTCACCTAAAGACTTGAAGAATGAGTACTTCTGTATGTCCTTCAGGTCCCTTATAAAAATGTAAGGACATACCCTTTATCCTTAAAGATGTATTCCTGGGAAATGACACTTCCTATTGGCCTTTAGATAGAGTACTGCCCATTAACCACCACCCTCTTAGCCCAACCATCCAACCAGTTACACATGTATCTAGTTTCCACCAATCCAGTCTGCTATGTCCCTACTTGAAAACGAGGATGTTGTGGGAATAAGCACAGAAAGCCTTACAAAAGCCAAGATAAATACCATCCACTGGTACTTCCATTTTTCTCTCATCCATATATTCAGTCAGTTCATCACAGAGGACAGTCAGATTGATCAGGCTAGATTTACCCTTAGTAAATTCATGTAGATTGTTCCCACACATCCTGCTGTCCTTCATATGACTCAAAATGTATTCCAAGAAGAGTCAGCCTAGGATTCTCCCAGGGCAGAAGCAAGACTGACTTATCTGTAGCACTTGATCAAGCAAATAATCTTGTATGCTGGTGTTAATTCAACAGGGCTGAATTAAGATGCTTTTTCAGTGCTAAATCTTAATTGCATTAATGAAAGAATAGGTGAAGATTCTGTTATACTGTATATATAGTATCTGGTATACTGTATAACAAGCCCAGAAAAAATAGTTCAGCAGATTAATGTAATTTCCTCTAGTTTGTCAACAGTCTTTGGTTTTATTAAGTACAAATGTACGCTCTGTGGCACATTTTCTTTCAGCTAACCTAGATTTTATACATACACACACACATATATGAATATATATATATCTTATATATATATATATATAAGATCAGTAATGTGAGTGACAGTAGACCTACAAATGCCCCTGGCTGGCTGCTTTTGGTATTTCACAAGAATTTTTCCCATCCCAACTGTGTAAATAGGTATATTACTGTGTAAATAAGTATATGGGTCAAGTGGACTATATGTACTATTCTGAATCATCACTACAATAATTAATGTAAAGTGATATCAGCATAATCTACGAAGGATCTTTTTTCTGATGAAATGGTTTGATTCTTTGGATCCCTACAACTGATGGCTTGTGAATTTTCTGTTTCTGGGAGGGAGGAGTGTACTCTATATTGACATTTCTTGATGAAAACACACAAAGTATAGAATTACTATGAATAAAGATGGGTTTTTTTTCCCCACTTAATTCCATTTTCTCCACAAAACTCTTCATATAGTGTAAAAATGTTCTAAGTTCGATGAATCAAATTTTAAGACTAATTTTTTTCTTTAACAGATTTGGTGAACTACATTTGTTTCTTATAGCCATATATTCTGAAAAAGGTTTTCTTTATATATAGCTTGCTGTTACCTCAGCTAATTTCACATGGAGTCAGACTACTTAGTTTGTACCCGTGATGTTGTGCAGTCAGATTTGTAAGCCTGAACCCTGTTTCTTTCAGAACTACTAATATATTATAACTGCAGATGACTGATAATGTTGCAATATACTAAAAGCAAATAAAACATATTACAAACTGAGAATTATTTTTCTGGTAGGATTCTTGAGTTAGGTGCTTTATTCTTTCATGAATCATATAAAAATATAGGGCCCCAAGTTCATCATAGTTTTATTAAATGAGCAACCTAAAGTCATGCTTAGCAACAAAATTCATTTAAATATCCAAACACAGACCTAAGTATATATTATAATAAATTTAATATTTAAAATTCTGGCTGTGGCTTCTAGACATCTGTTATTTTTCTTTGCTGTGAGGGAGTGAGCTGTTAACAGACAAACTCTTTGCATATTTTAATCTGCTTATGGTAAGAGCTTGATTAAAGGAGGGGAGGACAGGAGCATATACAGTTTGGGCAGCATCCTGCTTCTGGAACAGGATGATGGAGCTTTGTATTGAAACTAGAACAAAGATGCTTATGCAAATGTGCAATACACAAACGCTGCCACTGAACTCTGTGCTGAGGAAGCTCTTAGCCATAAGCCATAATCCATCTATCCCCACCCTCTACCTATTCTCAAAACAGCACATAATACAGCAATGTTTCTAAAACTAGGCATGTGGACAGCAATCTCCTAAGTATTTTTCAGTGGAAAAAAGAATGTTAGAGTCCTTCAGTTTGACATCTTTTACATTGACCTTTCACAGCTCAGCTGTACTGAGCTGGCTTTCACCTGTGTGAGGGTTGCTGCTTTCCTAAGGCAAATGAAATGTTTAATGAAGGGGTTAATTTTCCTTCCTGTGTTACAAGACCTCCCAATTTTTCTTTGGAGTTTTAAAGCTACAAGTGTCAATGGAGTTGTCATTCCAAACTGTAAATGAACTTGTGAGACCTTTTCCATTTCAATAGAAACCGAAGTAGGACCCTTTTCAAATACACAGCAGAAGAGAACAGCAAAGGCCTAAGTTATATGAATATATGGAAGTTCTGCACAACATAAAAAAACGTATTTTTAATTGTGAACATATTTTTTTGCAGCAATTTTTATTTTTTTATATGACCTTGTGTAACTGAGAGTGCTTCAAAGCAATTTTTAAGGCAATATGGTGACTCAAAACCAGCCTACTCGCCCATACCACAAGATCAAACATTTTATTGCAAAGCCTATAAAAATTTTGGGTTGTACTGGAATGATTTATCACAATCAAGTAACTGCTTACTGTATTTCAGAGTTTTGATCCATATTTAGTAACTTGAGGCTCAAATATACTGGGACTGAATTCCTTCCCTGGGAGAAAAAGAATGTCTTGAAAGCAGTGTTTTAAAGGGAAAGCAATACATTAGACACGGGGAACTAAAGGCAAGTACTCGGCCTGTGCTACTGTGAAGCTGGCATCTGTAAAGATATTTATAAAGTTGACTACTGGATGTGAATTCAAAGGCTAATATGTATGATGCTACGCCTCTGAGAACATATTTTCCCAAAGTTACACAAAAGTTGTTGTTTCTTTTGGTTTTGTGAGAATATGAATAGAATTGGATGAATTTTTTCGAATACAATGTGAGTTTGTTTAAGACAATCAAAACTATATCAAAATGAAATTTTAGTTATGAATGCCCTTGTATCATTGAATATATAGTATACTTGTTCCATTATAAAATATGAAATTGCATTTCACTTGTACACTGAAAGCTCATCTAAATTTTCAAACTTTTGTTAAACAAAAAGTTGGAGTGTTAATGAGTTTTGGAAATGTGCTGATTCAAAACACTTAAATGTCTTTTATGGTGTTGAGAAGCTAATTTATAGAGAGTAGGTGCCATTATGCTGAGTAAACCATGCTCAGTGTTCTAGGTGAATTAAGGAATTCTCCTTTAAGAAACCTCTCTATAAACAAAATCAGGCTGGCATGGTTTTGCATGGTTCCTAAAATAAAGAGGATTCCAAGAATTTCTACCACTTGTGTCTTATGAAAATTAAACCCTTTAAATGCACATTTTGTAAAGGAAGAATGGATACAAGTACAAAAGAAACAAAAAATGCTGGTAAATGTTTTTTATTTTCAAACTTCTGTGTATTTATTATATAAAATTATTAGCAGTATGCTACATCTCATCTACATTGCCTAAAGCGCCCTTCAAAGCTAAAGTCATTCAGTGCCATATATCAACAAAGTTAATAGAAATTAATGTCATTATAATTAAACAAAAGATCAGGTTCCCAGCTGAAATTCTGAGGCTTACCTGACGACTTGGTAAAGATGGAAGTTGGTAGTGCATAGAAATCTCTCATTAAACACACTGGGTACCTGTCAGTGAAAGTTTGATCAGCTCCCTAGTTCTGTGTCTTGCTAAATGGTAGGCACTGGCACAAAGACATTAATTTCCATGTCATTGCTACTCTGGTCCCTCATGTTTTCTTTCCAAGTAAATCTGCAAATTCTTACAGGCCCTAGCTGGGTTGTTGCTACCCTCAGAGAGGATCCGAAACAGGTGCTGTAGGAAAGCTGGGCCCAGGGCAGCATTCGGCGGAGCGAGGTTAGCGAAGGTGCCTGGGCCGGACGGAGGCCGGCGAGCCGGGCACGGCGGGCAGCTGCTGAGGCGCCTCCTGGGCGCCGAGACGGGCTCTGGGCCGGCCTTGCCGGGCACAGCGGCTGCCGAGGACCGGACGGTGCCGCGGCAGGGAGGGCGCAGCCTCTCCCAGCTCCTTGAGCCCCGGACTCCGGCGGCGCAGTGCCCGCGCACCTGCGTGGGAGCCGCTCCGCGGCCGCCGCCGTCTCCCAGCGCCCCGCGGCAG
>VZTR01011777.1:34311-50807 GCA_013400775.1 Chaetops frenatus
GGGCTGGCGGCGGTGTCGCCGCCGTCGTTGGCGGTGGCCCGGCTGGATGGCCGGTCCCGCGGCTGCCCAGGGCGCAGGGCTCTCTCGCATCCCAGGGCCGAGCGTTCCCTCCGCCCGCATCGCACTGCAGTAAGTTCGCGAGTCGCTGGGCGGCCGGAGTGGTGGGAGCCGCGGAACCTGGGGGGCCGTGATGCACGGCTGTGTGTCTGGGCGTAGTGGAGGGGCTAAGCTGAAAGTTGTAGCTAGCCGAGCTCTGTTAATTTGTCGCGACGCGTCGCTTTGATTTCTAGTTACTGCCAATTTGCCTCGTCGACCTATATCATCACTTTGCTCAACCTCAGTCTGTGTCCTGATGCTGCCCCGGATAGCCGGGTTCAAAACGGTGAAGTGCTGAGGCATCCAGCGTAGATGCGAACAGAGCGAGGGCAGGAAACAAAAGATGCAGCTCCAAACTTAGGCTTTAAACGTTGGTCTTCTTAAACTTTACGTGATGATCTTACAAGCTCATTCTTGTGTTTTGGATTTGTTTTGTTTTGGGTTTGTTTGTTTTGTGGACCACTGTTGTTCTGATTCTTTTTTAAGAACAGTTTTATTTGTCAGAAGAGAAGTAATTACATTTTTCATTGTGAGTGTCCTGTTTTGGAGATGGATTAAAGGTTTTCTCATCAGATTACTATATCATAGGTATTATTTTTCCATAGCTAAACAAGCAGATTGTAGGGTCTTCAGTTCTTCATTGTTTAATTGTTTTTCTGCAAATTTAGGTAGAACTTCATTGATTTTCAAAAGCAGTTTTATCTGGTTGATGTAAGTTTAGAAAAAAAATGGACGGCTTATAAAATCCTATCATAAAATAAAAAAGGCATTGCAACAGGATGGGGTAAACCAGTAATTGTAGCAGGAGAAGTAGGGTTTTAAGTTTTTATAAAATCTACTTGACATTTCCTTCTCCCATTTAGGTTAAATGACCTAATGTAGCAAGGTAATAGTTTTTCTTTGCACTTGAATGGTATGATACACATATTTAGAAAGTCATTATGCATCCGGAAAAAAATCCATACCAAGAACCTAATATGCATTCCCAAATGACTGGACATGTGCTATGCTTTATGGATAAAATGACAGGAAATAAGTCCTTTGTTTCTCCCCAAAGTGGTAACCCAGTATTGCTCAGAGCCTGAAATGTCTATCTGGTACAGAAGGAAAACAAGTGTCAAGAAACATGGGGCATCACAAAGCAGCACTTCCCTCCAGGGGCTTCTCTTGTCTCTCGTTCATTTATCAGGGTAGAAGGACTTCGTTGTTTATCATGCCTGGGAAAGCCTGGAACAATTCTTCAACAGTCTGAAATGTTTGTGGAGTGATATGTTTTGCGCTGTGGATTTGAAATATTTGGGTCCAATTGTGTTAATCTAATTTAGGGGCCTGCAAACATCAGAAGTTGCTGTTCTTAGGCAGGTTTAGGAAAAATCTTCTTTCTTATATTTTTTTAGGAAAAATTATATGAAGAAGTATGTGAAATACATGAATTGTTATGTACCAGCTGAAATAATCTTTTCTAAACACCTATAGGTGTCTTGAATAATATTCAGTAGCAATGCATAAATGAACAGATACTTTTTAAGAGTCCATGCAGTATAAAAGTAATAAATTTAATTGTTTTAAAGAGCACTAGATATTAGGTTTTTACCTATAAGGAGATTCTGCACTGTTTCTGCTCTGGAGCTGTCATTCAGGTGTCACTGTAGGATGGGTCTAGGTAGCTCTTGCCTATGGATGAGATCACTGGAACAGGAATGAAGAGATTGATAAGGGAGTTGTAGGAAACCTGTTAGAACAGCATTTTGATAAAGCAGAGTGTAAATTGCACATTTGGGAGTAAAGGTAGTAGTAGGTTAATACTGGAAAATTTCAGTCAGCTGGCTGGATAGCTAGACTAGGCTTCTTTTGTTTTGTGTGTGCATGCCAGCAGCACTGAGTTCTTGTGAATGACACATATAGAATGAAAGATAATAGCTTGAAGTCATGCTTTACATTTAATATAATAAAGTCTAACAGCATGCAGCATAGAATCAAGGAATATCTCAAGTTTTAAGTGACCCTTAAAGACCATTGAGTCAAACTCCCTGCTCCTCACAGGAATACCTAAAACTAAACTGTGTGACTAAGAGCATTATCCAGACACTCCTTAAATATAGATAATATAGCATGTTTCATTCTCTTTGAATTGTTATGACCTTTATTAGATCATTGAAAAGTTAAGCTGTCTGCGTACAATTTTAACAAGTCTTTTTAAGGCCTTGAATATTTCTGATGTTTCCTTGGTTAAAGTTAACTTTGTTGAAAAGAGCACTTTACATGATATCTGTATTCACAGAGTATCTTCTCATCCTTTGTCCTTGGTGAGAGTTGTGGATCCTTGGGAAAAGTGGATGATGAAACATTTTCATCTGTATCTGGAATTATGGAAGAGTGGTGACAATTAGAAGGGCGTGGGTTACAGAAACAATTGGTCTTGTTTTGTGATTAGGTGTGCTGGATCAAGAAAATTTCAGCCAGACTTCTACCTGTGGAAAGGAGGAAGTACTTGTGAAAGACATTTATGTTTATTTTAAAGTTAGGATAAAGTTCTCCCAGTCGAATCTGGGCAATATCAGTACAGTGCAGTGCCGTGGAAGAAAAGGATGCTGGCCTCCTGAAAGCTCCCTACAGCTTGTTGCTATCAAGTAAGGTTTGCAACCTGCTCCAGGAATTCCCAGCTGAGCATTGCATTACTGTCTGAAGTGAAAAAGATATCAAGAATATGGACTACACCTTGCTCTGGATGTAATTTCCTTTTTTTTTTTTTTTTTACACTTGTGTAGATTAGGTTCCAAGTGTTACTCTGAAAGAATTATAGCATTTCACAGCCAGCCTATATGTGAAGCTAATAGAAGCTGGTATAAGAGGTTAAAAACTATCTTTTTGTGACAAGAATTCCACGTAAAGGATCTCTTGACCTTCAGTTGTGAGTTTCTTCAGTCAGTTTATTGTTTCCTGGGGCACTTAGGAAATAATAACAGCAATAGAAGACTTAAGGCAATTACTTGTCCATAATTTTAGTTTTTAATAACAGTGGTTTATTAATAATTTTCTCTTTGGGGATTACTTTTAAAGACCAGCAAATTGACAGTACTGGAAAGCTGAAGAAGTGACGTTCTGGGTCTCACTGAGAAGAGTTTGCTGTTTGTAGTTATTTTTAATACCTTGCCTAAAAGAGTGAGAAAAAGTTAAAAATTTGGGCTTTGAAACTGATATCTTGATTTTGTCAACCTGACCTAGTTTTCAGTACACTAATAATGCTCTTACTATGGATAGAAATGATCTGGTGCAAGCAAAGTATTTAGGTTAATTTAAGAAGTTGAGAAGTAAATACTTATTTATTTTGTTGGAATTGAGATGAGTAACTGTCCCCAAACACCCTGTCAAACAGCTTTATGCAATGTAGAACACATTTTCTTTTTTAATTGTTTCTGAAGAAAATAAAAGACTTCTCTGAATAATGTTTGCTGAGTTTAGCCCTGAAGGGATATAGTTAGTTTGCCACAAGTTTAAAAGCTTAACAAATGTGAGTATTTGGAGGCTGTTTAATTATTTCTTGTCCTACCCCTCAATACAAGTTTGGAATGTAAGTGTACAACTCTGACACTATTGTTTTGCCCTAAATGATTTTTTAAAAAGTAAATAAAACAACGACAAGCAAAGTTGTAGACATGTTTTTTCTGTTCAGTGTTACTAATTAGACTTCAAATTCTGGGGACCGATTAGCTTTTTATTTTTGGATGTTTGTTGTTTACCATAGTAAATTGTGACTTAAATGGTCTCTAGGAACTTCTTTCTTCTCTGCTAGGAATTTTAGGAATTACTCTTTTTATGCTGGCAGAAATATTTAGATAATACAAATCCCATGAATTATGTAATGATCTTTAGTGTGATTTTCAGCTGCATTTTGATTACTTGGTTTGAAATTGTTACTTTTTTTTTTTCATTGGACATAGTGAGATGTTTAGTGGTCAGTAGTTGTAATAAGAAGTTCACTCTTGTGAACTTACTTCTTACTTGCAGTAGTAACAATCTCAATAGAGACATGATGAAAATTTTCACAAAAGTTTATGTTGGTGCATCCAAGTCTGCAAGCCTTCTGCTGAGACGTGCTTTGAGACTTTCCTTGCCTTTTGGGTTGCCTTGAGGATATTATGAAGCATTCCAGTGTATTGATCGTTTAGTCAGGGAATGGAGAAAACTCACACAGTTAATGGAAATGTCTTTCTTTTCTCCTTTGTCTTTTAAAGCATACTGTGTAGCGTAAAAGCAATGAGTCAATTTTATTCTCTTTAGTCTAAATTTGTCCCCAGGTGGATGCTTCTGATCTGTACACTGGCTCAAGTTTGGAAATTACGTGAAATCAATCCTGAACACTGTTGAAGTATATGTGGCTTTTTCATGCAGTCACATATATGTTTGTGGTCCTAGAGAACTGATGAGCTAAATTTAGGTGAAATAGAGGAATGGCAAATAGTAAGGCAGCTGTAGCAGCCTAGGAGAGAATCTCAGGTGGTGTGAAATCAGCAAGTTTTCCTGTCTTATCTTCTGAAAGAAAAAGGAGTTTTTCCCCATAAATCTAGACTATAGAGTTTATGGCCTAGACATAAGAATATGAACAACTGCATCATGAGACTCAAGGGTCTGCTGCTGTTTTTGCCTCTTTAATTGTGGATTTTCTCCAGTTTCCTGCATGAATTTATGAATTAATCAAGTGAATGGGAGGCAGTATTATGCCATAAATAGGTTTTAAGAAGGAAAGAAGGAAAAAAGAATAAAGAAAAAAGGAGATAACATTTATAGCCAAAAAATTGATACTGAAGTAAATGAAAACTGAAAAGTCTGTGATTACAGGCAGGAATTAATTAAGCAAGCAAAAGGAAATATAATGCTTACTTTTTTTCTTTTTCAAGTTTAGTCTTCAATGAAAACCTTTTTCAGAAGTAGTGAATTCTGTGAAGAGGTTTTAGGTTTAGATATGGATAAATTGATTTAATCTCCTTTCTGTAACCAGAATGCTGCTTTCCTACACCCCTAGTATATTTTCCTCAATATCTTTACTTTGTCTATTTATTTAGACTTTGATAACTTGGTCATCATTTAGAAATAAAGTTTTAAAAATGTTAAAAACATACATGAAAGGGTCTATTCTGTCTTCTACTCAATATCTAAATACCATCTGGTTACCTTCTGTCTCTCCTAATATTACTAATGGAAAGTCAAAAGCACCTGCTGGGGGAAATGTTAATTTTGAGATGAGCATCCTTTATAGGTCAGTTGAAGCACATTCTGGATGTATCCAGGTCTCTCAATTCATTATAAAGGATGCCTGGCTGGTGTGACTCGTTCACAGTTTAAAATCTAATTTTAAGACATTCGTCTTTGTGTGAGATAAATTATACCCTTGGGTATTTTCTCAGCTAGGAAGGTAAGGAAGAACTGAACTCTCAAGAAAATATCATATCTTCTCCATGCATTACTGAATATAAACACAAAGTGAAATAGCCTTAAAACAGTAGTTCATTAGAATAGGCCACGTACCAGAAGTTAAATATCAAAGGACCTATTTTTAAACGTATCTAAATAAACAAGTAGTCTGGAGCATTTCTATTTTTCTTCATGTCCCAAAAACAGGACTGTGGTATGTTTTTATCAAAAAGTCTCTCCTAATTCGTTATTGATATAAAATATTCCAACAATGCTTTTAAATGAAAAATAAAATTACAGGCTTTTCTAAAAATTCTGGATTTACTTTGAAACTATGAAGCCTTAGACATTTAGGTTTACTTTGTTCTACATGTCATACACCTTGAAAAAGTACAACATCTCTGGTAAGGTTTATCTTCATAAGCTGTTATAAATTTAAAATTGTGTAGTACTGCAACTATTTCTGGTCAGGAAGTACACTGGGTCATTTTGCCTGTTTTTACTTTAAAACCACCAATGAAGATGTTTGCGTTTAAACAGCCTGACAACTTCTGAGACAAAGAATTCAAACCTTCTAAGCAGTATGATCTCATATAACAGAGATATAAAAATTTGCACTGCCCTTTGTTAGGCTTAGTGCTGTTGACACAACTTATTTCATAAAAGTAGAATGGCTGGAGGAATCCTGGGCAAACTCCCAGCTTTGAATATTAGATGTTAAAAACAGTATAGTACTCTGATAAGAATGTTATTTTACTTCCTCTTAAATTTTAAAATGTCAAGTGGTTATTTTGTTTTCCTCACATTGTAAAATATCATGTTCAGTTATGAAAGGTTTTGCTTTTGTAAATTCAAAATAGTTACTTGTAGAAAAGCTTTATGTTCTGTCTCAGACTGTTTCCTACAAATATTCACCTAGAAACTACAAAACCAGTTTATATGAGTGTTCAATATATTTTTCAGCCTTGTATTGCACAGTACACCAGGGTGGTGAGTTTTACATATCTCTCTTGGTGTTCGTCCAGTACTTACATCTGGTTGCCTATTCAGTGAAAAAGAAGTTGTTCAAGTCTCTTTTAAGATTTTTTGTGTGTTCTTATTTAGGTCTGATGAGCTGATGAGGTCAAGGTAGGTCATCTGTCAAAGACAGAAGAATTTGTAGAATCTTACAAATACACTTTTCCAGCTATCAGGAACATATTAAGTCATATTTCAGTGTAGTTTAACAAGCAGGTAGCTGTAGAGGAAACTACTGAGAATATATAGGCTATATAAAAGATCTTATACTTTTAAGATAACTACTTCAGGGTTTAGCCATATTCCCTCTGACCTTATCTCAGTTCAGGGCACATGCCTGATAACTGTGGTCACTTTATGAAGCTTTTTCATTTTGGATCTTACATTAGTGACTCAAAATGCTGTCCAGCTAAAGGAAGAGATGACCCTTTCAGTATCCTAATATGATGATGTATTGAGACAGTGAGTTCTGTGTGAGTAGTCCAGGACCCTTACTAAAAGAATAACAACTCCTATGGAGGTGGAATAATGCTTTCATCATGTAGAAACCTAGAAAACCTCTGTAATTCATCTACCATCTTAAAGTAAAATTAAATAAAAGCATTATTTTCAATGGAACATGGACTTTTAATGACAGCAGTTATAGAACTGAGACATTCTTGCTTTGCATATTTGTACTAAAATCAGATCAAAATCTATGTATCCTGACAAGTTACAAGTCGTTGGATTTGCTCTTTGGTCAAGCTCAAATTTGTCTTGCATTATTTACGTTCTTGGCTGGTTTTCACGGGAGAGCATCACAAGCAGGAAAGGTTTTCCCATTCTTGTACATATTTCTTGTCACGTTCTGCGGTTTTCATTCAAATTCAAATGCTTCATCCCTTCCCCATGTAGAGTTCTTTAATTTATTCAGGAAAAGTTTCATTACTCCTCCCCTTGTCTTGTTTGCTGCACTCATTCTTTGGAAATGCAAATATGTATTTGGCAGAGCAGGTGCCATCTCTTTTAAGCTGAGAGCAAATTATTAACCCATGAAGGAATAAAATGCTGTTCCTCTCCAGGGAACTTGGTGCATGTATCCCAATATGAGATCTTGTTGCTGAGCCTTGTGTTTTCATATCAACCTGTGTGTTGATAACTATGCTTCATAATAACAAATGTATATGAAAAACATGTGCAGATCATTATTGCACTTTAATATCAAAATTTATTCTCATCCAATTCTATGTTTGAGGGACACGTAGACAGTGTACAGAGTTGCATTGAACCTGTATGTCTGCTCTCTTTATATAACCTAAATGTTTCAAACACTTTCAACCAATGTCTTCTACAGCCACGTAAATGTTTTAGGGATATGCAAGAAATGGTGTGGCTGTTTAAATGAAAGTTCCTCGTGCAAAGGACAAAGTTTGGAGAGATTTTGAACTGTTAAAAAATCAAGCATCTGAAGGCAGTACAGCTGTGGTAATGATTTTCAACCTGTGGGTGTTGAAGAAGAGAAGATAATACTTAGTCTTACCTTGTCTTCAACAATGTTGTCATTGATTTTTCAGATTTAACACATACTCCACTGAATATTTCTTGTTTTAAGATAGCCTAATAGAATTGAAGAAGAGGAAGGAAGGAAGGAAAGTTCATGACAACATAACCTTTCTGAATTAATATTTAAAAGCCTCATAATACTATTAAATACCTTAAAATGGTTGTAAATAGCGTAATGAAGATCTTATGTATGGTCATTAAGTTTATCGCAGAGAAGAATCTTGTGTATTCTAGATGGATTCTTTTGAAGATTTGATAATGCAGATTATATTTCTCTATATAGTTGAAGTTGGATTCTGTAAATGACAGCAAGCATGATTACAACTAAAAGCGATTTTTCCATTGGTTATTATCTAGATATTTTTAAAAACTGTATATTGCCAGTAAAATATTTTTTTGTATGCCCCTTCTCTGTGTTTGTGGGAAGCATGTGTTGTATATGTGACAAGTGAGCACCCACACTACATAGTGAGGTAAACCCTTGTAGCATTTGCTTCCAGAGAAAAATAATTACTATTAATCAATGTGTCTGGATTTTTGTTGTTTTTTCCTGGGAGAGTCGAATTCTGCACATTGTCCTGAAAGTTCACTTATTTATGTCCATATCAAGGCACTATTAGTGGGGCAGGTGAATGGGATCATTCTTCATCCTTCTTAAAAGCATAAGGATAGCTTTACTGGATGAAAGTCTTTCTGGACTAGTATGATGTCTCCTAACAGTGATAATCAAGAAAAGAATAAATTGAGGATGTCCAGAGTGTTCCTCCAGGTTCCAACACTCTGTACACATTGGTTATTTTAGAGATATCTGAGATAGGCCTGTTTCATTATGAAGCTGGAAGAATTCTAGTGTACTCTTATTCTTCATATTCCATCTTTTTTGTCCTCTTTTTCCAGTTCTACTGTTATCAATTTACAAATCCAAAAAAAGCTCTGCATGTTATTCAGAATGCAAGTATACCAGGGATCTATACAATGAAATAAATTGTTTTATTCTGAATTTTTTTCTGAATACTTTTATTTTTGAATGCTGTCAAGCGCTGAGCTGATCTTTTCTGAATGTAACTCCAAATTTTTATTTTATTTCTGATTGGCAACTCATCAGTAATGAGTTCACTGGTAATCACTTTAAGTGTATTACTAGGATTTTCTTTTTGTTTTCATTACTTTAGATTTATCAATGCTGAGGTATATAAATCTATTCCAGTGGGAAGTAGGGGATAGCATTAGCAAGCAAAAGAAAGGACAGTTATACCAGTAGAGGATTACCTAACACCTCAATTCTGTTTCAACTCTACAAATAATTTCCTGTACCTATCCTTAAAAACACCATATTGTCTGTGTTAAATATTTCATTTGTATGGATATAACAATTAGAATAATGACTTGTTAGTCCATTGGAAAAGGGTTGTTTTTCTTTGTTAATAATACATAGCAAACTTAAAAATTTTTAAAAGATACCCGATCCAACAAGGTAGTGGGTCCCACCTCTTGCATACATTTACTTATTTAAAGAATTATTAAAAGCAAAAATATTTAAAAAAATTTTTTTGAGATGTTTACATTCTTTTGCTTTTCTGTGTTTGCCAATCTTCTAATCTTAATTTAATACAAAATACTCTGCTGCATAGTCCATAAATACTTGGACTTTGTTAATTTAGAGCATGGGTGTCTTTATATAAGTATGCTTGTTTATATAACTCCTATGTGCTTTATATAACTTCTAAATAAATTTCTACTAGCTACATGTTGAATATGCCAGCAAATATTCATTGCAGTTGTGAACATGAATAAATTTATAGCTGTCAGAATCCATCTGACAATTTAGTTACTTACAGGAATTGCACTTTGAAGTGGTAGTTAAAGAAACAGTTCTACCCAAGTGACTAACCCTAGCTAGGATCACATTAGATCTGATTGAATTCCAGTACATGACAAACATTTTTATTTAGATCATATGTCCAACAGAAGCAAACTCTGTAACTGGTGCTATGTGGGTATATGGATTAATACTAAACATTTGGCATTATATTACAGTATTTCTATTATTATTAAAAAAAAAAACAAACAAAGAAACAAAAAAAACCAAACAGCAAACCACAAACACCACTGTGGTCATCCTCTTTTCATCTAGGAATGGGAACATGGAGTTGGAGTTGAGCACACAGACCATTGTGCCCAGTCATTTACAGCTTCAGGAAACATGTCATGAGATGCCTCATGCAGATTGGGGTTCACTGAGCCTCAGTTTTGCACACACTTAGCAGAAGCCACAGAATGTCCCTGTGGAGTCTAAAACATAACCTAAGATTTATAATACAAGACTAAGTCATTAAAACAATAATGGTACAAGAAGAGAGGATAAATAGTAACATAATTTTAGTTTAGAATAAAATCTAATACTGTGTCTGTCTGTTTTCTGTGCTCATCTGTGAAGATATTTAAACAAAGTTGTTACTGTCATAATTAAGGTCTCGTATTTTAAATATTGAAGAAGGTGTAAACAACATTACATCTTAATTTTTAAGTGTGACTATTCACACTGGGAGGCTGTTTCCAAGGCTTGTACTTCTGTGAATTTGGTGATCACACTTAATTGAAAACAGTATATTTCCCATAAAGTATTTTGTATGAACTACTGATGATTACTTATAATGCTTGTAAATAATAATGCTTATAAAGTATGTAGCTTGAAATTACATAATTTTTTAAAATCCTTTTAGTATAGGTTACAGTTTTGTGATATATTATATGAATTGAAGAGAAATATTTTCTGATATTTGTAGTCAACTAGTGAGATAGACCTGTGCCCCTTGTTAGGTGTACAGGAAAAGAATTTACATTACAAAAAAATCCAAGCAATTTTAGCTCAGGAAGATATGTCTTTAGTAAAAACTATTTAAAAGTTTCTGGGCAAGTAAAATTAATGAATACTGAATGCTATCGAGTGACTGTATTAGTGTGTGGATCTAAACATAAGAGGGTAAATATGATAAGGCAAGGCAATGGTAAAAGAGGAAGACTGATGCTGTCAGACTCCTGTTCCTCCTCATTTTAAAGTTTAATTATTCTAAATACATTGAAATATGAGCAATGTTTCTTAAACTTCAAAGTTTTGATGAAAAAATGATGTATAGTTTGGAATCAATGCATCTTAATTCTTACTATTGAGATGTGACCTCTGGTGCTGTGAGTTTAGTTTCTGTGTATTTTCTCCAAGCTGTATTTGTGTCATTGCCCTTGTAGCAGATGCATGGAAAGCATATGCAGATAGCTTCTAACCCACTCATACTTTTGAGGGAGTTAGATAAGACTATGATGAATTCCTGGCTCTGGAGCTTGAACTTTTAAATTATTTTTCTATTTATCTTGACCTTGATATATTGAAATTGTTTACAATTCTGTTTTCTAGAAATATGTAAAATATATACATTAATTCTTAGAGAATTAAAATTTCAGTCATCAGTCTTGGACACAGCCCTCTGTCCTAGATCACTGTTGTTTCTGTACTCTGCTCTGCATTGCTAATTAGCTGTGCATTATATGATAGGTTTTTTTTCTGTTGTATAGATGCTATGGTGGTAAGAGTTTTTGAAATATGAAAACATACTAATATAATCTAGAGAATTCTTTAATAATGATATATATTTCTCTTGCTACATGAAAATAGATATTCAGTCATACATAGGACTAGGTCTATAAAATAAAAATGTTAGTCTCTGTGTGTAAAGCCTTTTCTTACACTGTAGAATCATAGTCAGTGAAATGTGCATCAGATGAGCTCAGCTCAGAGCTATTTCCCTCATTGTCCATTCTTTTTTACAATATTTTGTAAGAAATACCTGTTACATTTCCTCAAACAGACCATCAAAAGAGCAGTTGAAGAAAGTTGTAACTATGTCTGTCTTACACTCCATTTTACAGCCTCTGACTGCCCCTGCAGCCCTGTTTTTTATATCTCTGCTGCTGCCTCCTCCGTTTCCATGTCCTTGAGCTGTTCCTGCTTTTCTTTTCCACTGAATGTTGATAATGCACTCCAGGGATTAGGAACTGTGAAATCGGGACCTGCTTGGGCTCACCTCACATGGTGATAAGGCACTGCTAGTGGTGACTACGGTGGAGGCAACTACAGCAGAGAGAAACTGAATTTCTGCTGAAATTCTACTCAAGTCAGCTATTTTTGGGGGGGGGTTGGTGCTTTTTTTCCCTTGTGTTTTGTTTTGTTTTGTTTCTGGTTTTTTGATGTGTTCATGTGGTTTTTTGTTTGCTTTGTTTCTGTCATTGTTGTTTGGTTTTGATGGGGTTGGTTTATGTGGCTGTGAGTGTGTGTGTCCCAAGATGAAGGGAATCTGACATGTCTAGGAAATGAAGGGAAGAAGGAGAAAGCATTAAAATTTTTTTTTCCCTAATTAATTATTGCTGTGCAGAGTTGGTGAGAGCTAACCCCCCACACTGCTCTTCTGAAAAGGAATTCCAGTAAAACTTGAGGTTGTTTTCATGTGTTTGACTTAATTGGGTCTTTTTTCTTTTCAAGTTAGTACAGATCGGTTACAGGGGATAGTGAGTTTGCTGGTATCCATTTACCAGTGGATAGTCACTTCCTGGATTATCTTATGCACAGTCACACTTGATTTACATTTTCTTCCAGTGTGGATTGGCTGTGTTTCCATATCAAAATATTTACTTTTCTACTTGGGATGATTACAGCAGTTAGTGATATGTGGAGAGTCATTCTGCTTTCCTATTTATTGAGTACTGTGGCTAAAATTTAGCAGTGTGTAAAAGTGAGCAGCTCCTAGGCAAAGATGCTTAGAGTTGAATGAGTCTTTGCTTTTCAAATGAAGAAATGGACTGTATTATTTGTGTAAATTGCACTCTGAGGATTGCTTCTTTAGACACCCAAAGTGCTCCTGCTAAGTATGGTTGTGAGAGAAGATAACATTGCCAGAGCAAAGCAGGAGTAAAAGCTGGTAGGAACAACCAGGCACAATCAAATAAAATCTGTCATTTTTTTCCCCCTTTATGTGTGTGTATGTGTGAGAGAGAGATTTAGAACCATTTTCTTGATAGGGTTAAAACACAGTGGTAAATGGTTGTGTGTTTGAGAGATCCTCTGGAAATGCCATTGGATTTTTTAGAAATCTGTTGTCCTGAGTGGAAACCTAGTGATCACACTTTGCTCAGGCAGAGAAGGAAAACTAGATCTGCTGATGGGTCCTCTTGAATCACAAGAATGCGAGAACAGGAGGTGGAAGATTGAAGAAGGTCACATTCCTCCCCAAGGGTGAAAGGAGCCAGGACAGCTCGTAGTCCTTGCGCAAGGCAAGCTGCTGTGGCTTTGGAATGGGTAGAGTAAGGAACCTTTGAGGATATAAACTAAGGCCTTAGTGAATTCCAGAGCCCAAGAAGAACAAACAAGCTCTTGTGCTGAGTGAGCAACAGCCAGCTAGAGAGATGTGAAGTGGTGCTCAAAAGAAAGAAGCACGCTAGGATCAAGGATAAATTGGAGGCTTTCATGTCTGGAAGGTGTCAAGGGCATAAAAGGTTCTTTGGCAAGGGAAAGAAAGATGTGTCTTCATGTTGATGTTGCAATTACTATGATTTCATATCAAATTGTTAGAAATTTTTTATTATGTTTTGCATGTAATTTCTTTTATTGCTAGTATTCCAGTTTAGACCTATTTTGACAGGCGTATCATCTGCATGGCTAAAGCCATTCTAAATATGAAAAAGAAATGCTGCCTTACATCATTCATATTCAAACAAACTTGAACCAGACCAGCCCCAAAGCCCACATCACCCACGTGGAGTGGTATTGTAAAGCCAGTGACATTCTAAGTGTGCTGTGCAGAGGGTGGGAGTTAGATTCCATATACATCTTGGGTATTTTAGAATTACTATTTATATCTATAAAATCTGACTAACAAATACTAATAATCTAAGAACGTTGGTTGTGCTATGAAAAGATTGGAATCATTAGATAACAGCCATTTAATTAAGTTCATAGGAACTTTTGTTCTATTTGTAAATCAGATGTGAGTTAATGTGAAGCTGTACTGATGCGGAAGGTTATTGTTCTTTTGAAAGGGGTTTCAGATGACTTCACCAGGGAATTTCTGGGCATGTTCCCCTGTGTATCTGTTATAAAGTAACAGCTCTAGTGGAGTGTAAATAAGGATAGTATACTTCTTTATATAAAGTATTTTTTTATTTAATCAGATATCGAAACTTTATGCATACTTTGGTGTTTTACAGAGATCTCATTTAACCAAAGAAGGAAGGTCATGGTGTTCTTGCAGCATTAAAATTTATAGTTGCACTTTGTGTCAGGGAAATAGTCTTAAAAGAGAGTAGACAATAACAAGATGTGACAATATTTTTTCCTTTCTTGATGTTCTGTAGAGCAGATGAAGTGCATTTAAGGTACTTGATGTGATGAAATCTGTTCACATTGTTGACATAGACTGAAAGAAAGGTCCCAGTCCCTCCCCCAGTCCATGGGCCTTTGTGTGGCTGTGTCATTTGCACTGTTTGCAGTGTATGTTCTGAAAGGACTAAGATGGTACTGGTCAAATATGAGGGTAATATTAGACTGTCAGATCCCAAGCTTTTTGCTTATGGCCTTCTGGCCTCTCCAGGACTGTCTCTCCATGGCTGCATACTTTCCTTGACAGGAATGATGCTGTTGGCTGTTCTGCTGCTGCCACAGCAGCACAGGGTGTAACTGGTGGCAGTGTGAGTGGAAGGGAAGGGAGCCAGCAGGACTTGTGTCCTGGGAAAGCTGAGCCTCCCCATGCAGCCCCTGCATCGTGGGGATCATTACCTGCTCTGCAGCCATGGAGCTCTTTCCCATGTGTTACTGTCAGTCCATGATCTCTTCTCACCCATTTGGGAATAGATGAATATTAAGGGCATAACTTAGTGATAATGCTACAGCTTTCTAAATTTTTCAGAATATTTTTTCATGAAAAGTATTTAAGCTAGGTAAAAAGAGTACTTTGAGACATGTTGTTCCATTTATTTTTTAAGACTATTCTCTGTAGAAATCACTGGAGAGTTTTTAAAACAGACGGCATGGTGTGGGCCATTGTATTGCAATTTTCTTTGGAAAATTCTGTGTCTCAGGGCAAATTTACCACAAATGGAGCAATCGTGATGTCCCATGAAAGAGAAGACATGTGTTTTTGCAACATTTGATAGATCTGAGAAGTATGCATAACTCTGCCAACTCTGCCATGCAAGCAAGTCTGCTATTTTCAGTAAAGTATTTTGGGGCTTTTGGAGTACTTTGAAAATGCTAGTATGGTAACTGCTCTGACTATTCATGAATACTTAGTATAACCAAGATTTTAAACATCAATAAATACGGTATTATCTGAAATTATGACTATCAAGACAACATTTGGTCTTTCTCCCCTTTAATTTTTGGCAGAAAAAGAATATACACTTTTTGTTAACACTGTTTACTGGAACATTTTATTTTGAATGTATAGATTTTTAAGGCCATAAAGCAAAGGAATACTGCATAGATAACAAAATAGAAATACCATAGAGTAGTCCTTCTGGTTCACAAATAGTCAGTGGAAGTATTTTCTTGTCTACTATCTGTGCTAACTTGGACTTAGTAATTGTTTAAGCAATACTATTGTAGGAGATCTGCTGCTTTTACTTGTGATACTTGTTATTAAAAAGGCTAGATAAATTTTGTGAATAATTAAAGTAGGGATGGAATATGCAAAAGAACATGAAGTGTTCCTTATTTTCATCAGAATATTCTGATATATCTATATAGAAAATATGTATGTTCATAATTTCACCTGAATCACAGGTAGGTTTCTAAAATACTAACAACGACAGGATAACAGTTATGTACGATAAACTTACCTTGAATAAAAATGAAAATAGGAAACATCGTAAACAGATCACACATCATATGGTGTACATATATTTACAACAGTGTATCTTACAGTGAATTTTTTAGGTAGACTAAATCATTGTTTTTAATTCTTCTAAGACGCCAAAAGAAATAACTTTCTTATTTTAGTTGTGCCAATTTAAGAAATGTAAGCTAAATCTAGTTGCAGTTTGTGCCTGGGAACCTTGAGAACTGGAAACGGCTAGCAAACGTTAGACATCTGGAATAATCTCTTGAATAATCTTTTGTTTTGTGTATCTGAGAAGGCCAGAATCTGAAAAAGGCACAAAAGCACTGAGTACTCCTTTGTTTCTGTGGGAGAGGGCTTGGCATTTTGCAATTTTGTATTCGAAGCAGCATCAGCTTTTTCATAATTTCTCTTTACACTTCTTCAGGTACATATCTATTCCTCCCTCACGGGGAAAGACAACACAGAAGTTGAGATTCAAAACAAAATGATCTGTATTTGGTTTTGGCACACTGTTCAGAAGCTCCATCTTCCTTTTTTTTTTTT
>VZTR01011777.1:50844-62323 GCA_013400775.1 Chaetops frenatus
GGACAGTCAAGTGGGTACATTAGGAGTGTTTCTGGTCCTTGGGGTGTAGGCTCAGCCCTGGACCCTTCCTCCCAGCAGTGTTGGGGATAGAGCTTGGCTTGTGCTGGCCCAGCTCTGAGGAAAAAGGATGGAGCTGCTGGAATTGGATGGTAGCCTTGACGTTTTCTAACGAGGTTCCCAGCATGGATGACTGGAAAACTAGGATCCTGAAGCAAACCCCAATATAAACCTCAAATAACCTAAAAAGAGCCCCAGATTTCTGGAATGGTGCTATTATTGTGTATATGTAGTTAAATCTGTAAGTGGCAAGGTTTCATCAAAAGTATCTACTTCCTTTGAACTACTTTGTGTTGTAATTAATGGTGTATTAACTAAAGCTAGCTGTACATGAAAGACAGGAAATTTTAATTAAAATTCTGAGGCTTGCTTAATTAGATATCCATGATAATTTTTATGATCTACAGCTTTATTTTAAGTTACTAAATACATTTTTAGGCATTTAGACTTAAATTTACCAATTCCAACTTGATATGATAGACAAAAATAAAGCTTTTAAGAAGTACAACTGTTTTATTTACTTCATAAACTAGCACTGTTCATGTGTTTAAATATATTCAGTTACAAATATAAGTTCAGTTCCTGACTTTTATATGCATGCTTCCTGTGTGATAGTGAGCAATTTAAGAACAAATGTTTCAGTGTGTCTGGTGACTTCAAAATGCAGTAATTAAGCCAACTGAGATCTAGTAATCTGATAAAATTCACCACTAGGTCTATATTAATTTTTAGGAATTTCAGTTCTTCTTCTTCTTCTTCCTTTCTGTAAATTGGGATATTTTCTTTCTTTTTTTTTTTTTTTTCCTAGTCATTGTACTCGAAAGAAATCTGATCTATACCATTGTCTTGTCTGTGATATAGTCATGGAATTGTACAATGGTTTGGGTTGGAAAGGACTTTATAGGCCATGTAGTTTCAAACTCCCAACCCCCACCACCCTGAACCATTGTTAAGGTCACCTTCCTCTAGACCAAGCTGCTCAAAGCCCCATCTAACCTTACCCTGAATGTTTCTGGGGGTGAGGCATCTATCACCTCTCTGGGCAACATGTTCCAGTGCTTCAGCACTCACATTGCAAGAAATTTCTTCCTCATATCTAACTTAAACCCACCCTCTGTCAGTTTAAAGTTCCATTTGTCCTATTGCTACCTGCGCCTGTGAAAAGTCATCTTTCTTGTAGGACCCCTGTAGTTACTGGAATGCTGCTGCATGGTCTCTCAGGAGCTTTCTCAAACCAACAACCCTGAATTTCTCTTCACAGGAGAGGAACTCCAACCCTCTGATCATCTTTGTGTCCCTTCTCTGGACTCACTCCAGTAGGTCCACGTCCATGTGTGGGCTTCAGAACAGGATGCGGCACTCCAGGCTGGGGATGTCTCACTAGAGCAGAGCTGAGGGGCAGAGTCCCCTCCCTTGCCCTGCTGCCGACACTGCTTTGGATGCAGTCCAGGATACAGTTGGCTTTCTGGGCTGCAGGTGCACATTGCTGGGTCATGTCATGCTTCTTGTCCATGAAATCTCCAAGTCTTTCTCCGCACAGCTGCTCTCAATCCATTCTCCACCCAGCCTGTATTTGTCCTTGGAACTGCCCTGACCTTGGTTTGACACCCTGTACTTGGTCTTGATGAGGTTTGCATGGACCCACCTTATAAGCCTTTCAGTCCACCTGGATGTCATTCCTCCTATCAAGTGTGTAACTCTTATCTCAGTTTCTGCTTTTATAATACAAGTGCATAACTATTAATTGTATTGTTGTTATTACTTGACATTATTCATGTGATCCATTGGTCTAGCCAGGTTGTAAAGAATAACCATAAAAATAAGGTGTATTTAGGCCCTGGATGTCAGAGTGCAGACACTGTAGTTTGGGTCAGAAAAGCAATAGATTTCCCAGGTGTTGGAGGTTGAGTTTTTCTTTCCTTTTGTTCCTTTTCAGTATAGAATTTTTTCCCATAAGTTGCTAAGAATGCACTAATGACTGGGTACTTAAGAAGAACAAAAGAAGTGGCCGAGCTCAGGGGAAAGGGCATTGTTTGCAGTTCTCGGAGTTTTTGTCTCTCGGAGGGACAGAGATCTCTCGAGAATTGGGGACTGGGAAAAGGTGAGGCTGGAGCAGCTGCTGGCTCCCTTGCGCCTGGCTTGGGAGGAGGAGGCTCCGAAGTGCTTTTCGAGGAGATGAGTTCGTGGCTGCCTCTGGACCCCTGCCCAGAGCTGCTTCTTCTGCTGCTGGGGTGAGCCTCTCCTTGTGAGAACAGCCACTGAAGCTGTTACCATCCGCTCGGGTGCCCAGGATCCCTGAGCCCGCCTCTCTCTGCTCGGCTGGGAGCCGGGCTGCTGCTGCTGTCCCGTCCCCTGCTGCTGTTTCGGCGCTGCTCTGGGTTTCACTGCACTGCAGCCCCTGCACCCCCTGCCTGCCGACAACATCCTGCCATCCCAGCCTGCTGCTTTCCCGAGAGTCCTGCTGGGGCACTGAGATCGCCTGCCCAGGGCATTTGTGAAAGTAAAACTTGCTTCCATCCTTCTCCGTCCCGCCGAGCCGCCATTGCCACGTGCTCCCCGAGCTCGCGCCACAGCGCCCCCGCAGCCGCGGGGGAACCATCGCACCTGCCCTGCCCCCCGAATGCCACCAGCGCCCCCTGCCGGCTGTGCCTGGAACTGCACCGAAGGGGAAGGTGCCTGCAGGGCAGCAGGCTGTGGCCGGGTTCCTGGCTCTGTTTGTTGTTAATGCCATAGTAGTTGTTGTTTGTTTGCTTTATAATATATGCTGGTAAAGAACTCTTATTCCTATTGCCATATCTTTGCCTGAGAACCCCTTAATTTCAAAATTACGGTAATTCGGAGGGAAAGGGTTTACATTTTCCATTCCAAGGGAGGCTCCTGCCTTCCTTAGCAGACACCTGTCCTTTGAACCAGGACTCATGGCTGCATAATTTCAGTTGCCCGGTTCATTTTAACTCTGGGATTTCTGCCTGTGCAGTCTAAGCAGCTAAGTGTAAACAATAGTACCTCAAATTCTGAATCACGGATTTGTATGGATGCATATCACCTGAGAGTGGATCACCTTTCTCTGTGGTGATTTTTGGTGGTTTGCTTTTTGTTCTTGTGAGTAATAGTCATTTCTTCTTGGCTAAAACACCCCATGTTATGTGGTATATCTCAAATGAGAAAACAGAGGGGGTGTCTTGATTTACTGCAAATTTAAGCAAAACCTCTTAATTATGGAAGTTGCTGGGGTACAGTAAAATCAGTTCTGTGAATATCCATTGGAACATATAAGCAAATTTATTTTAAGTTAATCTTATAATTTTGAAGATGTAGGGCTTATGAGGCTTTAGCTGATCTTTGGTGAAGGTTCTCAGAAAATAAAATTACTGTTTCATGAGGAAGTATAATTTTATCATTTAAAATACAACCTTTGGGAAAAGAACTTCTTATAGAATGGTTTTAAATAACAAATTTAAATAGAGTAAGTTTTCTCTCCTTTTTTTAATGACATGAGCTATACCAAAATGGGATGACATTTGTAAACTAAGTGACTTACAGATTAGCTGTGATATTCTTGTGATATAAAGAGGGTACAAGTAGAGCAAACTCTTTTAGGCTTATTTCATATGTAGAAGGATTCTACATATGAAATTTTTATACAGGGCATATTTTAATACAGGGCAGTGATTTGTGTAACAAATCGCTTAGTAAAGTTAAACAGATATTCTAATACATATTTTAATACAGGGCAGTGATTTGTGTAACAAATCGCTTAGTAAAGTTAAACAGATATTCTTTACTGTGAGGGTGGTGAGGCAGTGGAACTGGTGAGGCTCTGGGGACTGCCCAGAGAAGTTGTAGGTACCCCACCCCTGCAAGTGTTTAAGGGCAGATTGGATGGGGCTCTATGAAACTTGGTCTAAAGAAAGGTGTCCCTGTCCTTGGCAAGGGTGTTGGAACTAAGATGATCTTTAAGGCCCCTTCCAACCCAAACCATTCTATGACTCCATGATTTCTATTAACAACTGTTTTTAAAATTCACACCTCCTCCAGTTGATGAAAGTGGGTTTTACATGGGTGGCTCCTAGGAAGAGTGTTATATAAAGTACATCCTCTACCTGTTGGTAAGACTACACCACACAAGGGACTTTGGAAAATCTGTTCATTTGAGAGCTTTCATGGATCAAATAAGAAAGGTAGAAAAAAAGTAATTCTTAACCCATAAAATAACCACTTTTTAAAAATTGTTTTTATATTCTGTCTTGCAAGATTTCAATGGAATTCAAGCTCTGTAATATAAATATTTCATATGCAGCCTTCTCATAAAGTATCTAGACCTTTAGTGATGACTTTGTACGAGTAGATGGAAGAATGATTACAGTAGTTGCTAAATACAAATTGAGCTATATAAAGCAAATGTAGGGTAAAAAGGCTGAAAATCAATGAAAGATTAAATGTGACCTAACAAATTTGTGCCTATTCATAACTTGCAAGTTTTTTCTTCATTATTTCTCATTAGTAATAGAAAGCTGAGCATAAATATTGTAGGTAATTTTTGACATATTCAGGATCATGCTGAAGTTCTACAGGACCAATTTTTAAACTCTTTTAGTTGTCAGTGGAAAACAAATTTTAAACATTTCTGTTTGAGGCACCTTTGTTTCAGTGAGTAGACCTTCAGTTGGCTTAAGGTAGTTCTACAGGTATGTTCTAAAAGTTAAATTTTAGGATCATAAAGTTTAAAGTAAAGGAAACAACTAAGAAGGACTTGAACATCTGACTTGCAAAGTATCAAGCATGGTGTGTCATCCCGGTGCTTTGGCTGAGAAAATAACAACACCAACAGAAGAGATTGCAGGTTGAAAACATAAAGGGTTCTATAGATGTGAAATAGTGTAATAGATACAGGTTTGCAATTTTTTGCAATTAGTGCTGCTGCTATTCAAGTTAAGAATATAAATTCATGGAGGTAGTAAGTCTCTTATTTATTATTACCAGGAGTAGTAGTGCTCTTACCTGATACTTCTGTTCTGTGTGGGAGTGGAGTCCAGAAGACTGAATCATGTAATTTCTCATATAGAAGCAAAAATGTAGTGTTATCCAGTTGCTTNGAGGAATTCTTCAACAATTTAAGCACAGAAACAACGATGAATCATGGAGGGTTTTTTTGCGTTTGTGTATTTATTTTGCTTTTCCCACTTTATTACCCTCTTCGATTTCTGGCTTTTCATTAGTTATCATATTCTAATATGTAAGCCATTTTAATGTAATGCTTAAAGATATATTCAGAATAGGCTAAAATTTTTCATCCCTCAATAGATTTATTTGTTTATTTATTTTGAAAGAAAATTAAAGGAAATGTGTAAAACATTGTTTATCTTTTGCTTTTTAAAACTATGATAAAATGACTTGCACAAAAAACAATAAATGGTTTGAGTGATGGTGTTTATGATTCAGAAATAAATATATAGATGATTTTTAGTTTATGGTAAATGTAGTAATAGCAAAAGAAAGCTGATCTGCCCTGTAAAAGTGTTCCAATATGAAGATTATTTAGTAATTGTTTGGCTCTTGACTACAATTTGCAGATAAGATTAAAACTCCCTTGGGCAAAATTGTGTGGGTCCCTAAGGGAATTGCAGAGGATGAGGAAACACAAGTGTCAACATTCAGCAAAGACAGAGGAAATTGTTTCAAATTTCAAGCTAAAGTCTTACTAAGCAGGTTCAGGTTTTTTTTATCCAAAACCTGCAATTTTAAGGCAAGTTGCTCACTGGAGTAAAATGATACTTCCCATGTGTTTATCATGTGGTTTTTTTCAGATCAACTTGGGGATGGTTTGTTACTGTATCTAAGAAGGCTGTTCCCAAGTTTATCAGTAGTATAGGCAAAAGGAAGTGGAATGTGGAAAAATTGGACATTTGTCTTTACAGGCTGGTGAAGAGAGGCTATGCTGTTACCCTCAAGATGTCAGGAGGGGCAAAGTCCCACTGGTATCCCCACAGCCTATATTTAGCAGTCTATAGACAAAGCAAGCAAAACCCTAACCAAATCCTGAAGGGATATATATGTGCATTCCAGACCTGCAATAGGAATAGCTAACAGCTACCCTTTTCTCTCAAACTATATAATAATGTAACATAAGTTAAAATTGATCTTAACCTTCACTGAGCTTGAAGTTTCCTGCATCTGTTCTCAGACTTGAGGAAAGACTTGTTGCTGAAAGCTTAATGTATTAGAAAATGCTTCTTTTTGCCAGTCCCACTCTTCTCCTATCTATAGAGAATCATAAATACAGTAGCAATAGTTTCAGTGTCAAGGACTACTGTGTAAAAACATAAGATAAATCTAAGGAGAATTAATTGCAACATTTAAAGAAAGAAAATAATTAGGTAGAATTCCAGAGAAAAACATGCTAGAAAAATATAACAGAAATGCAGAGCCTCTGTCAAGAGAAAAAATATATTTAAAATGCAACCATAATATAAGCTAGCTCGGACAAAGGATTCCCAAGGGAAAAAGGAGATAGGATCAAATTTTTTTTCTTCTTCCCCCTTAAGATGGGAAAAACATAGGGAAACTCAAATTAACAGGAGTAAATGTTCGTATTGAAAACTGAACACCATGGAAAAAGAGCACAAATTGTATAAAACTTTAATTATGTGCCTTTGTCAATTAAAAGTGCAATCAAATACCAGTTTTCAGTTGTTAAAAATTCCACGGGAATACTGGCACTTTCAGCTACAAAGCATTCTGAAGTAAGTAATATACTGAAGTCAATAGTAGGTGGAGGACATAAATTTCACTGTTGTCTTCTCATGCCCCTCTGAAAACAATCAGCACAGTTAACCATGAAAATGTAGGGTTTTCCTATCTGAAAGATGGGGCAATAGTTTAAATTCTGTAAGTTTATAAGTCTGTCTGGGTGGGATGCACAGACAGAAACAAAGGAAGGACTCTCAGTTAGACAATTCACTTCCATCTCTGACCAGACTTCTAGAGTGTAGTTCTGCAAATGCCAGTTCTCTGTTTCAGTTCACTCAATGGCAGTATATGAACAGCAGGAAAATCATTTCGGCTACAAAAAGAGATAAGAGACTCAAGGTGTATTTATGCTGTAGAAGGATGAGAGGCCAAGCTGCCTTTAAGTAATGGTTTCTGGTATTGAGAACTGTGGACCTGTGACAGCCTGGACTTCTGCATCCCTTGGACATGTGCACAGGAGGTCAGGCAGAGGTGGAGAGCCTGCTCTGATGCTTGTGATGCTGAGCCAACTTTGATCTTCCCTTCTGGCTTTGTTTCAGTAAAACTGCCTCGCTCATGCTCTACTTGTGCATCCACATCTCTAGTGTCAGTATGGATATGCCATCAGGGCAAATTCTAGGAACATGCAGATGGCAATGCTCACTGATCCTTCACAAACCTAGAAGTTATTGTCTTCTTGGAGCTGTATTTGAATGGGTCACAAATTTTCTGGGTGAGTAGGGAATTTTAGTTTGAGATGCTGCTGCCAGCACATAGTTTGCTTCAGGTGCAGATATGCCTTCTTGTAGGCAACGGGCTACATTACTTCGACAACCCATTTGGTATCTCACTGTCACTGAACTCTCTGATAGTAAAGCTAATGAAGAAATACAAAATTATTTGTAGTTGTCTAGAAGGCTCCACACTATCCCAGTGGAGAGTGACAGTGGCAGCTACTTATATCCCAGGACTGCAATAATTTAATCAACTTCTCCATACAGCTCTCTCACTAGGGGAAAAAAAATTCCACATAATAGAAAACAATCTAGCACGGACTTCTATGAAATCCTTTAACCTGCCTACTAACCTTATCTTTAGTCTCTGTACAGATTTCCTATTGATTAAATCAGGTTCATATTTTCTCAAGTTATTTATGAGAAATTCTATTGCCCTGTTCCCAGTTTATTTTAAAATTGCACAAAGCATTTGAATGAGGACAGCAGTTAACAAATCTTTTCCTCCTAGCACTGTGGAACATTTTTGTCAAAAGACTAAAGAACATCTTTTCAAAGGCTTATTTCCGAGCATGATGTAGGAATTTCTGCCCCAGGAAATTATGGATCATCAGAACTCTTCCCCAGTTATAAATTACAGTTTTCAGCTTTGCTTTCCTGTAATGTAATCACCCCTAGAGCACCTAAATATGGAGAGATTAATTAAATCCAGCAATTAAACAAAAAAATCCCTGTCGTTTACTGCCAACAAAAGTTAATTGTTAGGCAGAATTTAGAGGTTGCCCCATGAGAGGGTTATGAACAAAAAGAGGAAGAACATGTGGCAGATAGTAGTCAAAGACCTTAACCTCTGCTGATACGGGCTCAAAGATTTGTGTTGCTGGTTGTGGGGAGGTCTATGTAGAGCTCATATCGAAGGATGCACTTCTGGAGCTGGTTTTCCTGGGGAAGATGGCAGAGACATAATTTGGAAGGCAGAGGCTGTCCTCAGGATGTTTAATCCATGATTCTCTAGATTTTGGAGGAGTTTCGGTGGATATGTGGAATTGGTGGTGGGTGATATGGAAAGAATTGTTTCAGAGATTGACTAATCCTCTCATCAGAGTGATTCATCTAGTGGACAGCCTAATGTGTTGTGTTCTAGAGAACTTACTATAGATTACATAGATATACCTATAAAATCCAGTGCTTTCTGTTCCAGATTGCTTTTCTGTATTTATTAAGGAATATCAGTCTAAGCTTTAGTGATTCAGCCTTCTTTTAAAACTTAATATTCAAATAGTATATATTTTTTTATTTCACCAATTTCAAAATACTACCAGCTGTCTAGAAATCTTTTTATCTGAACAGTGTATTTTCTACTTTTTCTTTTTTTTTTTTTTACCCCCTCCTTGTTTTAATATGTTTATAATTAGTCACTTATAACAGCAAAATATTATTTAATGTAATCATTTAGTCATTAAAAAAAAAAAAAAAGGTTTCAAATTTTAGTGGCCCTGTGGAAAAATTTGCTTGTTTGGTCATAGATGTAAAACAGTAAGAAGGATAAGTAACTCCTCAATTTTCCAATTTTCACTATTTAAATCTGTTTTCCTAAAATTGTTACTGAGATGTTTTTAACATTGAGAACAGTTCCATGACTCCCACTTTGAGGAGATTTTTGAATTATTTACTACTTCTCTCATAAGCATAAATCAAATTCCAGTGGTGTTTTTTTGGATTTTTTAGTTTGTTCAGCTGTATTATTTAAAGAAAGACAAAAGCCTTTATATACTTTTGATGAATCAGCAAAAATATGTTGTGGTATTTCCTTGTCCCATATTCTCCTCAGGTTTAATTTATTTCAATATTTATTTTAGTTAAGAAAATGCTGAGAAATTTGAATATAGTTCTTCTGACTTGGTAGGTTCTTAATGTAACAACCTGGAAATAGCAAGCCTAGGAGTTATAAAATTTAAGGTCAATCAGAAGTTGCTTTTAAAGAATTCATATGATGAAGTCAAGCTACATGAAGGGTGTCCTGATTTTGGCTAGGATAGGGTTAGTTTTAAACTTAGTAGCTGGTACAGAGCTGTGTTTTGGATTTACTATGAGAATTATGCTGATAACGGAGTGTTTAGTTGTTGCTAAGTAGTGCTTACCCTAAGTCAAGGACTTTTCAGTTTCCCAGGCTCTGCCAGTGAGGAGCTGCACAAGGAGCAGGGAGGAAGCAGAGCCAGGGCAGCTGCCCAGAGGGATATTCCATGTCATGGAATGTCATGCTCAGGATATAAACTGGGAGCAATTGGCTGGTTGCTGCTCAGGAGAGGCTGACTGGCTCTCAGGTGAGCAACTGTATTGTGCATCACTTGTTTCTTTTGGGTTTTTTTCCCCTCTCCCCTTTTGGTATCTCCCGTCTTGTTAATACTATTCTTAACAACTTTGCTTCAATTATTAAACTGCTTTTAAATAAATTCTAACTATACTCAGTGATGTTGCTGTCTTGCATGCTGGCTGGTTTTTATCAGTGCTCAGTTTTTGTTACTAGTATTTTTCCCTGTCACAAATTGTAGTATTGGTGAAACGTTTTCACAGAGATTCAAGTATTTGGCTTAGGATGCCACAATAGGGTTTGTGTTGCATGTCTCCTTAGTGTTTACTGATATATTCCATATAAATAATTCAAGAAAGTGAATAATTGCTTCTCTGAGGAATACAGTCCATATCTTTTGTATTAAAATTTAAAGGGATGTTTTTACATGTCCCAGACTAATACACCTGGGAATAAAGTAGTCAGTAAAACAAGTGTGCTTTTTGGTTGTGCTGGTCACTACTTTAAAGGGAGAGATTTTCTCCTTGATACAGAAACTGTCACTGATTTCAGTGTGTCACTGTTTACATTTTATATTTCAGAATTGTGGTAATTTACATCAGTAAAAATCCTTTATTAAATTCAAGGAAAAAAGTGTACTACTAAAAAGACTCTATACTAAATACACTGCAAAACAAGGGATGTTGTTATGTAAAATATGCAATTTACGTAGGAAAAAGTTGTTGTGTTATGGAGCTTCATTTTTTTCATTCATGCCATTAATCCAGCAGGAATTATAAGTAATTACATTACTTCTATGTTTGAAATTAAAGAAACGAGAATGGTTATTGGCAGATATTTTGATTGGATTTCTTGTTCATCAAACTCTTCATACTAAACTTTAAACCATGCAAATTTGGAGTATTTCTGACACTAGAGACATTGTTCTCTACAAAGTGTAAAATTAATTGCAGGAGCACCTACATATGTCTTGTATACCTGTACATAATGCCTGCATTTCCAAGCAGGAAATTATTGATTGTTAGCACATTTTTGGTTTTTTGGGTTTTTTTTTTTTGAAGAACAGAGAGAAGTTTCTGGCACAGACATAAGCACATGTTATCTGACATGTAAAAATTCTCCTTTGGAAAATCCATGATGTCACCCACGCTGAAAATAACAGGATCTAACTAACCATGGTGGAAGTGTAGGACCCTGCTGAAGGAAATACCAAGTACATTCTGTACAGAAAAGTTCTTGATAGGCATAATTGCTGCAGTCTCTGTAGCAATTAAGGTATAAAATATTCTGTGTTATTTATTCCTATTGTTCAGGCAAAAATCATTAATCAGTCCTGTTGTGGAAAACTGTAGTTTCTGTGGAAGGAAACGTGCTATAGCTCTACCCTGTGCCCTGTTTATGGAGTAACTGGCAGTTGATGAAATTGTTATGTGAGATGTACATTATGGAAGGGCTAGTAGAAAGTGAAAGATGGCTGACAAAGTCCAAAAGCTAGTTTCTAGGCTGTTCTAAGTTTTCCTCTTATGGTAAACAAAAATTAGTCCCTTAAGGCATGCATTAAGATGAGTGGCATGCTTTCAGACATGTCAGGGAGGTTGGACCTCAAAAGAAGCTCCTCTGCCTTTCAGGGAGTTGTATTGGATTGGTT
>VZTR01011777.1:81384-116624 GCA_013400775.1 Chaetops frenatus
ATCCATGACTCATCAGACAAACAGAAAAAAACATAGCTCTGAGAGAAAGGATGATCCTGCTTTGCCTTTATCGGATTCACACTCAATAAACCAGGACCCATGGTAGGTCCCTTAAGCCCAGCAAAGCTTCCATATGCTTGAAGAGAAAAGGGAAAAGCTTCTTATCCAACTTACCCACTGAAAAAATATACTTTGCTATTAGCTTTACCACTTATGATGTTCTGCCTCTCCTGGGTTTCTGAAGAAAGGAGAGCCAAAGCTGCCTTCCTCGTTCCTCTTGAGAACAGAAATAGGTTGGTCTTGATGGTTCAAATTGAGAATCAGAGGTGTCTGTTCGAAAAAGAGGGGATTTAGGGCTGTCTGATAGTGTCAGGTGACTTCCCTCCATTTGCCATTAATTGAGGTAAAGGGCCTTGGATTGCCTTCCTCTCTGTTGTTTTCTACTATTTAAAAGAAGCAAAAATTTAAAATGTGCTCATAATTACATATGTTTTCATTCTGTTTTTTAGGCACAAAAATATATTGCTTTTTGTGTGGCTCTGGAAGATTTTTAGTGGATGCTATGCAGTGTCACTGCATAGTTTTGTTGCCTGCACTGAAAAATTTAATGGCTTTTTGAGGACATTACAGATTGCTAAATTTGTCTTTAGAGCGGTCCAGGTTTTGTGTGGGTCATAATTTTATTAAAACCAGTATGGAATATGGACAAAAGAATTTGTGTTTAAATTCTGATGTAGTATGTTTTTGTATTAATTCTGAGAATAGAAATGCTTGATTTTATTTTAAACATGAAAGTTACAAGTAATTTCTGTTATTGCAGGTGACCCTGCCTTGAAACAGAGATTGTACTAGATGATCTAGAGAGATCCCTTCCAACTCTAACAATTCTGTGATTCTGATATTGAGATACTCCAATTAATTGTATTAGTAATGATACTAATAAAGAGTTAGTGTTGAAGAAGGTATTTCCTAGAATCAAATGGCCTAGTAATAGATGTTTTCATTCATGGAAGCATACTGAAGAGCTTCAAAATGCTTTGTTTACTGTTGTTTCTTTGTTGATGGTTCAGGTTTTGTTTGTTGTTCGCAGTTTGCTTTTTTTTTTTCTTTTTTTTTTTCTTTTGAAGTAGAGTACTGTTTCTACTTTTAGTATGTTCTTTATGTTTGAAATTCGCTACAGAGATGGGACAGCTCTAGTATCCTTATCTGTGTCAACATAAACACTTTGGCAGTCCTGGTTTGAAAGCAAGATTCTGTATAATATTTAAGAGCTTATAAATAGTGGTAGTTGAAATGAATGGAAGGAAACAGAGAAAATTTTATAGATGTTTGTGAGAGGAGGATGGGAAGATGGTTTCAGTACTAAGTATATGTCTGAATTCTTTCTTGAATAGCAGCACTTCAGTACTGGATAGGCTTTAAGAGTTTGGGAAATTGCTGAAATTATACTAGAGATGGTGAACTATTGAAGAGATGGGAAGAAAATGACTGAGTGACAAGAGTTCCTGGGATAAAAATATAAAAGTACTGAAAGGGAAAAACTATTAAAAAATGTAAAAAAGGAAAACATGGGAAAACAAAGAAAAAAAAAAAAAGGCTTCAGATAAAGTTGAAGTTTTGGTTGACCAAAGTTCATGTATCTGTGCTATTTTATGACCCATAGGTAGTTCCATGAGTGATGTAAGAAAACAGAGAAGAACAGATGTTGGAAATGGCTTATTAGTAGAAAATCCAAAGTGAGCTTTAGAGAAACAGGGCAGCAAACAGGAGTCAAAATAGAATTCAGTACCTAAAACTGAATGTTTGGAAAATTTGAATGATATTTGGTGTTTGGTTATGAAAAATAATAATGATAAAAAAACAATCGTGAAATTTGGAGAAATGACCTGCAGAAGAAGGGAAAGAATTCCCATTGAACCTTGGTGGCTAGCCAAAGTTTATCTTCTAAGAATGATTTAAATTACTTTATGTTAACTATTTTGTCTTCTGTAGAGGTATTTAGGTTTTTGAATACAAATTCTTTGTTATTAAAATCTGTAAATATGTATACAAGCACTATTATTTTTGATTTGAAAGCCTGAATACTTATTTAGCTAATTTTGGGTGAGGGTGAATCCAAGCAAGTAGTCAAACTGGAATTTGAAAAAAGCCACTTACAGTCCCTTTGGAGGTGCTCGTATTCTGGAATAAATCAGAAATGGCTGTTCATTCAGACTGGTTTTAGTAGGTAAGAAGCTAGTTAATTAGGAACTATCTAATCCTTAGAGGAGTAATGACCCACTTCATATTCTTTTAAGTATAGAACCATATTTTAATATTTTGTGTCAAACACAATGAACATTGTTAGATTGCTTGTCAAGTCCAGACTCTCTGTTTTATCTGTGGTCTAACATGTGATACCTTCAAAGAAGACCATGCTGCTAAAGATATATGACATTATGATATAAATCCAAGTGATCTGTACTTTGAGCTCTGGGAATTTAAGGGATTCACAGAAAGAATGTCAATTAAATTATCCCAAATGTTACAAAAGTACATTCTGAAGTGTTTCCCGGTGTATGTGCTTAAATCACAGCATTCACTGAAGTTTTTCTGGAATAGGTTCCAAGAAGCAAGTGTCTGAGTAGCTATTCTTTCCAATAGCAATCTAGAGATGTAATGACTGACTATGTATGAGGACTACTAAACTACTCTTCAAACTACAAACTCTTCAAGGCATACTACTCTAAAGATAGATACTTTGCAGGTCTGTGTAGATGTTGCAGCCTCAAGTTTTCCAGTCTTACATTTTAAAAAATAACCTGAATAAATTTACATTGAATCTCAGGGTTTTTTCTATCAGTAACACATTTCAGAAGAACTTGATTTTCTTTTTTTTTTCTTTTTTTGTTCCCCCCTTTTTTTTCATTCCCACTTTGTTATCTCTCTATGCAGCCTGTGTAGCATCTTTGGCTAGCAACACCTTCTCAAAGCCCTAAACAAAACAAAGGAAAAATACCCAAACAAATCCAGTCATCTCTACAGTTTAGCATCCTGTCCCTGGGAGGCATGCATCTTTAAACTTTTGTAGATGTTCCAGGCACAAATATGTCAATCTTGATTCAGAGTCTACCTGGACATAAAAAGTAAATCTAAGTCTTGTATAGTTATGCAGAGTGGGTTATAATCACATCTCTATTTAGTTATTAGTGGAAAGTAGGTACAAATATGGTCTCTGCACTACAGAAAGCCTTTGGCTTGAAACCGAGTCAGACCTCATTAAGTGTATTGTTATATCTAGTGAATAAAAAAGCTGTCTAAGCTGCTCTAAATGACTTGGTTTAATGAATAAGGAATATATCGTGTCACTTCTTTTTTTTTTTTTTTTTTTTGGTTAAATTTTCTCGTTGTACTTCAGGTTTTATCCTGGAAATTGTTAATTAAGATAAGAAATTACATCATTTTCTTGGATAGGAATGCCCACCTGTATGTTCAGCAAGTTGTTGTGTCCCATGCAGAAAGGGTTTGTCATGTCCTGATTTACCTGCCCAGGAGTTACGATACCCAGGCATATACAAGAACTCTTTTCATGTGTAGTTTGCTCTTCATGCTGCCAGTGATAGAGAGGTTGTGTTCTCTTGCTGCTGTCTGCTACACATGCAGTGCCAAGGAGTAGTTATATGTAGTGTTCAGAGGAGGTGATTGAGGCAGACTTAAGGTTTTTAATTGTGATGAATCCTGTGTATAGCAGAGGTGAATTTTTCTAAGTTCTTCTGTAATTCAGTCTGCTAATACATAACTATGAACTTGTCTCTGATAGCATTCTAGTATTTTTATACCACGCCTCTTACAGACCTCATACAACTATATTTCAAAAGGAAAGAATGGTAATAATAAAAAAACCCCATATACCACAGTTGTCAAATAAGTTTAGTTTGAAAGAATTGATCATCTGTTTTGTTTTAAAGATTGTGAAGCATCTCTGGGGATTTGATTTCTGCATTGTTTTGCTAAATGTCTATGTTTAACTGTTTGGTCTTTCTCAGAAGCACTCTCTCAATACACTATTCTGTTTCATGAAGTGGATTCTACCTCATTTTCTCTCTCCGTTTCTGAAAGGGATGAAACTGTTTCCCATTTCTTCCATCTGTTTCATTTTTTCACAATAATTATTGGTTTATAATAGCTAATCAGGTGGAAGAAATAGGAAACAGTTTCATCCCTTTCACAAAAGGAGAATAAAGTCCATTATCATAGCAGATGTTTATTTCCACTTTCGGTTTGTTTTTGTAAAAATTTCTTAGTGTTAATAGTTACACAGAATATCAGTCTTGTCCTAATCATTCGTTAACAGTGTACAGGAGAGATTCCCACTTTTATTGATAGACTTTCAGTCTAACATAAGTAGTAGACTTCTATATAATTCAGAAGAAACATTTTCTTTGCATACATATTCTGGAGTTGTGTTTTCTTTTCTCCCCCCTTTTACATATTTAGTGTTAGATGAAATTCTAGTAGCTTATGTTGCACAACTTCAGTGACTGATGAGCTTTGTAAAGGTTGCCAGAATTTGGCCAGCCCTTGCCAAATGACCACAAATAGATAGCTTTGGAACTTGCTATCAGAGCTGAGATTTTTCAAACTGGTTTTTTGGTTGGCATCCAGTTGCATTTTGAAATTTTATGCATTAATGCTGTTGAACTAGTAACTCTAGTAGTTATTTTAGGGGAATGTAGAATACTGTGCTGTGTTTTCCTCTTGGAGGTCTGGAAATTCAAATGCCATCTTAAAACTTGCAAGAAATTTTTAGGAGCCTGTTTTTTGAATTTTGAAAAAGCTGAGGAAATCAATTTTACATCTTCCTGACCACAGAAATTAAATTGTGTTTTAACAATGTTACTTTGTGCACTCTTTTCTATTAAATCATTCATTATTAGCATCTCTTAAGAAAAGACCTTTTCATATCATCAGGCTTTTTCTATTTTTAACCATAATCAGAACATAAAACATTTTTAAAATGACATTAAACCTTTGCCTTCAAAGATGATGCAGATCAAGTATAAACATGGAGAGAGTGAACAAGGAGGCAGATAAGGTCTTTTTTTAAAAGTTATTTTGAATAAATATAATACATTATTTTGATTGCAAGTACATAGCCGTCAGAAATAAAGGATAAGTAGTTATGAGGCACCGGTGAAAAATGTGGCAACTAACATCAGAGGAATTTTGGATAAAATCAAATAAAAATCAAGAGGAAAGAAAACTTAGTGGCAAGCAAGGAGGTATGCATGAAATGATCAAGGATTTATATGAGGGTTGGAATAAAGACAGAAGTTACAGGACCAGGAAGAAAGTAATGTGAAAATAAAGAAATACACAGTATTTCTTTATTTCTTTATAAAGTATTTCTCCAGTGGAGGAGTTACATTTTTTTTTTTTCAGAAAGGTTGGGATGTTAAAATTAAATATCAGAAATATTTTTATTTTTCTGTATTCCGTTTAACTACTGAATTATATACATGCTTTTAAACTACTTGAATTCTAACTGTTCCCATTAAAATTGGACAGAAGTTAGTTCCTGATCTTTGTAAAGTGCTCAATGCCTTCACAGGACACACAGCAGGCTGAATGAGAAGCCTTCATTCTGATCTTCTAGCTTGTATATGACTACAATTAACTCCATATGATGCACACTGTTGTCGTAGTGACTGAAGTTTCCAAGGAATGACTTGAATTCTGATAGCAAGAACATGGTGTATTTTCTGTGTGCACCACGGGCAGCCATGTTGCTTTGCTGAGCTTTTGGGAATCTCTGGTGGCCTGCAGGCTGTCTTCCTCCTTACCCTCTCAACAGCAGTCAGCAGCTGGCCTCCTGCCCTTTTTGGATGGGTGTCCCCATTGCCAGCCCCTTCCCTCACCAGATTCATGTTCTTCTTTCTTCATTCTCTTGAAGCAGCACCATGTCCGGTGCCACACAAGCAGCTCTCAGCTTCTGCTCAAGGCCATCCTTATAGTGCTGTTTGGCAAGGGAATGAATGCTCCTGGGTGGAACTGAGAACCTGTGTAGAACTGGAAGGGGCTCTGTGTGTGCACCTGTGTTGTGGACACTGACTTGGGACTGTCTGACAAGAATAGAAGCCTGTTATATTTGGGAATTTCCCAGAGGAGCAACATGCTTTGTGCTGTACTTTACAGTGTAATGTAAAGATTCCTAAGCTAGAAATGAGCAGTAAAGTGGTGCAGCAGCACAGCTGGAGTCTATTTTCAGTTTATTTCAGCAGCTCTAGAATCCCTTTACTGCCTGATTCAAGCTAATCAGAGTCTCTTTACATAATAGTGCCATTTGTAGGCACACAGAACAAAACATTTTTTTGAAACAAAACACTGCGGTGTTCCTTTTGAAACATTTGCATGCTTACAGAAGTGAATAATTCAATATTTTATTTGGGAGAAAAAAAAAAAAAAGGAAAGTTAAATATAATTGTTGAAGAATATATCCTGGGCTGCATCAAAAGCATGGCCAGCAGGTCAGGGGAGGTGATTCTGCTCCTCTGCTTTGCTGTCATGGGACCCCACTTGCAGTGCTGCATCCAGCTCTGGAGTCCTCAGCATAGAAAGGACATGGACCAGCTGGAGAGAGTCCAAAGGACGGCCAGCAAATTGTTTAGAGGGATGGAGCACCTCTCCTCTGAGGAAAGGCTGAGGGAATTGTCTTTGCTCAGCCTGGAAAAAGAGGTTTTAGAGTGACCTAATAACAGTATTCCAGTACCTGAAGGAAGTCTACAGGAAGGATCAAGAGACTTTTTGCAAGAGCTTGTAGTGACAGGACAAGGGGGGATGGCATCAAATTGAAAGAGAGTAGGTTTAGATTAGATATTAGAATGACATTCTTTACTGTGGGAGTGGTGAGGCACTGGAACAGGTTGTCCAGAGAAGCTGTGGAGGCTCCATCCCTGAAAGTGTTCAAGGCCAGGTTGGATGGAGCTCTGAGTAACCTGGTCTAGTTAAAGGTGTCCCTTACCCACAGCAGGGGGGCTAACTAGAGGATCTTAAAGGTCCCTTTCGAAACAAGCTGTTCTCAGATTCTATAACTATCAATATCAGGTTTATTGGAATATGTTATCTACTGAAGCATTTGTTCTTCTTTCCAACAAAGGAAATTTCTATTAAAAATTTCTATTAAAAATTTTGATGGGAAAAAAGCAAATAGTTTGCACAGCTTTCTATTAAATGTACCATTTAACTAAAAGTAAATAAATATGGAAAGGTTTATGTATTGTCTTAGAATTTTGGTTTGGGTGATCAAATTTCTGAAGGCAACCTCAACTTTGATGTCTAAAACAAGTTATTTTTCTGACCAGCCATTTTATTTATATTCATATCTCTGTCTTAGGTGTTTTGTTGTTTTTTTTTTTTTTTCAGATATAGAATTTGTTGAAATACACAGAAAAGGGGGATAAATCATTGATTATTTTAGATAACTTCTTTGAATATAACTTCTTTGCTATTTTTGAGTGACACTAAGATTAAGATATTCTGACAAGGGTCTGGCATATTTCTTAATGGTGCAGAGGATTGTGCGTCACTACTTTCAGGAGACTGGGTCTTTATTTTATGACTTATCTTGAAGCCATACATACTGAGACTTAGCAAGCCATTTCTTTTCTGAGGTATTTTTAGCTCACAGTCTGAGATAAGCTTTATTTCACTGATGGCACTCACTGTTTGGAAAGCATTAGAACAAAACCAGGTCTTTTCTCTGTGAGAAACTTGAGCATAAATGTAGTGATAGTTTTTATATTTCTAATTATATACCACATCCAAGCTTAAAAAATTACCCTGTAAGAAAATTTACTTAGTAAGAGAATGAAGAATATGTGGGGCTACAGAAAAAGTGGAAGAGGCCATCTTAGATCATCCCTAGACACCAAGTGAAAATTACATAGTCATTACATATTCATTGTTAGTTGTGTTTGTTAGGGAAGCCTGTTGTCTGCTAAAGAGAATTCAGTAAATGCTGGTTTTATGGTTGTTTTATGTTTGTCTATACAGTGGTATTTAAAACATAGGCTCCAATAAAGCATGGTACCATTGCTTAAGAAAAGCCATGCTCCCTGTAGACATTAGAGTTTATCTTTCCTCGAGATGAAATGCCTTAAAACTTTTCGTAAGTTCTTGTCTACTGTTTATTGCACTTGCTGCATGCCTGGCAAGCTCCAGGATTTCCAATGTCTTTTTAACCAGGACAGATTCCTTGGGTTAAAATGTTCTAGAACAGTATTTTTACAACACACTTATTCAAACGTTTTCCTTTGTCTAATTCTGAAACAGGATATAAAAGAGGAAAGGGAAAGCCCATTCAAAAGCAAGGAAAAGTCTAAATTGTTTTCTTTACCATTGTTTGACAAAGTTCTGAAGTCTAGTTTTGTTTTCCTTTGCACTCTCAGAGGTCTTTCACTGTATCAACCGACCTTCCTTTTTCTCATTTTTCTTCAACCAAAGCAAGCTAAGTCTGTTAAGCCTGATCTCCACAAGCAGATGAGTCAAAAAGTTCACAGATAAAACTCTCTTCTATTTACTTGAAATATAACTCCATTGGAATTGGAATGTAGCTCCCCTCACAGCTAGTCTGTTCCCCAGTTTTTTAGGTGAATTAATTTCCAATCATATTGGATATGCATATTTTTCTTTTCCTCAAAACAAACTATTTTATTAATGTATTACTACATTTAAATACTTTTAATTATCAGGCATACGGAACATTCAGAATGTTCATCTGCGAGTTAATGATGAATACAGAGGTTTAGGTAAAGTTAAGATCTGTTTGTGGCTGTAATTTCCTAGTTCTGAATGTTCTAATATTAACTTGTGATGTTTTAGGGTTTTTCTCCTCATGTGAAGAGCATTAGATGGAATTTATTTATTCTGAAATGGAAGTCGGCCTTTTAGATCATGGGAAAGTTAAGGTCTCTGGAAACATAGAAAATTATGATCATATTTCAGATTTTTCTGTATAAGTTACATTGGTTATAACTTCTTCTAAAAAGTTGTGAAGGAGCAGAAGAGTGGTGTGAAATAAGGGAGAAAGATTAGAAGATTGAACTTTTCTTTCTTCTCTTGTGTCTTGCTTTTTTTGAAGATTCATCTACCTCTTCCTGTCTTTTCTTCTCTCTATTTTTTATTGTTTTCTCTTGTTCCTTTTATATTATTTCAGTATTAACTCCTCATCATTCTTTACTTCTCACATCATTTCTGCTTACTTTTGCTCTAATTATCTGTATCTTACATGCTCTGGAGAGTATCATTGATAACCTGCCTAACTGAAGAATAGTAAATTAAATAACTAAACATGTCCAGTGTGATCATACTGAGGTAGAACTGGATGGATTAGGAAATAAATCTGAATTCTGGGACCTGTAAATGTTGATAGCTCATTACTATTATGTTGTCTTTTGTCCGTGGCAACCTTAAGTTGATGAATACCAGTGTCATGTTACTGGTGTTTTGCTACTAGCTTAGAAAATTTAATGTTGTTACAATACCTGTACTTTATGGCTGCACATTCATAAAACATTTGAATACATTTATGTTAAGTTTATGTTAAGCTTACAATAAATAGACATTTATCTTTTTCTTTTAAATATACATTGAGCTTAGTTTAGGGGCTTATCTTTGTAGTTTGAAGCACAGGTGACAGAAAAGATACTTTACTAAATTGATTTCTTTATCTTATTTCTGTTTTTTTCCCCCTAAAATGTAATACTACGTGTTAACAAGGTAGATGTTTCTTGCTGCAAAAGTTATTGATTGTTGTCAGGATTTGTGGCAGGAATGATTTAAGGGAGGATCTACCCCAACATGGGAAAGACTACTATTTGGAAATAGAGTTTGTTGAGGAAATTTGTTGTAAACTTGCCAGAAATTGCTAAAATATGTTGTGACTATAATGACAGGTAAATGGCAAAATTACTTTATAAAATTTAGTGATTTGACCAATATGGTACTTATAGGAATGGTCTATAGGGGGTGCTGGTCTCTAAGGGTCCTTTTCCTGTGGAATAAATTGATACAGTCTGTGCTCTTTAAAATATTTCTATATGTATCATGTCATTTTATAGTAGACCTTTCATAGTGCTACAAGTTTCTATAGAGGAGGAAGATACAAGTAAGCATATGTCAACTCATATAACTCAGGGTATGCTGACATTGCTGTCAAATTGTGAGTGTCATACACAAATTTAGAAGAACTGGCTTAATTTAGCTACTTTTCGTTCCTCAGAAGTAAATTTTTGACCCAGGGACTGGCTCCTCTCCTGCTCCAAACTGTTAGTTAAATGGCCAAATAAATTCCATAGATCACTATTTGATGGCTTCAAAAAACCCTTGCAAATGTTAGAAATGCACTTAAGATGACTTACTATATTGAAAACATTAGGAATGAACCCGCAGCTAATGCAACTTAATTCTGAAGGATTTGTTCTTGTTTAATCAGTCTTCTGTCTTATTTGTCATAGTTCTTGGTATTCTTGTGGGCAAGAAGCACTGTTACCATGTATGGGTTCAGATTTTGTAGAACTCTGTTTTACCCATCTTTCTGTTAAATTATATGCATTTGTAGTATAAGCTGCCTTTTTCACAGGTTAATTGATGATGTCTTTGGTTTGTTGCGTGGTAGATTTATTTCATGAAGTCATCATGTATATCTGTCGTGTACACTCAGTGACTCGACTTTCATAGCAAGTAGGAGTCACTTGGCTTCCATCTTTTTCACATAATGCCTTCATAATTACATCTTAGCTCATTCATACAATCACAGAATAGTTAAGTTTGGAAGGAACCTCTGAAGGTTGTCTAGTCCAATCCCCCTGCCAAGGCAGAGTTACCTAGATATTCACTCAAGGATGTTTATCCAAAAGTTCATCATTATTGTTTTGAGGCAAAAATCAGTCTACATGTGTAGTACTTCTCATTTCTTTCCCTTTCCCTTTCTTCAGACTCCCCATGACTTAGATTTGGTGAAAACAATCAATTTTGTATTTCCCTGAAGTCCAGGAAAGTGATTTTTTCAAAGGCCAAGGGTAAGCTGTAGAACAGGACAGACTAGTTTTAAAGTTTTAAAACATGGAAAGCTGTGTATTACCATATGTGTCACACAAAAACTGGTAATTGGCGGTAGCACACAAAAGAGCAACTATCTATCCTGGGAAATCAGCTCAGAGAAAAATGAGGTAAGTGTGAGAAAATATAAATGAAGAACAGATTGATGGGATAAAGCCATAGAAAACTGATTATAGGATAATTTTAGGATTAAAGCTATTTCTGAATACTTGAACAGAGATGGCTGAGAATTTATGTGTTCTTGTTTGCTTATTTTATTAGCTGAATAGGGAATTGCAGGAAGTGATAACAGAGTGAAAATAAAGCTTAAAAGAGCAAATGGGCCTTGGCTTCTAAGCCTGTAGAGGACAAGTAACCCAAGTGTATTAAACTGCTTAAATTAAATAGTCAAGCAGATATTGTTTAAGATGATTAGAGATCTCTGTAAGCTTGCTTGTGGGAGCTATTTATCTGAATAATGTTATTACCTTGCCAAGCAAGTTTCTGTGAAAATGCAATCTTCCTTGGAGTGTCTGTCCGTGATAGTCTGACACAAAATGTCATTTGATAAACTCACAGACAATCCTAGTTGTAGATTTTAATGCTGCCTTTGTCAATGTACTATATTATAAGGTTTATTCTTGCTTGCCTGCTCCTTAGAATCCTGGAATGACAAAGAATTACCTGGTTCCAGCTGTGATATTAAATTGGAAAGGCACAAAATGCTCTTTGTACTAAAGCAGATGCAAAATTCAGGTCTAATGTTTTTGTAGAGAAAGGGAAAGGATTTGAGATGCATCAAGCAAGGATCAGTGGAAAACAGATCTCCAGGAGTGTGAATGGATCTTAAGGGCTTTCCTTTCCTAGATGTTCTTGCAAGATGCCTCTCTTCTGTACGCTTGATTCTTCAGCTATTATATGTTATGGTCCATGTTGTCCATAGAGGCACATAAGAAATTAGTTAGATAAAGCAGTTAATTAATTGAAGAAAAAATTTATTGATGAAAAAAAAAATTATATAGGAATACACTAAAACCGCTGTTTAACTATACCAAGCTTGAAAAAAGCTGGCATAGATGGAAACGGAATTTTTTAAAAATTTGGAAGTCCACATCTAGAAGATCTATGGAAGTAGTACTTGAAACATTTCTTTCTCAGAGAAATGAGCATAAAGTGGACTTTCCAGGATAGATTTGCAATGACAATTGTTAAGATAAATGAGCATATATTAAACTTATTTGATGTGTGAAAGTATAATATAAATACTGAGTTGCTTTGCTGCAGTAATGAAAATAGGAAAACTCAAAAACTTTCTAGCATACAGCTAAGACACAATTGTGATCTCTTACTAGTTGTTTATTTCATTGAACTTCAAGTTACAGCGATTAGGAGAAAATACTATCCCAGAAGTTAAGTCTTGAACTGAAACTGACTTTTTTATTTTTTACCGATCAGTCTGTAGCATTTTCTCTTTGACTTTAATTTTTTACTTCTATCTATTTAGCAGTAAACTTTTTCAGTAGCCTTATAAGGTAGCTGAATGCATAAATACCACAGTGGAAACAATCTCTGCAGCACACCATGCCTTTGTAATTAAGCAATATTTGGGAGGCTGTGACTCGTAGGCAGATGTCTGCTAGCAGCTCATTCTTATGGACAACAGAGCTGTTACTTTTTCAGTGACTTTAAGCTTTCTATAATATTATTGTTTCTGCAGGCTCAACACATGTAATACTAGAACTACTCAAAGATTGCCTCCAAATATATATGGCAAGATTCTCCGCCAAAGCAGTGATAAATGAGATCTATTGTTGTAGTGTCAGCACTTTCAACACACACAAACTTAAAATAATCTACAAAGAAAATAGAATTTGGAGAAACTTTATTTAAGTAATAATGATTTTTTTTTAAATTATTTTTACCCAGGAGTATTGAGTCATGATCTTTCAGGCAATTTCTTATTATTTAAACTGGAGCGCAATTGTAAAAAATGTGAAATATTTGCCTGAGAGGTCAAATCTGCTTATATGTCCAAAGATGTGTAGGATGTAAAGGAGACATGTTCTGTTTCCCTTCCCCAGATTGTATGTGGCCACCTTATGAAATTTCTTATAGAGATTTGATAGATTAGATCAGGTAATATCTTGCTGATTGCAAAAACTCATCTGAGTTTGCCAAATTGTGCATATTATGTCTATGTATATTTATATATAAACTAAAATGCAAAGGTTGGCAACATTGTATGTGTGTATACGGGGTCTATATATCTACATCATGTGAAGTCTCCACATCCAAATGTAGTCAGGCAATAGAGAATTTTGTACATGCCAAAATACCAATGGCAGTACTAACTCTGCTTGGTAGATTTTCTGATAGTTTTGATTGCCAGTAAATATTGAAAAGCTTTTGATAACATTGTCAGGACTTGTTTCTCTAAGTCCTGGGGAGAACAAACTCTAGTGATCTCTTTTTTTAGCTGCTCTTCTTGACTGCACCAAGTATGAGATCACTAAGAACAAGAGTTTAGGAACACTGTTTGGGACAGAAAAAGGTCAAGACAGTTAAAACTAGTACATATTCACAGCAAGTGCAGGAGCTTTCATCATTTGTAGTTCAAGATCCAGATCCATGTGTACTTGTGCTGCTAATTCTCTCAGTTTTATGGCCTAGGTATGCATGTGACTTTAAAGGCTTTGTTCCCAAGAGAAACTGTAATAGAGAGTCATGATTGCAAGAAACACAGATTTTGTGATGTCAAGAATTGTCCCTGTATAAACATTTAAGGCTTTGTAAGAGGAAGGGTAAAATGAATTTGATATTTTGGAAATGAAGCATGATAAAGCAAAATAGGGAAAAATTTAATGCTCAAGAAAAGGAGAGAATAATTTCTGATGATTTTGGAAGAAGGAGAACTGTCTGTGCTGTATGGGAGATTGGAAGAACCAGATGTAGCTTTGAAATTTTGTCATGCAATTCGATAATTTTTGAAGACCTAATTGAAGTTTATGTTAAATAGGTTATAAGTTCAAAACATGTAAATATAAAGAGACAGAATCAATAAGGTTGGAAAAGACCTCCAAGGTCATCAAGTCCAATGTCTGACCGAATGCCACCATGCCCATTAAAGCATATCGTGAAAGTACCGTGTCAATTTTTTGGAAACTTCCAGTGATGGTCACTCCTCCACTTTCCTGAGGAGCCTACTGCAATGCGTAACAATTTCACAATTTCAGTGAAGAAGTTATTTCTTCTAGACAACCTCAACCTCCCTTGGTGCAACTTGAGGCTGTTTGCCCTTGTTCTGTTGCTGGTTGCCTGGGAGAAGAGGCCAACCCTCACCTGGCTACAGCCTCCTTTCAGGCAGTTGTAAAGAGTTATAAGGGCTCCCCTGGGCCTTCTTTACTCCAGATTGAACAACCCTAGTGCCCTCAAATGCACCTTGTGAGAGACCCTTCCCCACCTCCTTTGCCTTTCTCTGGACACACTCCAGCACCTCAATATCCTTCTTGTTGTGAACACAGGATTCGAGGAGCGGCATTTTAGGGAAAACGGAAACAGGTGAGTTAGTGTATTTTTTTAAAACCTACATTTCATAACCTGTAGAAGTATCCTCAAACTTACAAAGCCATGTCCCTGTTCCCATTTACAATCAGAAATAATATCTGCTAATTTTCAAACTGATTTGACTCTTCACTGCTAGTTAGTGCTTAGATTTAGTATTTGGGGTGAAATACGTTGTCAACAGCATTCCTTCATTAATTTAATGAAGAATTGTTTCATCATCACTCAAACTGAAAAATTTTTGAACTGTGAGCCTCTATCAGATGATGTGACCATCTAAAAATAAACAAGAAATGAGAAATGGGAAATGAAGAACCATATATTATTTGCTGAAGGTTTGTATAAGTTTTGATATTCAATTGTGATGATGGGATCTGAGGACTGGAGAAGCTCCCAAGACTTCTCCTCCTTCCTTGTCTCAGTGCAAGGTGTTTTTCAACAGACTGACAGCCTTGGACTTGCCCTGTCCTCAGGGAGATGCCCAATGCCTGGCCCCAGGGCTGCCCACTCCTGGCTTGGATGATGGGACAGGCCCTGGTGGTCAGGGCCAGCCCTGCTGACCCAGAGGATCCGTGAGGTCCTGGTCCCACAGAGCCCAAATACTCACAGCACCTTGGTGCTCTTGAGCTTTCCTCTCAGAGATGCACTCTGAAGAGCTTTCAGGCTACTGAGGACTTAATTATCAGAATGCCAGGAAACAAAGGAGTCCAAAAGACACTAAGCTAGCTAGAGTAATTTTAAGATGTAAAAACTCGATGCATTCTGTTTTGACAGTTTTTAAGTACACACAGGACTTAGCTGCAGTTCTGCTCAAGTTCTGGAGTCTGCTTTTGTCCTCTACTTATTTCTTCCTTTGAAGGCTCATCCCACTAGCAGACTAAAATTAAGCTTGCCCAACTCCCTGTTGTTTGCCATATACTTTTCATTTGAACATATGCTTAGGGAAGAGGGATTTGGTGGACATTTTTTATTAATGTGGACTAAAGATGTGTTGGCAAATGCAGTCAATATTGGTTTTTTTCACAAAGAAGTCCTTGTCTAAGTATTTAGTTCATAGCAATGGGTAAAATGAATCTGTCCCTCCTTTTGTTGCCAAGCCCCAGCAGGAAGGGTGGGTGGAACAGGCAGCTCCTGCTTTTGGGTGTCAGGAGGAGGTTTTCCTCTGCAGCAGGAGCTGCTGCTCCTCCTCTCTCACCTGCATCTTGTTCTATCTCCTCCATTCCCTGTTGCAGAAATCACCTGCCACTGTATTTATTTAGGCAGCATCCTCCAATTCTGACAGGGTTTCTAGCAAGTGTCTTTCCTAATTGTCCTAGAATTCAATGAGAATGTAATTTGATGGAGGGTGGAATCCAATTCCTCTGATTACAGAGTTTTACCCAAACCATTGGTAGCAGCAGGTTTGGGGGTGTCTCCTTTAGACCACTGGACGGTGTTTGCCTTCTCTTCTTGGCCACCTTTTGCAAGGCCACAGTAAGTTTTAATCTTTCATTACAAGAAAGCCAAAATCAAGTATTTATCCTATTAGAGGTTTTAAATTTTTTTTTTTCCTGTGTGAAATTTGCATCAAAAGACCACTGACAGGTCATGAAGCAAAACTGAGGCGTGACCTATATTGACAGCTTTGGCAGTGAGCCTGCAGCCATACGTGTGGGCAGCAGAGGACGCGTAAGGCACTGCCTCCTGTGAGTTCAGTGACAACCATCAGGCATCTCTTGCCAACGCAGACATGCTGCAGCCCTGAGTCCTGCTTGATGGGCCATGCCCTGACTGAAACAACCTTGTTTTTGGAAGGTGAGCAGTTTTTACTTGATGGTGCTGCGTACAGGTTTGTTGGCAGGCTTGGTCTTTTTAATATACTGGAATTTCTAGACCAGTAAAGCTTTAGATTAAGCACAGCTGTGGCTGGAGTAAAAGCATTTTCCAGTTCTCTGAATAAAATGAACTAGTTGTGTGTATAAATTTAGATATACATACATTACTATATTGTTTCATCCACAAAAGAATGAAAAGTCCATAGAATAAGAACCTGTATAAAAATTGTAATGCCAAGTGATTGCTGGATTTCTCTCAGTGGTTCTCTTTGGTTTATCTGTCAAGCATACATTTTGAGTTTGAGCTAGGCTTTGTTGACATGCAGAAAAATGCATATATATGGTTGGACCTTTTGCTTTTCTAAGTCACAATAAGAAGTATAGAAAATCTCTGTGAAGCTTTTATATTTTGTATGCCTGTGGTGTGTTTCATATTGTATTTGGTTTACAAAAGGCATAAGGAGGTAGAAAGTGGTTATTACTCAACATGTTATTGTCGATGTTGAAATGAGTTATGGCCCAATAAATATGCGAGTTGTTATGACTTTTCATTGAGAATTATAACTCAGAATAATTTTTTTTCTAATGTTTATTTCCTTTTAAATTGAAAAACATTTCTGTGTTCATAGCATTTGAGTTTTACGTAAGTTGTCTTATGAATTTTTTTTTCAAGAAAAAAGTTATTTTGAAGAATTTTTTTCTGTGAGGATGGGGAGAAAATGTAGGCAAAGTGTGTCATCTGGGCAAGTTTTCCTCCTGTTTTGTGTTTTCTGATTATAGGAGAAATGGTACACAGTTCTCAACTGAGTGCTCAGTTTTCTTCATCTGAAGTTGAGTCACTTAAAAAATGAATAATAATTTTTAATGTGGGCTAAACCTCAAACGGTTTTGAACTTAGTATGTAAATTTGTCTTCAGTTATAAAAAGTATCTTTGTCAGGGCTGAAAGATAGTTAAGAAAAAATCAGACACTTGGATACTTTTGCTTTTATGTATGCAGATTTCCTATTTCTAGTGTCATTATTTTAATTGTTTTGCCTTTATTCTAAAATAATACAACATTATTCTCATCTATATCTCTATCATTTTGGAGCCTTAATTTAAAACAGAATTTCTGCAGCATGGTGTAGAACTTAGCTGCTTTTCTCCCATGCACTTGTAATAGCTTTTCAGTTAGCAGTCTTGCATACCATGCCTTGCCTATTTATGTTGCCCCAAACTCTCTGGGGCATGAGATAGAAAACATCTCACTTCATCCAAGGCAAACCCTGAATCCTGGGCCACAGGTTTCCCTTTTTCTACTTCCACCCTGTTGACTAAATGGAAATTGCAACAGAAGATGGGTTGAACAGTAAGAACTGAAATCAATTCAGGCAGGGGATAGAATAGAAGGTGTTCTGTATCTTGACTGAATACCCTAAGCACTGCCCTAGTGGGTAATAAAAAAAATTTGTGAAAACAAAGAAAAGAGAGATTTTTTTTCTTGAAACATACATTCTATTTCAAGCTACATTAATTTGTACTGTGCCAGCTATAGCTTTGCAGATAACATGGGATATAAGCACTGCCAGGACAGGCTATATACTATATATACACAAATTTGGAAACATCTCTCTTGAGGAGAGCTTGGAATGCAGGGACTTAGACAAAGAAGGAATTTGTCCTTGATTTTAAAAACAGCTAAGAGTATTCCAGGAGAGTTTAAAACCATGTTTGTGTTTTAACATAAACAGTACTTACAAATTTACTGAAATTGGTCTGAAGTGCTAAGATGCTAAGGCATGCAGAACATCTGTACTTTCAGGAAACAGAGAGAATACAGGTCCTGATGTTTGTATTTACACCAGCATTTTACACTGATTATTTAGATGATTTGGATCAGACAAAACTCTAAAGAGAAATCTGTACCATTGTTTTTACTGCCTATTTATTTCCTATTTTTAGAAAAACAATCTTAGGAAAAATTTCTAGTTGCTTCTGTAAATATTTTCTGGAATTTTTTTTCCTTGTTTTTTGATGAAAAGCATGCACTTGACTATTTTTTTAAGTAGAATTGATAATATTTTATTGGAGTTTCTATTCCATATGGCTTTCTAGGATAGTTTTTTTGTTGGCTTTTTAGTTTTTGTTTTTCTTAATGTGATTCCTGAGAAAGAGTGGAAAATGATCCTATTCTTCATATCCCTTTAGGACAACTTATTAAAGCTGGAACATGTTCCCAATATTAGTTTGCCTACTTGAGGCTGAGGAAGAAGAATCAGTTTTTTCAGAGGGTTGTCAGCACTGTTGAGGAGTGTGCAGGCAGAAGATGGTGTGTTGGCATTCTACTTAAAATATCAATATTTCATTTTGAGCATTTTGAAAGATCTGTATTCTAGCTTGGATGCTGTCACTTGAACTGAAAAAAAAAAAAGGTTAAATGACTGTGAACAAAAATTGTAAAAAATGATTCTGCCCTGGCTGTATTATTCAAAATAATTACAGCTCCTGACCTGAAGGGGAAAACCTTTGAAAAGTTTTGCTGGGAAACTAAAGCAGAATTTGCAACTGCAGGCCTTTTATTCCTTGACAGTTATTTCAAACATGAAAATATCTGTGCTTTTTGGATATGACTGGTTTAAGCTCATGCATGAAAAAGGGGAATAGTTATGTTGTTGCTGCAATAGAGCATATTTTCTATCTTGATACTTGACTAAGAAAAGTATGAAAAAATGGAAAGCTAGAATTTAATTTATTTTCAGTAACGTTTTGCTTTTACTTGCAGTTACATAGGCATAACACTGATTTAAAGGTGAATAGGCTATCTGGCAAAATATGCAATGAAAGCACCATCATTGCTGAAACAAATCTCAAGACATTGTTTTAAAACCTCAAGAAAATGGTCCATTTCTCTTTTGTTTATGAATTTTTAAATTTGTGTAATAAAAGATGTGTGAGGAGACCCTTGGTGTCTTTCTATATGATCTGTGTTTAAACTTTCCTCCAAAGTGCAGAAAAACCCTTTTTTAGAATGAGTTACAATCACCTCTGTTACACATCTGCTTGTCTCACACGCTTCTTTTGTAGTTATTGATGTCATTATCGTGCAATGACTCTTACCTGAAACCATGTCTATTCATACTGAAAAACATATTAAAATAATAGAAATCAAATAAAAAATGGATTTTTTTTCAGTCCTCAACTGGTGTGCTTATCCTGGTCAGCAAGTGTCTAACCCACCAGCTTCTAACTACAGCTGATAATAAAATGGGTTGCTTAACACATTGATTGATTTCTTGTGATTTTTTTTTTGTTGTATTTCAGATGACACAACAATAAGATTATAGATGATTTCATTAACTAAATTTTTCCATTGACTGCCCATGAGACCTGCTAAGCTCCATTGCTTATAGTTGACAGTAACATTGAAATACATCCAATTAGTGAAAATAAACAATTTTATTGAATCCACACATAGTCTCAGGTGTTTTTATTTAAGAAAATTTGGTAAATGAAAAACATTGGGAAAAGCCATTCTTATTACTATGTAAACTGTGTATAAGAGTGGGAGGGAAACAATTCCTCCAGCACCTCTTAAAACTGAATTTTAGTGTATTATCCTGTTTATAGCTGCTGTGAACTGTTACAGAACTGTTACATAACTATTGTTAAAATCCTTGCCTGCTACATTTTCTCCTTTCAGGTCACATAATTTGCTAAATGTACTTTTTAGAGTTAGGTTTAATATGCTGGATTTCTTCAAAGTCTAAGAACAATTACAGTGCCATATATTGCTGATTTAATTAATAAAAGCCATATTAGGTCCTAATATTTGTAATATTAAATGCCTAAATAATTGGTCTAGATAGTCCTCTTCTTGCTTCACTCTTTGCTTCTTTACTTTCCTTTCAGGCTTTGTTGTAGAAATAAAAGTGCAGATCCGAAGTTCATCTATTCTCTTATTCATTGCATTAGTGCTCATTACTAGTTCATGGTTTTGTGGCCACTATGCTCATTTGACCATTGTACACTCCACTACTGCATTTGAAAGAAACAAATGAGTTACAGTTATTTTTCTTGTATTGCTGAGATATTTAATGTGGAAAAGATGGTTATGTGTATGATGGGTTCTAAGTGAATCAGAGTTCAAGGATTTTATGTAATGGCAACTTACTGAAATAATTGCTTCTGCACATAGTTAAAACAAATTGGAAGAATTATATCTACCTGATACTGAACTGCAGGGATTTGCACAATTCTGTTAGACAAAAGTTACTGAAGCTGTCAGTTTTTAGAATACCTGAGAGGTCTGCAGAAATTGAGGTTTTGAGAGCAACATTTGTTTTCTGTGACATGACCACTGAAGAGTTTTTTTCTGCAAGGTTCCCATTTATCTTGATACTGTCCAGCTCCTCTGCTCACTGGCAGCTCTGCTGAAGGAGATTCTGTAGTGCTGGTGGAAATGACCATGCTTTGTGGTTGACTCAAGGACAAGAAAAGTGACCTTAAATAGTCCTGAACAAAGCTCCTTCAGAAATATGCTATTTACTAGTTAAGGACTAGATCAAAGAGTGTTTGTTTCTGAGCATTTTTTGCTTACTTGTTGGGTTTTTTTTGGTACTTGTTAAGAAGGTAGAGTATGTTCTCATTTTCTTTGTGCCCACAGCTCTCATACAGCTACAGAAAATTACTAATGTGCATTGTGAAAAGCTATTAGCAGGTTTGATTGCTTTTTTAATTATACTTCATATTATGTAAATCAGAGTTCTGTATTTTCATTTTCTCTCTCTTTATTTTTTTTATCCAGATTCCACCAAGAAAATTAAGGATGTCTTAGAAGAATTCCATGGCAGTGGTGTGTTAGCAAAATATAATCCTGAAGGGGTAATTTTTCTTGTTTATTAATAATCAGAAATTATGGGGACAGTTTGCAAATTTTGTAGCCATTCTAACCATTTGAAATAGAAGGTTATTTATTAATCAGGTGTTTGGGGTATTTGAAATTGCTTGGAAAGCAATAAACCAGGATCCCATATGATCTGGAATATGCCTATAGTCAGGGTCAGCTATCCCAACTGTGCCCCTTCCCAAATTTTTATGTACCTTCAGCTGCTTTTCTGATGACCTGGGGTGAGAAAAGGCCTTGACTCTGTGTAAATAACTAAAATATCCCTCTGTTATCAACACTTTTTTCAGCACAAATCCAAAACATAGCTCCATACAAGCTACTGTGAAAGAAATCAACTCTATCCCAGCCAAAATCAGCGCACAGACCCCTTCCCCCTCCCCTCAAATAAAAACCAAACACCTAAAGCACCTTCACAACCCTAATGATATGATTAATATGATTTTCAAGTCTCTAAAGATTGGAAGTGTTAAGCATAATTTTAAAAGTTTTAAAAGTAAAATCCATTAGGATTTCTTTTTAAAATGTATTTCTATTGTGTTGTTTCTGGTAGTGGGATTTTCTGATGTTATGAAACAAAGAATTCAGCTGAAAAAGAGCCGTATGTGCATGTTGTCACTACAGATTCACCACTAGACAAAGTATTCTGGTTTGGCTGGTAGAAAAAGCCAGATTGTTTTCTTATCCTCAATTGAAATTTGCATCTGCTTAGCACATCCTAATAGTGTGATTCAGAATGTAGCTAAATAAAAACCTATTTCAGTAATGTTCCTAATCGTAATATTTCTGACTGTGATCACATTATGTGAAATTCAGGATAGAAGAATGTGCTAACTATTATGAAAATCACTTGATCTTACATTTTGGTATGTAAAATGCAAAAAATTTTTGAAAATATATTGGCAAATATACAGTTATTGTCAAATAATGAGTTATAGCTTAGTAAGTATTGAAAAATCATTTGATGCTTTGGAATTGGCCAAGTGTAATGTTGTTCATTTTAGTCAGTTTCTGAGGAAAAAAAATTAGTAGTTTAGTAAAATAGTGTGAGTTGATCCTGCAAATGATCATCTTAGGTTTTCAGGTTTCTCGTTAAGTACATTCATAGAACATAAATGGGTGGGAACGCTCTGATCATCCACAGGCTGTAGGACCTCCCTTACCTGCTTATTGTTAGAATGTAAACATATTTTTGGTTTTGTTCTTTTTTTCTTTTTTTTTAGGAAAAATGTGAACTGATAAGATGGCCTTAATCTATTATATGTTTTTTCTTCTAATTCTTCACATATTTTCAGTCATCATACAACATGTTCAATTTTGTGAAGGGTACTCTGTTAAAGTAAAAAATAACTGCATTTTATGCATATTTAAATAATGTGTCAACATATAGGTAATATATTTTTAAATGATCAATTGTACATAAAAATGATTACTTAAAGTGGTGTGATTAGTCTCTTTTAACAAAGTCATTCTTCCAGTTTGAGGCTACATGGAACTTGAGTCATGGCAAGATGGGTACCCAGGAAAACTGCTCTGACTGAAGCCAGGTGAATTGGCAAAATCTGTGCAAAACTGGAGTTAGTAAGCACAGCTGGTCTTGAGATGAGTCTGTGACTCTGCGTGGTATCTCCCTGTTCTACATTTCACAGCTATTCATTTGCAGAATTCTACCAGTGTATTGGAACATCCAGGAATTACAGAGCAGCAGAGTACTCAAGGCAGAGAGCAGGACAGGAGGAGGGCAGGGAAGGAAGGAATTCAAGACAGACACCCTGTGATGACTTCAGTGACTTCAGCAGGAATCTAGCTATTCTGTGCTCCTGGGTCAATGCTGGGCCTAGGCTAACCCTGACAGCTTTTGTGCTTTGCTGATTAACACCTAGACCTCAGGGAGTGCAATGTAAACAGCAACAAAGCTACTTTGGATCTAGTAAGGTTTGTTAGCTCAGGGTTCATGCCATAAGCTGCTGAACTGGCAGCAAAGTGGTTGAAATTTCCTCTGCTACTGAGTGAATATTGTGTTCTGACAAGCAAACTGCCTTTGCACGGGTGTGCCTATATTTTTGGCATGTTTTCAGCCTGCTGTGTGGATAAACTCTTTACAGAATGATTTGCAAGTTGATTTTATGTGGTTGGATGCGGACTCTCTGGATTGGGTATACGTAATTAATTATTATCTGTAAATGAGATGACAAAAATTAACTGATCCAGCTGGCATCAGTCCTAGTGCAGCTATTTATTTCCATATATTCTGGACAGAACTTCTGTTTTGTTGTGTTTTATAGAGGATACCATCAGATTTTTATTTTACCTCTCTCCTTCATAGATCGTTATCTTATAAACACTCCAAATGTTTTTTTTAAAGTCTTGTTCTACCAAAAGATGATGCCAGTTCTTTACCAATAAACACGGGACATAGACCTGTGGCAAATTTAGCAGAGTGACGTATTTACTTAAATATTTACTGATATATTTAAAGGGTTCAGGAATTTATTCCACTCCACTGGTTCTGCAGTGCAGTTTTTTGTCACAAGCTGATCTAATGGAATGCAAGTAGCAGAAGAAATGCCATTGGTATTCAAAAATTACTACCTAAAATAGTCTTTTTTTTTTTTTACATTATTTTATATCTTGTAGAGTGAGTGGATTTTGGGATTAGGGAAAATGGTATATCTAATTATCAGGTTATCTACTGGCAGGAATTTATCTATGGAGCTTTTAGTCTCTGTTTTCAATGTAAAGGAGATGTCTAAAATTTCTGCAAATGCTACTGAACACCTGCTCTTCCACCTTCTTCTCTAAGTCAATGTCAAAGAGGTAATTAAGAATAGATTTTATACATGGTAGAAGACACATAGGTAGGCTAAGATCCGCCTCTTGGAAAACTATGATTGAAAAATATTCTTTTCATCATTTGAGATCTATTTATATTAATTAATGTCACCCATTTCACTTTGAGGGGAGCACTGAATAGATTGGCAAGAATTAGGAAAGCAGATAGAGCTAAAGACAGTGTCTAAATGGGCAGTAAGTACATAGCATTGTGTGCTTGTAGTCCTAGTGTTGTCATCCTTTTTGAGTGCATCCTAAATTTTTGTATACAGAGAAGTCCATTGGCTTTCTTGGTCACCTGGGCACACACTGGCCTGTGTTCAACTGGCTGTCAACCAGCATCCTCAGCTTCTTTTCTGCTGGGCAGCTTTCCAGACACTTTTCCCCCAGCCTGTGGAGCTGGCTTGTTGTGACCCAAGTGCAGGACCCAGCACTTGGCCTTGTTGGACCTCAGCCCACTGATCCAGCCTGTCCAGATCCCTGTGCAGAGCCTCCCTACCCTCAAGCAGGAAATCAAAGCTTTTGCCCAACAGGGTGTCATCTTCAGACTAAGGTGCAAGTAATACCTGTGTCCAGATCATTGATAAAGATACTATGCAGGACTTGGTGAGTCCTGGGAAACACTACTTGTGACTGGCCACCAACTGGATGTAACTGCACTGACCACCACTCCCTAGGCCCAGCCTCCTGGCCAGTTCATTACTCAGCAAAGGGCACACCTGCCTAAGCCATGAGCAGACAGTTTCTCCAGGAGAATGCATGTTAAAAGCTATCCTAAAGACCTTAGAGGTCTTTTCTAAGCTTGATGATAACTCTTCTACAGAAGTCCAGGTAGACAATATCCACAGCCTTTCCCTCATCTACTGAGTGGGTCACCTTGTCATAGAAGTTTAGGTGTCGAGGACCAAGGAGTCAAGCAGGATCTGCCTTTATAAAATTCCTGCTGGTGTGGCCTGATCCCCTGGTGCTCCTGTATGTGCCATGTGATGGCACCGGGGATCATCTGCTCCATGACCTTCCAACTTGAATTTTAGAAGTATTCAGTTCTGATAAGTTGTTTCATTAACAGCTCTTCTTGGTAACAATTTTTTATGCTGTTTTAAAGTACACGGGGATGAAAGACTAACATTATATTTATTTTTCTTTCTTGGTTATCTATCATTGCATGTTTAGAAATAAATTGCTTGCACTGTCTAATCAAGACTAGAATGATGACTTAGAGCCATTTTCTTGACTTATGTGCTGGTGCAAGAAAATGGGATATTCTATCTAATATCTTAAACCTGCTCATATAAATCACTAACCTCTCACTAAAAATATTTCTATTAAAAAATCAGAGCTTGAGTGTTATGAAACTGCACTAATGTATGTATGTTCTTTCTTTCCTTGCATGTGTTACAGAAACAAGATATACTTAATCAAGTAAGTAATGTTAATTTTATTTTTTTCTTTCTTTATGCATAGGTGCAGTATATTTTATTTTACAGGCTTCCACTGAGATGTACTTATTAACAAATACTGCATGCAGCTATTCTTTCAGATAATAGAGTAATATTTAAATCTGAAACCAGAGTGCATTCCTTTTGTGCTGGCAGAATTTTTCACTGAGTGAATTTCATTTTTTTCATTCACAGTACGTAATTTTACTAACATTAATTGAGTTGAATATGAGAAATAAGTTAAGAGCAAGTAATTGACTTGTTCCATACTTGTCACAGAAATTTCTGTTTACTGTGAGATATTGTGATGGTCTGTATTATTCTGAAATGACAAAAACATATCTTGGGAAAAAGTATTAAATACTGATTTCTGTAACCACATAATACCATTTATATGTAGCAGGCTTAAAATTAAAGGTTTAATAATTTGAATAAGGCTTATAATATGCTTTAAGTGATTGTGATTTTACTTCCATTGCAAGAGAAATGGTTGAAATGCTGATCATCAACACAAGAAGCTATGCCTGAGAAACTTCAGTAGCCTAAAACCAAGTATAAAAGTAAAATGGGAAAAAAACCCCAAAGTTAGGGAAGAAGGACTAATCAAATGGACTAGTTTTTTAGTGACCTAGTTATTCTTTCTTCATAGCACAAAGATGTTAAAAAGCTCAGGCTCTGCCCTTCGGGGAAGAGGCAGCCAAAACAAGAGAACAATGAGAAAATCAAGAGAGTGAAAGGATTAGTTTTATAGGAACCCTGCACTTTCTGGGGTCAGAGGCCAGTTGAGCTTTCATAGATGTGTTAGTAAGAGCTGAACTCCCCTTTCACAAAAGGACTTTCTACAGATGACCAACATTCTCTTTTTTTTTTTTTTTTTTTTTTTTAAATCTAATAGAGTGACTGCAGAGGGTCCTTAAAGAGAAGGATTCAACATTAAAGCTGGGTGTCTGTGACTAATCTTGAGCGTAATCTCATCAGTGTTTAGCTAATTACTTTGACAAACAAGTAGAGAAATACTAATAGAATCAGCAAACCAAACGGAATTTGGGAATTATTATCGCAGTGGAAAAGCTTGATGATGTTATGAACTATAGTAAATGGAATGAAATGTAGTAGTGCACCCTGTTGCAACTGGCGTTGTCAGATAAATTGATGTGTATGTAGTTGATCACAAGATGAATTCAAAGTATCATTCTGGTTTAGTCATGAAGAGGAGAAGGATGTTATTGGGATGGTGTAATAGTGTTCCTGTGGCCATGGCAGTTTGAAAAGAAGATACATGATGTAAAAGAGGTAGTGTCTTAGGCCCATTGATGCAAGTGGAAAAGTAGTGAAAATTTGAAGCACACAGGAAAATTGATTGAAAGGATGTTTTGTGTTCTTTCCCTCAGCTATGTTCTTTGATGTGACAGAAGTTATTAAATTACTGTAAAGATCTTGCCTTATTATAATATATTAAGTGAAGTATTTCTACTGCATATAGGAAGATTTAGTTTTCTGTAAAAAAGGTACTGCAGAAGTCACATCTTTCTACTTTTGTCCAAATGATGGGATGAAGTGAACCTAAATTGGGACTAATTTACAGAAGGTTAGTAGGATGTGCAGAATTTTAAGAAGCCTGTCCCTCACATGTAAGAAGCTAAAGTTGTATCATTCTAGCTACAAAAGAAAAGAATGTAGCATCTTCAGTGTATCACCAACCATAAACTCTGGGTTCAGACAGTGGATACTCAGTGTTATTCTGGCTCCAAGTACAAAATTTCTAGGGAAGGCTTTCTGGATACCTAGAGAGTTGGGAAGCCTGCCAGGCAGAGATGTTGGCAGTCTGGCTGTGAGCCTGCTTTCTGTGGAATATGTTGAGGGCATTGAAGTGTAAAATATTTCAGATAGTCAATTTCTGCTGCAAAACTGTTCAGTTTTGAATGTTTTTTATGATCTTTACTGGTCTTCAAATGGCAGTGCCGTTGCATCTGTTGAGCAGTGTGGAAAGGCCTGAGCTGTCCCCAGGAGACTCCTGGGAGTGCCTGTGAGCTGAGCGTAAAAGTGTAAAACACTCACTTGTGTCAGACTGTGCTACCAGTGTTAATCTCCCTCTTTTCATACTCTCCTTTCCTTTTGATACACTTCTCTGCCTTAAGACCTTATTTTTATTCTTTTTTTCCGTTACAATATTGTGTTGCACAGTACCTTATGTTTAAACTTTATGAGCCAATTACCACTTTCATTTATATGTCACAGTCACATGTTAAAAAAAGACAATTTAAAGAGCTTTAGACAGACTATTTAACTATAATGGGGGGTGTTATTTGTTTGTTTTCATTAAGAAGAAAAATATATTATGTTTTGTGTTTTTTATTGTGATGCCTTCAGCTGTGCTTGGTTTACCTGCATGGCAGTTAATCTGGCATCTAGATAATATTTATTGAAACTGCACAGGAAAACAAAATATAGCAAAAATACTTTCAGTCATAATTTATTGCAGGAATTAATCAACAAATGAAAATGTCTTGAAGTCTTCTTGTGCAGCAGAGATATTGATATATATGAATGTATATGTATATAATTGAGCAGATGCCACTGCTCATATTCTTCTAATTCTTTCTAAGCTATACTTTTAAATACCAGTGAGGAGAAACTCAATCTTAGGTCAATTAGTATAGCTCCACTTTTACTAAAATCCGTACATTTACTTAATATAAAGTGGATGTAACTTGTTGACAAATGGAACAGGACATTTTAAACCTTTTGGTGTATGTTGTTATTCCAAGTGAAGGTTCCGGTTAGGTGCAGATTCTGTTAAATCTCAGAAAAGTGTTCATTCATTAAGTGGAAGTTTGTTAATTTGTATTCTTTAAAACTTTCAAGAGAGAGGGATGAACAATAACAGTTAACATGACATTGCCACATCTTATTTTTCTTGCTAAAAGTGTCATAGCAGGTATTTTTAATAAATGTAGCTGAAATAACCTCCACAAAAATTTGCAATGCACAGACAGGGTCATTACAGGTAAAATATGTGAGAATACCATTGCCAGAGAACATGCATAGAGAAATGGTTTTTCTTAATTTTAGGCACATTATGAAAATGCAAATTCAGACATGTTTGTCCGTGAGTAGGTTTTTACACAATCTGCACATGTAGATAAATAGTTCGTTTCAACCGGAACTTTTTGTCATAACTGACATTTTCAGGGATCCATTCCTTTTGCTATTCTATTTGGCTTTTGTCTGAACCATGCCACCTACCCCATTTTTCCTGACCAATACTTCTGGGACAGAATGCAAACTATCTACTTGTCACTTCCTTTGATATGTTATAATTTCAAGTGGATTCTGAATGATAATCTCCCACAAGAGCCTTCTGAAAGTATTTGATTTACCACTCTTCTAAAAAAACCCCCCACCTTTGTATAGTAAATGTAACATACTTAGTAAAAGTTAAGTATTAAATGTAAGTACTTATGTATGTAGTACTTCAGGATATACAAACTTAGGCAAATATAGAATGATTTATTAAGGAAAACCTGCTGATAAAAAGTATTTTGGTTTTTGTTTTACCTGCATGTAAGATTAGGATAAGAGTGCAGTAGCTGGTGAATACATTCCAGACTGATTTTGGTAACTAGTTTCAATTTATTTTAATAACATGACAATGTTGTGCTGAAATATCTAATCATTGCATAAAAATGGAGTTATCCCATTTCCATTTTAGATGTTTTTTTGAGCTTATGTCTTTGAAGAGCTGAGGGAAAATTTTGGCAGTAATATATGTCTGTTTATTGGTAATAGCCAAATATTATTTGTCCATATGGAGTATCTTGTAGGAGCAGCCTGTGATAGCATGTGAGGTTTTAAATTTTTTTTTTTCAAACATTCATATCAGTAGATACGAATAGTATCAGTAGATAAGGCTGCTATAGCTAAGAAATAGTTTTATTTGGTTACTAAAATTTTCAAAATTAATTATGTAACAACTGTATTAAGTAGAATGCTTAGATGAGAAAATGCTAAGGACTTTGAATTTAAACCAAATTTTACCCTGATGCATGAAGCCAGTCTTCATGAGGAATTCCAAATTTAATTTTAATTTTTGCCCTGTGAGCGTTGGAAATACATTTTTAACACCGAGAACTATGCATTCCCATGTGATTCATGGGGTTTGGCTTGGTAATCCTCTAAATATAGTCTCTCCGGTTTTTTTCCACATCTTTTGGCAGTGTCAGGTTTTGAAATGTGATAATCAATGAATCTTCAAGACTGACTTTTGTGGGAAAGGTTTAGCATTGGTGTTCACAGCTAATCATGTAATTGTAACTAATGCACTTGCATTAGTGTTTGCTGTTGTTGTCATAGCACTATGTGTGAATCAAGGCCCTGTAACATCTAGTCTTATTCAACAGTTCATTTTTCACATGTTGGGTCAATATAAATAGTTTAAAAAGAAATAATAAGTTAAAGGACCTTACCCAATTTCCAAAAATAACCCAGAGCAATTACTGTCAGTAGATGAAAGCTGATTATATTTTTGGCACCATTTGGAGATCAGACAACATAATTTAAAAAGTAATTAATTGAAAAATACATTTCAACATAATTCTCTTTCCATTATCTGTGAAATATTCTTTTTAATAAATGAAAACCATATGTCATGGAAGTCTCTTGAAGTGAATGATTTCTCCTTTTTTTTTTCTTTTCTCTCTTACATTCTGTTTTTCGGGATGCTGAAAATAGTGGGTTATGTTGAAATATTTTGTACAAATCTAAAAGAAGAAAAGACCAAAGAGAATGTGTTATTTTAAAAGAATTTATGGGTGGAGATTAATTTCAAGCACTAGATCATGTCTTGTTCCCATTTATGTGGCCAGTGTTGTGGGAAGGAATAAAAGGAGTTATTATTCTACCCCTCCCTGCCCTGCTCCATCCACAATGGCAACTCTTTTGTCAAGAGAGTATTAATTTTTTGGTGTCTTGTGAGGAGAAAGACAGTTGAGTGATACAGCTTTTCTCCCTTCTTTCAACATACCATCCAAAAGAACTATTTGTTGTATTTACACCAGCTAGGAAAATACAAGAGACAGTTAGACCTCCTGTATTGCAGTTGTTGGGATTGATCTTGAGTCAAAAGCTTCCATTTTCTTAATAAGTTATTGGTTCTCTTCAAATGTCTTAGTATGGTAGGAGTTAAAATATTATGTAGCATAGTTAAAAAACTTCTATATAAAAAGATGCAAACATTTCCTTGTATATATCCTATTTTTCACTGAGGAACCATGTTTTCTGTATTCTCAGTATTGGGATATACTGACTTTTGAAGTCTATGCCATGTAGAATTCTGTGTGTTGGCACGGAACATACAGAAAGTGCATAAATCTTCAAAGTATGCATACTTGGATTTTTCTTGATCCTTCATATCTGTGTTTGCTATCAGTAAAGCAGAAAAGCGAGTTATAAAATTGAGCAAATACTGTGTGTATTTGACTTCTTCCTTTCTCCTTGCTCTCGGAGAAAGGAAGAAGTCAAATACACGCAGTGTTTGTAGATGGAGTTCAGCCTCTTCCTCTCTGTTGCTCCAAGTGTTAGGAGCCATTCTGCTACTTGGGACAGAATTGGGTATTTTAAGGCACCTCCATAGCCTGTTGTAGCCATAATCAGGAGATAAAGACCTGTGGTTTTAGCTGAGTGTTGGCNTTGCTCTCGGAGAAAGGAAGAAGTCAAATACACGCAGTGTTTGTAGATGGAGTTCAGCCTCTTCCTCTCTGTTGCTCCAAGTGTTAGGAGCCATTCTGCTACTTGGGACAGAATTGGGTATTTTAAGGCACCTCCATAGCCTGTTGTAGCCATAATCAGGAGATAAAGACCTGTGGTTTTAGCTGAGTGTTGGCCTATATATGTCTGATACAAAACTAGAAGAAACCTGAAAATGTCTGCTGTTTTGCCAAGCAAAGTCATAACTGCTACTCGGAAACCAGTCCTTCAATTCCTGTTCTTCTGAGACTGAGACTCACTCTCTGGGAAGTAGCACTAAATTAGTGTAATGTACTTATCAGTTACTGCTTGAGAAGAAACAGAACTCTTATCATAGTAATTGGAGATTTTTTAAAGCTTAGTAAGCATAGACTGATGCACATTTCTTATTCCTTGGAGTCCCTCATATTCTGCTTATCTGGGTTCAAAAGAAACTGAAGTGTGGGAAGCAAAAGCTTTGCTTTATGCCATTGGTGTATAGTGGAAGGAGAAGTAAGATACATGCATTCTTTATTGGTGCTAATAGGGTAAAAAGCATCTTACCGCATATCCATGAGATACATCGGATGCATTGCAAAGAAATCCAGAAATATGGCCATGGTACTATGGAAAATAGTGGTTATTGTCAGGTTTGTAGTATTTTATGCAGTAACAGAAGAGTGAAATTCCAGACTACTTTTGAACTATGCATAAAGTAAGATTTTTAGTGCATCTGAAAACCCGAAATTATTTTTAATGGTTTTGTTTCTTCATAATTGTAAATTCTTTAGTTAAAGTAATCAGTGTCTGGAAACTCACTTGAAATATGTATTTTATCTTGAAAACTTTATTTGATCAGTTTCCAGGTCTTTAATTTCTTTGTGACTTCCACTTCTTTAAAGTTAAGATTCTTTAGTAACTTTTTTTTCCTAGTTCAATGATTGCCATTTGTTCAAATGTATCTTTTTGTATGTGTTTGATTTTCTTTCATACGATTTTGTATGGGATCTTAAGAAGGATAAACTAGTGTTAAGATTCAGGGAAAAATAGTATCAGCTAATGGTTTGGGCAGGAAGATCATCTAGTTCCAAGACCCCTGCCACGACACAGACACCTTCTGCTAGACCAGGTTGCTCAGAGCCCTTGAAAACTGCCAGGGATGGGGCATCCACAACTTCTGTGGGCAACCTGTTCCAGTGCCCCACCATCCTCACTATAAAGAACTTCCTAATATCTGTCCTAAACCTACCCTTGTTCAGTTTAAAGCCATTACACCNGTACTATAAGGTCTCCCCAAAGCCTTCTCTTCTCCTAAACAACCCCAACTCTCTCAGCCTGTCTTCACAGGACAGGTTTTCTGAGATATAGAAAGACAACAGAAGGCCAGGCTAAATAATTTTCTATGTAATTGGATTTTTAAATATATTATTATAGAAAAAAAGGTAAATATATCAGTATGCTTGGTGAGCTATTAAAGAGTTTGCCAGGAGCTTTTAGCTGCTGGGGTAGAGGAGCTACAGTGTTCTGAGGATGTGCTTTTACATCTTATCTCAGTTGTTCTGCTGAGTGCAGATTATTCTTCATAACTCAAAAAACCCTCCTTTTGTCTGCTCCATCACCATTTTACTTAAGAGTGTCTGGAAGCTGCTCCAAGTAGGTTGCCTACAGATGTGGTTGAAATCTTTAATTCCGAATCTGGGGTCTGCAGCTCATTTCCAGCCTTCCTCTCCACCCCACAGACAGGTACCCAGTGACGCCTCCTTGAAAGCAGAGGTGCAAGGGAGATAGGGTTGTGAACAAGTTTGGAAGAAGGACTGAGAATTTCTACCTGTGCTTGCCTGGCCCAGATGTCACCTTCCCAAATACTCAGTGTGTACACAAATGGCATTGTGTCTCTCTCTCTTTCCAGACTTCTATTTTAAGAAAAATAGGTTCTATATGGTATTATCTTTTTTTCAGTTTCCACTTTTTATCTATATAGCTAGTCTTGCTTTAGTTTTCTCTATTAATATTTTAAAAAGTGTGTGAAGCATAACTGAGTTCCGTGATAAACTTCTATTGTATCATATTTTTCTAAGAATAGTATTATGAAGATAATTCTTGGCCTAATAATTTCTGTTTCATCCTGGTTCTGAAAGGGCTATTGGAGTGAAGGAATTTTCTCCAAAGTAATGGGAGTTGGCAGAGCAAATCTGAAGTATTCATAACTTCTTTGTAAAACAAAGGATGCCATAAGCTGTAATCTTGAGAAAAATTTCCACCAAAACACATTGGTTGGGTATGGGGTCTTTACCAAGAACAATTCAGTTGAAAGCACAAATCTGGGAAAATCTCTCTATATTTGCTTAGTCAGACATCACAGCAGGAATGTTCTTGAAGTATGTGGAAATAAAGACAGACTAGTCTGCTTTGTTTCACTGTAACTAAGAGTGCTTCTTCTGTTTTTAATCATAAGAAAGTAACAGTGAGTTTTTTGCACTGATTGAATTTTTTTTGTATGTAATCTTTTACATTAAAAACCCCACAACTGTTAGATCTTTTGGACTAATGCATACATCTGAAAATTTAATTGTAAAATATATGCAGGATGTGAGATGACATGTTGTAGTCTCAGAGGCACTGAGGTACCTGACTGAGCAATCTGTAATTACTGTTTGCTGCTTCATTTAGAATCGGTATATGATAGTACGTATAGATGAATATTTATTTTTATATATGCAATGCATATATTTTTTCTGTTTCTTTTAGCATAGATGTAGATCCTGAATGGGTTATTTCCACTCTGAGTAAAGATAGCAACCAACTCTTATCTGGCAATTCAAAAAATAAAAGAAATACAAAATTTGCCTTCTCTGTTTTCTGTAAAATTTACCTAAGCATCTTAAATTTTTCCATGTGTCCGCAAGTACTGCCTTAACAGCTGGAACATTTTGGCCTCTTTTTTTGATACATGTCTTTGAGTACATGTTCAGATCACCTCCTTCATAGGATTTTATCAGTAATTTGTTCAGTCACATTTTTACAAATAAATATTTAGTAATTTTGTTGGTGTAGGCATACAGAAACCTTATTTTTGCCCTCAGTGACTCTTCAGGTCTTTCCTGATACTTGGATGGTCTTTAGAGAAAGAGACAGAGGTTTGAGTTTCCTCAGGCAAATGGGAAATCAGCCAAGGTGATTTCCACTGGCAAGTTGTCTTTACCAGGAGATTTTTTTTTTTCCTCCACAAGAGGGAAAATTTGTCACTTTTTCTCTCCTTTCAGAAGGAAGTGATGGTCTCAGTTGCACTTGGTGTATAGCACATTTTTTGAGGTTTTTTTTGTGGATGATTTTATTTTTCTGTGAACGTGTCTAGTGAGAACCTTCTTTTCTGTAGCCAGCCAGTGACTTAGACCGCATTATAAACTCTGGTCTGTTTCTTCTTTGTCTGTTTGGAAGGATCTTAGAGGGGGAAACAAACAAACAAACAAACAAACAAAAAACCCCCCAATAATTATGGATTAAGTGCATGTTGGAAGTTGAAGGCTAGGATTAATTTTGAAATTTTGTGGATTGTTAATTAAATGTTATGGATTTTCCCTGACAATTTAATGCATAGGAAAAGATGCACATTTTCCTATGCATTGGGTCATAGGGAGTCCAGTTCCATGTTTGCTTTCAGAAAAGATGAAAATTGTTTAATGGTTTACACATTTTATTTGCTAAAAATAACTTTAAAGCTAAATTTATGCAGTGTTGCTTATGTTCCTTCGCCTTTTCTCCAAAGTGAATTTATAATTTTTAGTTTGGTTTTTTTTTCCTTAATTTCAGGTGTTTGTAAACTAATAAAGTCTATAAATAGGAACTAACTACCTCTAAAAATATAATAAAATTAATTTTATATTAATTTTATGGTTTAAATTAGCTTAAC
>VZTR01011777.1:133190-154429 GCA_013400775.1 Chaetops frenatus
ATGGAGTGGATTGGTAAGGAAGAGGAGGTGATTCCCATAAGTTGCAGGGAAATAGGGAAGTGAAATTGTATACGAGGATAAAGTAAATATGGCACCATAATTTTAGGCAATACCAAATATGAGTTAGATGATTAGATACAAATGAGAATTTCAATGGTCCTAGATAAGCATTTGAGCATGTTTACAAAGCAGAAGTGTATATACAAATATAGAAAAGCCCATGATATGTGATCAATGGTGCAATACTGTCGTGGTAAGAAAATAAACCTGTAGTAGTTTACAGAATCCACGTAATGCCTTATTTCTCTTAGAAAGTTGTGATTTATACAATTGCTGTCAAAAAATAATGTGTTAGAGTGGAGGAATTTAAAAATCTTTACATGATTTTATCACAGGGCGGAAATGAGATCATGAAAACATGGGTGCTTGAAAGATAACTAGGAAGGAAGAATCTATGACTACTTTCAATTACTTTGATTGTGGGGCTCTGTTTCACTAGTAAGCAGACTCACTTGAGTATACAGCTTCCAGTGTAAAGTACATTTCATCAGGGATGTTGATGAAATAGTGCCACTGAATGCAATATGGTTGAATTATTAGTTGCTTGCAATAGAGTTTTTCTTTATAACCTTGCATTAAGTATCATACATTTTCATTCATCCCTAGGAACTGGAAAATATCATTGCTCAAATGATGCATGTTGCAGAATACCTTGAATGGGATATTACTGAATTAAGTCCAGTAAGTATCCATTTATCACCATTTTTTAATGTTGCTAGAGACAGCTGTCACAATTTTGTGGTATTTCATATCCACGTGGCATTCTATGGGTGAGTAAGGTAGAAATAAGGATAGCTTGTGTTCCACTATGGCACTGAATTAGCACTTTTTCCGGTATTTTGCTGGTTACACCTGATCTAGGAAATATTCAATAAATGTAATAATTAACCTATATAACACATCTGGTTTGTCTCTGAAAATTTCTTAAGACTGAGTGCACAAAGGACACAAGTTGGTTTGGGACCTTTAGGTGTTAATAAAATGTAAATAGCAGTATGACACTTCATTTTTGGAACTGTCCATACTCCATTTGTCCATTTGATTACAGCTACCATGCAAGTAATATATTTCTTATTTTTTGTATGAGAGAATTGGAGATCTGCATGTCTTAACAAGCTGCTCTATTAGAATATAGTAATAACAAATTAGAACTTATGAGATTTTTCATTAAACTGTAGATTCTTCATGAAATGATGGAAGAAATTGACTACGATCATGATGGCACTGTTTCCCTAGAAGAGTGGATCCAAGGAGGAATGACAACAATCCCACTCTTGGTCCTTCTCGGGTTAGAAAATGTAAGTAATATATAGTAGTGTAGAAAATTTAAGTAATATATAGTAGTATGAAGTTTCTGCTTGCATGTTGACTGTGGCCTTAAGGTTAGTTTCTCTGTGGCCTATATAAAGAATGGCTTTGCTTTACTCCTCTTTACTATGGCTGAATGACATACAGAGGACAAAAGTGTGTCTTCAGCATCAGAAGTGTGAAGCACCACCTAATAAGCTGGCTTTGGAGCTGGAAGCTGTAAAAAGTTGAATAATTTTCCCTGCTAACAACATGCTGTTAATTCCTAGCTGCAGTATTATCTGTGAAGTGTTTACTGCCCATGTGTATGTTACAACTGGCTTGGAGCAGTGTCTAAGCTTCTCAGAATGGTACTGGGTTGTGTGACCTAACTGTACTGAGTCACAGAACAGTCTAGGTTGGAAAGAACTTCTGGGGATCTTCTGATCTAGTCCCTAATTAAAGGCAGTGCTGCAGATTGAGTTATCCAGGGCCCTGTCAAGCCTGGATAATTTGAGCAAGGTATACCGGTGTACAAATGGAAGTAGTATAGTTTTGCTGGTTTAAATGGCAAACTTTCCCTGTGTTATTTGTTCTTAAGGAAAAGAGTCTTTTTTTCATATGCGCAGATGGAATTTCTTATGCAGCAATTAATGCTGGCTTTTGTCCTGTCATAACACATCCCTGTGAAGACCTTCTGTCTCTGTAACTACGTTAGTATAAAGTATAGTAAGAAGCAATATCCAAGTTACACCAAAAGATAGAGTATTGTGAAAGATGAGCTTATGTTCTCTACATTTACAACCTCACATGAAAGATAATACAGATGTAATATGATCAATTTTGTACCAGTTCAACGCAGCTGTGTGTTTTAAGATTGCCATGTTGTCAGTGCCACCTGCTGTCCTTTCTTTGAGCTAATTTTGAACTCATCTATCGAAGCATAGGTTTCAAATGCTTTTCTGCTATTCAAAAGAAAGCCTTTTAATATCATATTTTCTTAAGTAATTTTCACATAATGAATATAATAAATAAGATCTTTTTCCCCATTTGGTGCTATGGCTTGAACTAAATCTAGACTGCTGTAGTCGCTCTATGCTATTTTATTTGCATGAAGAATGCTGAGATTGATGCTTTCTGCAGGGAAATATGTAGCAAACAAGTTGATTGAACAGAAGATATATAGAAGTCTTGAAAAATATTATTCATTAGATTACAAGTAAAATCTGAATATCTAAATTGAAGATAGCTTTCAGTGTGTCTGGATCACTGTAGTATTAATTCCCTGATTCTATATGTGAGACAGAGTAAGAAAAATGTTATGTTACTGTCATAAAATGACAGATCTTTGTCAGGATGGATTCCATTACTTCCACAGAATTACTCTAAACAAAGGGCAGCAAATGCTCTCAAGCAAGCAGTATAGCAGATAACTGATAGTAATTTTCAGTATTTTTCTTTTATGACAGATATTATAGGTGTTCTGGGAGTAATTTTCAATGTCTACATTACATTCTTTCTACATTTGAAACTCCTTAAATTAGGGCTTAAATGAATACAGATCATTCTGTAGAGTTTATTTTCATATTAAAGCAAAAACTGTTAGAAAGAAGCTATGTTATCAAAAATCTTATCATTTTGAGTATTTTTACTAGTTATTAGATATATATCTTGCTGTGCAAAGCTTTACTATGAAAATACTAAAAAATACTTAAATAGTGATCAAAATTCTACAGCCTGTTGTCAGCTTGGGTCAGTGTTTCTGTCATCAAGAGTATTCCTAGTATTTGATGCATTTAATAGGCATAAATGTACAGTTGTGGAAAAATATTATAATAGCATGCAAAATATTTTTATTATCAATAATCATAGGTAATGTGAAGTCCATTAAGTACATATGAGCTGATTTGGTAGTAATTTGCTAATGATTCAATAGGACAAGATGCTGCCCTTTAAAAGGACTCGTATTTTTCTTCTCATGTTTAAAACTGCCTAATTTTTTAAACCATCACATTATATGTAGAGAAAAGAAAAAGTCACATATTTTTCATAAAACCAGCAAAAATGTACTACTTCCATTTGTACATAGTTAAAATAAAATTGTATTTTAGGACACTGAAAAGTAAAATCGATGAAGATAAAACTCTAATGCCTGTCTGTTATTTACTGTAAACTGATAGCATGATTTTGATGGTTTTGCAGCATCTAATGTATTATCCAGGCTCTTTATTCCAGTGCATCAATCCCATTAGTGGAATGCTCTTATTTCTTTTTGCATGCCATTGTTAGATTTTGCAAACCTAGCTTCCCTGGACTCTGCTTTCTGGATGTCTATCTCTCTCCTTTTAGTTACAGTAATGAAAAGTAAGATAAGAATCTTTTGGGCTCACTAATGAAATAAAAAAGTGCTGATATCTTAACGTTTTCCTTAAGCTGATTAGTATGTGAAAATAGGGGACATAACCTACTGAATTATGCTGCTTAGACATGTCCAAGTAATCTTCATGTGTTGTAAATCAGAGGGAAAACAACACCAACAAAATCACCCCCTATCCCCTCTGTCCAAATCCCAAAGCAAAACCACAAAAACCCCCATACAAAACCCACCAACCAAACTATTCTGTCACCTTCTTTTAAGTGTTGGCTCTGTACTGAACTTGGCAATGACAAAATTTTAAATCCAAGAGATCAAGTTTAGAGCTTGGCTAGTATGATAGTGACAAAAAATTGTCACTATAGTTTATTTAAATAAATTATGATACAAGTGAAATATTGGTTTTGGCTTGGGGCCAATTAACACTGTAATGCACTTAGCTGTTGTATAGCGTTTGTATGAGGGATAGAAGATTCTCAGCTGGTCTCATTTGATATGCTAATATCAGTTAAGCTATGATAATTTATTTCAGCTGCAGATTTTTTATAGTGCTTTCAATTCAGCTACATTGTTTGTACTTAATCCTTAGTTTCCTGTAATAGCTGTATAGAAAGGTCAGATATAATGTAAAAGTTCTATATTACATTTAAAGCCTTTCAATCAGTTTTTATTACATACTGTATTAGATGATTTAGTCAGAATAATTGAAAAAAAAGGGAGCTTTTTAAGTGAAGTATGGAACTGTATTATTTAAAAATAAAGGAATAAACAAATTAGTGTTTATGAACAGGGAGGTTGAGAGAACCTAACCTCTCACAGGTCTGTGGCCTTTGCCCTCTGACCTCATCAGTAATCCCTTTCTGGGAGAGGTAAGAGTGTTAGGCTGTAACTACAAGTATTTGCCAGCCACCTGTTACCAGGTCAAAGGAGTAACAAGGAAAACTTTCTGATTTCCCTTCTGCCGTCTCACTCTTGGCATCTCCCCGCCCCCTTTTTCCTAGGCTTTCATGAAATTTCTAGTCTCCTTCAAATTTATTTGAGATTACTAAATTAATTTAAAAGTTGCTGGTGCAGTTTAGAGTCACGAAGATAATAGGACAAACAGAATAAAAAAGTCTCATTTCCCTAGGAAATCAACCTTAATATCCAGTTTCATTTTGCTGGGTTTTATGTTCTGTTTCCTTCTAAGATTTGATTTTGGAGTTGTTGTGGAGGTAGACTTTAGAAATACAGAGTTCAGTCTCTGAGAATGTTCCAGGATAGAAACTACTTACTTGATTTTTTTGGTGCTTTTTGAAGACAGCTGATGTTCTATACAAGTAATTCGGGTACAAGATAAAGAATTTAAGTAATAATGTAATTGATTCTTTTTCTACAGGGCTTCTGAGATAGATAAACATACTATTTAGCAGTTTGTTTTAGAAGAAAAAAATGTTGAAATTGTATTAGCAGTGTTTAAATATGCTCTACATGGCACCTACTGAAACCTTTGTCATTAAGACAAAGACATCTTACTCAGATGCTTAGTTGTTCTAATTTAATGGATTTTTTTTCAAGAAAATCTCTCATATTAAGTGATAATTTTGTGAGGGAAAAAAGTTAACTCTATAGGAAATTGTTATTTGTGTGATATGATTTTTAGTAATAAATGTATGAGATAGTTTTTGCTGAGTATCACACTTCAGTCTGGAGTTTTCACAATCCTCATCAACTTTCCAAATTTATTTTTACATCTTAAGGCAATATTTAGTCTCTCATTCAAACGCAAATTTGACAGAGACATCCAGACATTATTCCTGATTCTTTTGGGAAGTGGCCTATTCCACATTAGTGACCACTAGGCTCTTTATTCTACTTCTCCATGGTAGAAACCTTTCTAACCTTTTTATTTCTTTCTGCATTAATTTGAGCAGATTAACACGGTAAGAGAAGGTGGAGGGTTACCTCATTGGCTCTCCTAACATCACTTAAAATTTCTTTTGAAATTTGTGCACAAAAGTCCTCTTAAGGATGGGTTTTGTCAGCTGCAAGCATTGTACTCTGCTCTTTGGTAGGTGTTGTACAGTATTATTCCACCATGATTTGATAGAAGCACTTGATTTCTCTTTTAAAGTAATTGCATGCCAGATATTTGGTCTCACTTTTCCTGTAATGAATGATTACTATCATCTCTTTCAGTGATTGCACAAAAAGGAAGTATAAACTGCAAGTTCGTAAGTGCTAGTGTTTAAAGAAATCCTGTATTTTAGGGAAGTATTTTATTCCCTCTCCACTGGCCACTAGATGTCATGGTTGCACTGTACCTGGTACTGTACAGCTGCTGAATAGCTGCTCTAAGGTGAGAGAGAAGTTTAAAACCAGTGAATGCTTCATAATGTCATCAATAATTTGAAATAAGGCAAATATGCCTTTGTTTTAAATCACTAATTGTAACTTTCAACCCAGTTCACCTTTTAAATAAAGGTAAATTTTGGTGGGACAAACATTTTTGTTGAACTGTAATTATGTTTCAATTAAATTGTAAGGATATACTATTAAAATTTTATTTTGAGTCATCAAGCAGCAAATATTACGCGATTGCATTCAAATAATTTAAAAAGCAACTTTTCAAACTCTTTTGAATAAATGTGGGATGGAACGTTTCAGTGGGAGCCCACGCTTGAGAATAGTGCTTCTTACTTTGTACATTACGTTATTGTTGCCATACTTTTTGAGTTGTGAGCATGTTAAAATGGAACCAAACTGGCGACTTGCAAACATTTGCATGTCTGGAGCGGGATCTGTCATACCACGAGTAATACCTTCAGGCCGAAGCTTGAAATAACCGCTCAACACCTGGGCGGATTCGTTGACTTCTATTTCTTTTGTTCAGCCAGGAAAAAGGGCAGTTAGGCCTTTTATTGCCCTGAGTGACCTTTCTGTAAGTCCTGTAAGTGTGAGTTTTCCGGAAGGCCGAAGTTGCGATGCACCGCGCGCTGTTTCCATACACAGGGAGGGCGAGCTCGATCCCCCTGAGCTGTAGCTCGCTCCCTTGGTGCCAGGTGGTTCCCAGCGGAAAGCAGGCTCCCCGTACGGGCTGGGGGGAGCTGTGTAGCCGGTCTGCTGTAGCGGCAGGGCCCGCAGAGGGCGCGGTGTCCCTGCCGTGGGAAGGGGGCTGCGCTGGCCGGAGCAGCGCTGCGCTGCGCTGGCTCCCGCTGCCCTGCGGCAACTTCGCAAATGCCTGGCCTTGCCACAGTCCCTTTTGTCTCCAGGTTGAGAAAAGCCCAAGAAAAGTCAGGAGTAACTAACCTCTTCTGTGTATAAGGTGTAAAATAAATGGCTTTTCATGCAGCTATACAAGATTTACCATTATTTGCAATTGAATTTCTGCAACATCGAAATCTCTGCAGATGACAGATGGTCACGTATTTTGGACAGGGAAACTCCATACTGTGGCTATTTATTTTTAAACAGTTTTAATTTAATTCAGTTTTTCCTCTCGTGCTCCCTGTTTCTGGATGAGTGTGTGGATGAAGGCTGTGGAAGACTTTTGTTTTGTTTTGATTTCTCAAACACTCACACACACACACACACACACACACACACACACACACACACACACAGAGTATCTCAGAAATTAGAAGTGAGGAGCCCTCCCAAATAGTGTGTCCCTTGAGTCAGGTTGCTCCCTCTCCACTTGACCAAGAACAGACTTAAAACGCTTTCTTCCCAAAGCAAAATGAGCATCATTGTATGAATTCTTTGCTGAGTGCCAACCAAAGGAGTATAGAATATGTCTGTTTGTTTTAAAAGGAGATGTTGCATAGTTTAATCCAAACTCTTCTTACCTTCCCACTGACTGAACAATACCTAAAAATCAGTAATAAAATTTGTTTTGAAAAATTCATGTAAATATTTTTTTAAATAAATGGAAACAAAATAATCAGTGAAAGAATAACAGCTACTCCATAACATCCTTCTCACTTGGATGCTTGTTACTGACTCTTCTCATAGAAAAAACTGAATATTCTGGTATTTTAGACACTCTGTAGCTATTGTAAGAGGGCATGTTTGCTGGGATCAAAATTTATCAGTGATTTCATTAACCTTTTTTGTGTCTCAAAATCTTGAAGATCTCTTTGTCTACCTTTATACACATATACTCAAAAAGCTGACATAAGTTAATATTATACCCTGTTAGGAATATGTAGCTAAAGCCTGTGGTAGCATAAAATTTTCCACTGGTACTAAGGTTGGCTCTTTTATGGTTGACTTGCTTAAAAAACAAGGTCAGGTAGTTTTGGCAATCAAATCCATGGTAGCAGGGTCAGGACCATGAGTTAAGAGAACCGTTGTTAACAAAATAAATGTTACGATTGTCATTATGTTTTAAGGTCTGGGTATGACATATGGAGGCTTGATTTTCAGTGATGTGCATAATGAAGTGAGGAAGAGATTTTTACTGTACCTGCCCTGCTTTGAGTTCTTCTTAATGTCTATTTGTTTTTAAACTCCTTCTCAGGATATGGAAGCAAAATGAGTTAATGTCAGTAAATGCATTGATGTGTCAGAATTGTGGATTTTATTCATACTTAAAGACTTGCATTGAGGTGGCTTTGTTTCATATTATGTCTTTTTTTTTCTCTTGGCAGTGTTTTAAAAAGTTATGTGCATGCATAATCATATGCAGCACTTTATTGCTTATTTTTGGCAGTGCACAAGAGCAAAAATTTAATTTGCTCTTTTCCAAAAGTGCATTGTGTTTATGTAATGGATTTGCATCAGTTGCAGTCTGTAACACAGCTAAGTGTTTTAATTGGCAGAACACCCACATCAAGACTTGTTTGTTTTTCTGATAAGGAAAATGCCAGCTAAGTTAGACCATATGTTCTGCTCAAATAAGAAGCGACATATTCACATATAATGGTCATTCTTTAAAAATAAAATTAAAACGAAAAAGTAATACAAAATTAATGTGGAAGAGGGGCAAGTTTATGCATAAGTATGAATATCTGTTAATTTTGATAATCAGCAAGTATTTTGTTAAGGAAGGCTGGTCAGCTCACATTTTAAGTGCTTGTGGTTTATGAATGTATCTGGTGATGACCTGAGCAATATTAAAATCAAAGTGTACATTGCTGTTTTTTTCTCAGAAGGATTTACATGGTCTTTGTTGTCTAGTGAGTAATTGCCTACTTTCAGAAGGCTTGAAATTCACTTACTATATTGTAGTTTAACAATACTTTAAAAATGTGTGGAATATGGTAGTAAGATGGGAAGAAAAATAGGAGTTAGAGAGCTCTGTTTAATGGAATACATCCTCTTCAGCTGCCAGTCATGAAGGAGCTTGACAGGCTTCTAGTGCTTCACAGCTGCAGAATCTATTTCTGCTTCTTCAGGGGAAATTGGAAAACTTCCACACTCTTTGCCAGCCTGAGAATCCCACATTAGGCATCTGCTGAGCTTTTGCTGCAGAAAGGGGACCCTGACATTGCCCAGCTGTCAGAGATGGCATTTGAACTCCTGCTGATAATATTGGGGTAGCTGTTACTTATGCTCTGATCCTGATATTTCACTAGAGGGAAAAAAAAATATTTTACTGGACTTCAGCTTTTTTTTTGTTTCTAGGTAACTTGTAGGAAATATTCAAAGTTTTGTCCTGGCTTGGACCCAGCTTTGAGCCAAACATTCTTAATTTTTTGGAGTGCTGATTTTGCATCAGGATTTTTCTTTTTGCCCGCAAGGGTGACAAAGTCTTCATTGTATTTGACTTGTATTAACTTCTAACTCCTAGAACAGAGAAATACTGATTTTTAAGGACACAACTCATACAGTATATGCTAATATAGGGCAAAACTAAACTTTATTAAAATTTATGCTCACCAACTTACATTAACTATTCTCACCAGTGAATTCTCATAATACTGAAAATCTAGTCAGGAATATTGTGTACACATGATGTCAAGTAATAGTAGTTTGATGGGAGAAATCATAAACTGGATAAGAACCAGCTGTCAATGTGGTTTCTGAGAAACAGAGATTGGTGTGACTTCCTTTAGATATGTGGCAATTTCTTTTTGGCAATGACATGACCAAGAAGACTGCAGAGTTTCACTGATACACAAGGAAGCAGCTGGTGGACATTAACTTCCTGTGTTCAGTGGATGTTATATTTGGTAACAGATTTTTTAAACTATTATTATTATTTTTTAAATCAACTGACATTACATTACATTCATCTAATTTTTTAGAATCAACACCTCTGATGATTGTAGAAATGAAAAAGCCTGATGGCCAGCATTGCCAAGAAACTATGAATTTAGAGAATTAAATTAACATCTCTACCAACTGTGCATCATTTTATAATCCTTCAAATAACAGAGATGCCTCGGAATGATTCCATTAAGAAGGGAGAGGAGAATCATTTAACAAAAAGCTTACTTTCATAGAAATAAATGATTTGATAATATTTTAGAGATTCATATTAATTACAGTGGGCCCCTAAGTTCTAAGTGCCAGTGAGTAGATCAGATTATTCATTAAAGATTTGAGTATAGTGCAACAGCTGACTGAAAAATTTGGCCCTAAATGTAAGGAATTCCATTTTTGGAGAAGAGGTCTAAGATGTAAGTCTCACCCTTAAATACATAGGTTTTGATAGATAATTGGCAGTATAGATTAACTTCATTTAAGCCTGGGAATAGTAATTGTGATGTGGTTAGTTTTCCTGTTTCACATATGTTGATATATGTACCTGATTCTGACAATCATCAAGAATATCTGTGTGGTTTTAGAAAACTCTTAATATTGTTTGTTTTGGGGGAGTTTTGTCTTCTGACCTGCAGCACCATTACTTTCAGGATTAGTCTAGAAAAAAAAATATTTTCAATACAAGTTTTAATTTAATATCAGCCTAGATACATTGATATAATTGTGTGGCTGTGGTGACAGCAGCCTGGTGGCTTTTTCTGAGTTGTTTTTGAAACACATGGATGTCCATGAGCTTCTGAAGAATTTTTTTATTATATCACTGCCTGTGTATTTAGAATGATTATGCTGTGATCTGGCACAGAGTCTTAAATGAAGTAACAGCTTGTCTTTTATGTTCCTAACTCAGTCTCCAATTTTTATTGGCACTTACGTATTTCACTGTTTATTTTATTAATTGAAATCTGTTTCTCTCATGTCCTGTGCAGAATGTGAAAGATGATGGGCAGCATGTATGGAGATTGAAACACTTCAACAAGCCTGCCTACTGTAATCTTTGTTTGAACATGCTAATCGGAGTAGGCAAGCAAGGTCTCTGCTGTTCCTGTGAGTATAAGCATTTCAGTATCCACTTGCTTACATGTCTATTCCTAGAAATGTTGTTCTTGCTGCAGAGCAAGGAACTGGTAGCTTCCCATTACAAAACCACCACAGTAGTGTCTCCCCACCCTCTTCCCTGCTTGAGTGCCCATAGTTTTTTTTTTTTTAATTTTTCAGGATATTTGGCTTTAAAATGTTTGAAGGAGTTTTCTGCTTCTTAAGGGTTATCACTGTTAGTTCCCTTTGGTGTCTATTGCTCTTTTTTTCTTTACTGCTGTTGTTTTGTGATTTTCTATTAGTGAGTATCCGGCTTAAGTTTTAACTTTATACTTTTGTTACTCCTCTTTTGTTTTTATTTATAATTGTACAATAGGTATCAACTTGACAAACATCTAAGTCCCAAGTTTATTGATTAAAATTTTGCACAGAATTGTTGTTTTGTTAATTGTGAAGGTAAAAATCACAGTTTCCCAGAAATCAATTTTCTGTAACTGTTCTAAAGCTTTGTATAGTTACTTTTTTGTAGTCATAAATCTCCATCTACGTATGAAATGATTATAGATTTTAAGAAAAGGAACACAGAAAACCTACTGCATTTAATTTGACCTTCATTGGGCTATTTGATGCAGTTACTACTATTCAATTCCTTGAGCTGTATATATCAATTTCCTGATAATCTGTATGTGACCACCCCATAACATGTCTCTTGAGAAACCAAAGCTTGCTGAAAGATACCTTGCCTCCATTTTGTTTCCAGAAATGGATGATCCATGTCTTTCTTTTGTAATGTGTTCCAATGATTAATTATTTTTTTAAGACCTATTTTCTGATTTGAATATGTCTTGTAGAGGATTCCAGTGACTGGTTAGTGTTATGCCCTGCTCCATTAGATTAAAGAGATCTTTAGTACACAACTGTATTCTTCTCATGATGGTACCAAGTCACCTTTCATTTTTCTTTTTGGTGAAATAAACAGTTTCTTCATCCAACTGACTTTCACCATTTTTAGTATGAAAGATAGCCCCTCACAGCTGATGAGGACCTTTCTGCCTGTACAGTTCTATTGATGTAATTTGAGATTAGTCTGAATGAATGAGGGTTTTGAATTGACCATTTCTCTCCTCTAGGTGCCCCAGACCTCTCTAAAATACAATTTGCATGTAAATCCTTGTATGCACTTTCACATCATACAATTTCATTCACCATACTATGAAACAGGAAAGATACATTTATTAAAATTAAAACAAATAGAAATTGCATAACTTGAGATTAATAAATGCTGATGACAGTAACTGGAATATATACATAAAATACTGATTGACTGTTAGATCTTGAAATGTTAGATTCTTTAATACTGCTTTTTGTCAGACTGATATTGTGAAGAAATAATACCCATATATGCTGGAAAGAGAGCTCTATTGAACAAATAATGCAGATCATATTTTTCAGTAATTATCAGAAATGGGCAGACCAGTTATGTAAACTGTCCTCAAAAAACCTGCCTTGCAAGAGCTGTAATTTTTTTCTGCTGCAGTGTATCTTTTGAGAATGTATTTATTACTGTGCTTGGCATTTATTTTTTGAGAACAATGATCTCAGAGTAGCTGAAGAACGTGCTCCTTTCAGTTACTTCATACAGCAAGAGGCATGAGTCTACTTGCAAAACTATTCCACTATTTCCATATATAGCTAACGTTTTTCTTCAGTATATTTTCAAAGCATTGCTATAAATTTCATTATTTGCATTTTAGATTGTGTGGGAGGAAAAAAAAAAAAGGGGGAACCACAGGGGTCCTCACCATCCCTCCATGGTCCAATCAACAATGTTACTCCCTGCAGTTTGTCTGATTAATGGCTGCGCCTCCCACTGGGTTTGTGTAATAGGTGCAAGCAAGGTGTTTAGAAGTACTTTGTGCTTAATTGCTCTCGAGGTCAAAAGCCTGAGACATATACCATGCAGGGAGAAATTCATTCTCAGTTTTTAATAGTTTACTCTGTTGAATGCATGCATAAACTCTAGCATTATTTCCTCATCTTGGCACAATTGCATCACTGAAGTCAGGAGAGCTTTGTGTTGTACGCTGACATTTGTGTGTTTTCCAAATGCAGCTAGCATAATCTTTACAGACCTGGTCAGTAATAGGAGTTACCTAAAACTGGTGTTGGAGGGCTTAGGGGAAAAAAAGGCTTCTCAGGAAATGGTATTTTGTAAAACAAGAGTTAAAGTTACGGTGCTTACAGGGAATGCATGAAAACAATTGCTAATTGAAAATGGATTAATCAGCCATTTCAGAGTTATAAATGAATGGTAGGAACAACATAAATTCATTGGCTTTTATTTTTGTGCTTGCCAGCTGCTCTCACATCTATAGTTTGTAAAATATATATTTCTTCCTACTAGTAAATGACACAAAACCATTTGGCAGTCACCAATTTGTCTTTTATATTTCTATCATTTGGGAATTATTGTGAAAAAATTTAGTAAGGTCTGATTTAATTAAGCATTTCCTGTTATGCAATGATAGTGCATTCTTGGATTTCTCACTTGCATAATATTTCCTCTTCTAATTGGCCTTTTGTATTCCATGGAAAAAGCAGTCTAGTTTGAGTTTTCATTGACTGATTGGATTGATTATTTAGAGATGACATGCTGGTAATGTTATTTGTTTCATAGAAATGTAGTCAGAAACACCATTGCATCACCATCTAATAACGTCTGTCTTTTTTTCAGTTTGCAAGTATACAGTCCATGAACGCTGTGTCTCCAGAGCTCCTGCATCTTGCATCAAAACATATGTGAAGTCTAAAAAGAATACTGATGTAAGTTTGGGGTAGCATTAACTTTGCCATGTACTTGTTAATTTAGTAACTCTATGTATATTCACATTTTTCTTTTGCAGGTAATGCACCATTTTTGGGTAGAAGGAAACTGTCCAACAAAATGTGATAAGTGTCACAAAACTATAAAGTGTTACCAAGGCTTGACTGGACTTCACTGTGTTTGGTGTCAGATTACAGTGAGTATACTACAGTAAAACCTTTCACACAGGTTTGAGTGATAAAAATCATTGAATGTCTTTTATAGCCTCATAATCTGGAATGTTTCATTCAATTTAGTCATCAGCAACAACTACTGTGTGTTTAAGAAATGCAGAGTATTGCAGAGTATTCTTAGGACAACTTCTTTCTGGCAAGGAAATACGCTTATTTCATGTCATGAAATGCTTATTTCAATATGTCATGAAGCAAATTTGTTTCATGACAATATCCATATGAAAATAATGTGTTCCACTAAAAAGCAGGATTCCCAATCTATACTACAGAAAGATTATGAAAGAGTTTTCAGTACCAGGAAAAATCAAGGTCACTGTGACACTAGGTCTAATTGGTGATGTACTGACAGGGAAATGAAATTGAGGACATCTGGTAGGATACAGTGATTCCACGTGTCTGGGAATAATAGCAGAGACAAGTTGATAATATACTAATCTGCGCACCAAGTCAAATACATACAACTTTTGTGCGCTCCTTATTCAGCAGGAACCAGTAACTGGAACTAATGACATTCAGGGAACACTGCCCTTATAAGTGAGATCTTCATGCTAGAAGGAGCAATGCCAGTATTTCTGTTTCTAGCCAGGGCAGGATTTAAATCTAAATGGGGAGAGATTTCAGCCTTCTTCATGTGTATTTGCTGGTTTTGCTGATACCATTATTATTATTGTTACGGAACAGCAGTTGTTTGTTCAGTGCTTTAAATAATAATATGTGACTGAGGCATTAGTGAATGTTTGTTTTAAACATCCAAGTTTGGATGTTTTATGACATATTTTCTTAACACAAGAATACAAAATATGAAACACCATCAAAGAAAATAGATCCAGGGTGCTTTCAGTGATAAGCTGTTATGATTACTTAAAAAACAATATTTTAGAAGAAAGCAAATATGTAGTCCAGATTGCTGTCAAAATTTGGATAATATATGTAAAGAGTACAACACTCAATCCAAAATGTTTTGCATGTAGATAATTAAACTTAGGCAATGGCTATATGTGTTTAGCAAGAAAAATTACGGTGTTCTGCTGTAGATACGGAAGTGTTTACACCTGTATAATATGTGTATATCATTCAAGAAATACGTATTGTGTAATATATATTGACTTCTGAAGTCAAAGGAAGTTGAAAATTCAGTCTTTCCTCTGTAGAAATTATTTTCCCATTATTTCATGTGGATCTGGACCAGAGTTGTAAAAGTCTTTTACTCCTTGAAGTTGTACATCAAGATTCAGAAGATTTTCATAAGAACTGTTATTCACTGGAGAAATACTGAGGAATTATTTGCAATTGAAATCACTCTAAAGAAAAAGGCTAAATTCTTTTGAAAATATCTTTGGTGCTTGTGTGCTTATTTAAATGCCTAAATACCTGTCAAGGTTCCAATTAAAAATGGGTATGTGTTTTTTGACAGTTGAAATTGATAATGTTGGCACTAAGGTTTACAATTTTTCAATTTATTTCCATCAGTAATTTAAAGATTTTTTTAAAAATAATTTTGTATTTTCAAATAAATTTAATAATATTTTTATTTCTTTTTATAGCTTCAGATGTAAATTAGACATAACTGAAGAATGAGTATTTTAAATACTGCAAATTATTTTTCAAACTCTTATTCAGTTGAAATTCTCCATATTCGATACATTCTATTGCAATAACTTCATTTTCTAATAGTAATACCTTTATTACAGAAAAGAAGTGTTTTAAATTTCTAACAGATGCATGATTTTTGAACGGATATTCTGAGGTTATATAATTAGCATCACATCTTTAATGTGTTTTTCAACTCCTTGTACTGCACATTTACAGCTTATAATCAAAGGGGATGCTCTTTATTACAGAACTAATTCTGAGCCTCTTTCATGCATTTTAAATACATCTGTCCTTACAACTTAATAAGGTCACTTCTGATGTCAAATAACTGACACAAGTCCCAAAAATTTAGAGGTGATCTTCACTAAGAAGTCTTGTTATACTGACTTCTCAGCCAAATCCATGATCCCTCTTCCATATAATTTGTAGTTCTCCACCATGGTCATGGTAAATTTCTTTCCCCACATCTTCTCTCCGGCAAACACACTTTTTTGTGCTTTGCAGGTTTGTGAGGGAGATAGTATTCTACAAGAGATAGGTTTAGGATAAGAGAGTTGTAAGGAAATGTATTTGAAATCTGCTAAAATACAGGGTTTTGGAGAGGTGTGCATATTATTTTATTTCTTTGTGTCAAAGTGTTATTTTCATTAAAGCTACATTTCTTCTACCTTTTCTGTTACTTGATATGTGCCAGTTCTGTTGTCAGAGATCAGCAGAGACTAATAAGAAGATTAAGCTATTTTTTCATAGATAGGTTTGCATGCCACTGAGTAGCAAAGCTGCTAATTACCACTGAATGTGTGAAGATACTTTTATTTGATGTAACATGGCGTGGTGTGCATTAATTATGGTACAAGTAGCCTTACCACTGAAGCAGAGAATTAGCATGAAAAAGGATTTAGATTACAGGGCTACCAAAATACCCTCAAAATAAGGCTTTAACACTCAGAGTAAATTGAAACTCTTTAGACTTTTCTTTTCTGTTGCTAAGTAACTGCCTAAAAAGGTAACTTTGCAGTATAAATTAATATGGACAAGGCTAATATTAGGTGCCATTCAGTTCAAAATTCAGAAATGTCACATCAAAGTTAAATGTACCAAATAATTTTATGAAGACCATATTACCAGTAAAGTTTATATATATTGGCAATTCATACAATTTTATTGTAATTTTTATAGACTTCATATGAGTTAAACCATTTAAGGGAAAATGAGTCATTCATTGAAAAAATGTGATTTACAGATGCAGACATTGAACGACAGGTTTTGTAACAGCTTTTGAACCTGTTGAACTAATGTTGTATGCTACCTGTAATAAAATCTTTGCCTCACAACTCCTGATATTTATTAGCCTGATTATTTTTTTTTATTGTAAATATACATACCTTTTCAAAAATGTCCATCTCTATGGGAAATGGATCTGACCACCTTAAAGCGTTTTATTGATTCTATATGGAGATAAAAATGCAGAATAATTTAGGTTGGGAAAAAAACCTTTAAGATCATCAAGCACAGAAAAATAAACTTTCACAGAATTCTACGGTATTAAGTTTATTTTATTCTGACTGTCTCTAATGATACTGCAAAGTGTACCAATTAAATGTGGATGCTTTGCATGATCCAAGCACACAACTGTGCCTTTTTACTGCATGGATGAATATTTAGAGACATTTGAATTGAGTTAAATTCTAAATTATGAACAAGAACTCCTGATTGCTAATGCAAAATATTTCATCATTTTTCATGACTTGTTACTGTTTGATGTTCCTGTTGCGTGCACATTTGTCCATTCAACCTCTGTAAGAGAACAGAAGTTAGCCAATGCTCTTCTATCAGAAGACCTGAGGATATTTTTATATTTTCAGAGTAGTACTATTGTCATTGCTTTCAAGAAAACTCGATGAATTCTAAGCATAAATGAGAAAAAGGAGAGTAATTCCAGTTCCTCAGCAGTCAATGGAAGCCTAAACACTGATTCGATCAACAACAAAATTTACCCAATGAAGCTTAATGTAGGATATTCCTGTGATCTTCTCTTATATTTGAATCTGTAGTGGCTGTCAGCTTCAGGAAGGAAGCAGTTATGCCAATAGTGCCAAAAGCTGCCTTGAATTACTCACTAGTAGTAGAACAAAAGTTCCTGTCTCAGTGCAAGAAGCTCTCTTCTGAAATGAAGCTTTTGATCACAAGTAACTGTACGCTGATGTTACGGTACTGCCGTGCAATGTTCTTGTTTTGTGCACATATACAGTTCCCAAACTGGAAAATACTTTAATCCATCATTCTTCAATTCAGTATAAATCTCTTAGTTTTGTCCATCCTAGGGGGCTTTCCATTGCAGTGTGTTTGATTTCCTTTCCAGTACTTTAGTAATAATTAGGTTAATGAAACTCACCCCATTCTAGGATCCCCATTTTCTTATGCTGTGATAGTAAAATGCCTAAGTTGAGTCTTCATTTTCTGTCCTCACGCAGTTGCATAACAAGTGTGCTTCACATCTGAAACCTGAATGTGACTGTGGACCATTGAAGGACCATATTTTACCACCCACATCAATCTGCCCAGTAGTATTGGTGAGTTGTCTGTATGTGAATTTCAGATTAAATCCTCCCTCATATGCAGCATTAAAATGCTGCTGGGACTGGCTGCCAGGTATTTTTTAAATTCACAGGACTATGTGAACCTTAAACACAATGTGTAATCCTGGCTGATGGGTTTATAGGCATAAGTGTGTTTTACCCTCTGCATATTGCATTTTCTTTCATGTGAAAATGAACTTTCTGTAGGGCATATTATAACTGAAGCTGACTCAGGTTTTATCACTTATTCAGACTGTACTTACCAGAAACTGTATAGGCAGAACACTTTTACATTTTACATCTTTTATAGATCCAACTTCCCAGAATAATGAAGTTATTCTTATGGGCAGTTTTTGCTTGGGATGCATATTGTATATCTGCAGTGCTGAGGTCTCTGATCTAAGCCGGAGGTTACCTAGAATGATGACACTGGTCTTGCAGTAAGCTATGCATCAACATTATGGTATATTTTATTCTGCAGTCCTGGACAGTAAATTTCTCTGTCCACAAAAACAATAACTCAGTTCAATGAAAATAAAAATGCATGCTATGTGTAGGTTGTATAGAAAAGAGCTGACCATTTTATCATTAAGAAAAAGCTTGAGAATTACCTTATGTATTCACATATTAAATTGGATATTTTATGCTGATGAAAGTCATAGCATCATCATATTCATAAGAGAACAGATGACTGTTCCTCTTTAAATATATTTCATATTAAGTGTAAGAAATGCTTGAACTTAAGAAAGTGTAATTTATTGAGGGGAGGGGGGAAAAAAATTATGCATCCTAATCTTAAACCAGTTGTTGATCATTAGGAATAATATTTGTGCCTGTTGTAAATTACTTGTTTTCTAGTGAATCCTTTTGGCTGTTTGTTTATAAATCTGTTGAGGAGCAGATGCTAGACTTTGGCCCTCTACCTGTGTAAAGTGGGATTATTCCATTGCTCTCAATGACATAAATCAATGGAAACATGCCTTTAATATTTATGAAATATTTTATTTTTTAAGTCACAAGAGTGATTTTGTAGTTTATCTCTATGGTATTTTGGTATTGTCTCGACAAGTTCTGATACGTAGTTATAAAATATTATTTTAAGTTTGTTGGATGATTATATTCTATGATATATATTGTATTATCTTATTTAATTTTAAGGATTTGAGGTCATACTTCAAAAGATTGCATCTGGAAATTATGATTCTGTTATTGGGCTATTGTTTTCATTTTGATGTTATCATTTGCCATTGGTATAAACAGAATGAATCCTCAGCATGAAATTTTATGTTTGGTTATATTGGCATAACTACATTTTCTTTTCAGGAGAGGAAGAGGAATAGAGAAATTAAGATTTTTATTCCACAATTGGAGTTTAGTTAAGTTGTTTAGAGGACATGTAGAACCATTCTAGAGTCAAATTACCCTTGAATAGGTTTGTTTTATCTCCAAATTTTCAAGGCATAGGCAAAAGTAAATATGTTTTCCTGTTCTGGAATCACGTTACTAGCAATGCAACACAAGACATGTATTTCAGCACAATTTATATTGTTAAGAATGGAAAATATATTTTACCATGATTTAATGGGGACTTTATAATTTTGTAGTATATTTGTTCATCTAGTAGTTTCTTCCAAAAATGCATTAAAATCCCGAGTTTATGTTACAAATACTCTCACTGACCTAACTAATAGTAATTTCTTCTAAAAGTGATCGGTTATAGTGGGCATATAATTTGTGTTAGTAATTTTTTTATTCGTGTCTCCCATTTCCTGTTTATGGAGATTCCTTTTGAGAAACATAATACTTCAGTGTATGTGACCAGCATTCTTAATAATGACAGCAAAACCATTGAATATATTCTTGTGAAAACTGTCTAACCATGCAATAGGAAGTGTGTCTGTTAATAAAAATTAGGTGTTCAGACATACAAATCTGACATTGGAAGAGTCCTTCACCCACATTTAGCTTCAGTGATCAGCTGAGCATTAATATTCTTGCAATACTGTGTGTATGTGGAAGATACATAAATGCAGATAACCATAATGCTTGCTGTACCAGGCATATCCTTGAATATTTTTAGGTGTCAGAGAAGAATGTATTTTATTCTCATAGAATATAGGGAAAATAATAAGGTGAAAAATCTTGTATCATTGGTCTCCTAAAAATGTTGGCCCTCCTTTCTACCTGTAAGTTTGGAAGTCCAGATTTCTCCCAGAAAACTGCAGAATTCATCTCAGAACAAGATGCCTTCTCCTAAGTTTTCTTTCCAGGGTACAGGGTAGATCCCTTCTCATCTTTTCTATTTTGCAGAACTAGAGACATTCACATTTTTGCCTTTTTCATCCATAATTTCTTGTGTTTTATTTCTTCAGTTCTTGTGAAGTCTAGGCTCAACAATTTCTACACAATTAAAGGACCTTTTCATACATTGCATTTCACAGCATCCTGTATTTATACAAGTGCTACCAAAATGATCTCAGCTGAGTGACTCTTAGTGGCTGGAAAGAGAACCAAAATACCTTGTCATGTGAAAATTAGATGGCTGGTTGTCATGGGTTTGTTTGAAACCGGGCGGAAACACCATTTAATGTAGCGGTTTCACATTCACCTGCTCGCCTGCTCACACCAGGCGAGAGTGTAGTGTAGTGGTTTTATGAGAATAAGGATTAAGAGAAATGCAAAACAGGCCTAAACTTCAAAGATAAAAATAGTTTATTAACAAAAGACAACAGAATCAAAATCAACCCCCAGGTGGTTTCTTCTTCCTCCCCCCAGCCCCTCACCCATGATGGTTCCTTTCTCCCACCTCATTTATCTTCCTTTACCACCATCCTTCTCACCAACAACACAGAGAAACAAACTTAGAAAACCCCTGGTCAATTTACCACTCTTGAAATAGGCTTTCATCAGTCCAATTGGAAGAAGAGTCTCTCTTGTCTCACCATGGAGATTTTTCCCACAAGAAGCATAAGTCTCTTGTAGAATCCATATCACTGTGAACTCCC
>VZTR01011784.1:4400-19537 GCA_013400775.1 Chaetops frenatus
TCCTCTCCTCTCCGAACTAGGAGGTGTTTTAAGGGATTGTTCCATTATAACATGTTGGTCCACAGATAACAAAATCCTATTTGTGTTTTAAACAAAGCCAGTTGGTGTTGGCACACTTTGTTTAACTGGAATTAGGGGTTATATTTTAAAAATTCTGTTTTCCAGCTCCTCCAGTTAACTTTAAAGTAATTTCAGAGTTGTAGCTGTCTCTGTTTTGCAACAATAAAATTCCACAGAGGTTGGTACACCATACATTTTTACAAATAAGCACATAAATGTCCACTTCATAGAATTACAGAGAAGTTAGTGTTGGAATTCCTGACCAGGCTCATGTTTGACTCACAACTATGCCATTCCCTTGCCCTGTCATTTGAGGAAGCAGACTTCAGCATCGTCCTCTGAATATGCTTTATGTGTAACACAGAGACTGGACTCCACAGAGAATCTTGGGCTCTATTTTAATGTAATAAAGTGTAATTAATGTAATAATTATCAGCAACAGAAGCTCCTGGATGCAGCTGGCAAGGTTCCACTCCCCTGTGGCACTTCAGTAACTAAAATATATTGAAACAAATGTGGAGGGAAAGGGCTGTGTTTCTCCCTAAATGGAAGGTCAAATGTTTGATGTTTTCAGCCCCAGCACAAACAACATCTGCTTTTGACTTCTTATTTAATTTTCATCGTGGTGCCCCTTTAAAAACTTGTCCCTTTGTTGCTTGCTCAGTGCCTGACTGAAAGAGATTCAGCATTGCAGTGGGGATGAATAAATTAAATTAACGTCAGCAAGGTGCTCAGCAGAGTGGGTGGATGTGAGGAAAGAGAAGGAAATGTGGATCATTGACCAAGGCTTCCCAATGAATGGTAAAGTTTGGTTAATCTGTAACTGCCTTCTCCTTTCTGTAAGAGCTGTTTTAATGTCATTTTAACTTTTACCTCTGTGTAGCCATATTACAGTCTGCACCTATATTGTTCTATATAGAACAAACTACTGTGTCTGTATATAGATATATACACAGAGGAAGAGGGAGAGTGAGAGAGAGGGATTTTTTAACAACTACTGGAATTAACTCAAATATTTGTTCAGCACAATGAAGTCTGGATGAATGATTCTTCATGTAAAATCCTTCTCGAACACCTGAGGCTCTAAAAAAAATAGTAAGCAATAAGTTTTATAGTATTAAAAATGGAGTATTAGAAGTTCAATCACGATTAAATTTAAGATAAAATAGGCAACAAAAGTCCTCATATTCTGTGACCTTGGTGATATTTCTTCCACTCACCCATTTTTTCTCTCATTTTAGCACATCTATGCTATAGCTAAATTTCAACTCATATTTTTTGAGCATATTTTTAAGCATATATCCCTGATATAGAGGCTGAGAATTGAACATCTGGAGAGTCACTTAAGGCAGGATCCATTTCCTGTACTTTAGACATGGACTGTATAGACTCATCTGGACTCTTTTTATAGTCAGTGAGAGAGCTCCTAGTAGAAATTAATTTCATCCTAAGTGGATGGTTAATAAAGTTTATATATATCAATTTAAATTTTCTCTCAGTTTTAGTTCAGTCAGTGTTCAGAAAAGACCTCCTGTAGACTGCCTGCAGTATCACTGTGAAATAAATATTTCGTGGAGCACATCTGATTTTTTTTCCTGCATTTCTCTGTCCAGCTGCAGAAAATACATCTGGAAGACTGAAAACAAAGGGAATGAGAAAACTGATTTTACCAACTGGTAAAACTGAGACCGGTCCCTTTTTCAATTAACCCACATGCATTGATCTGGGTTTTGTCATAAAGAGAAAAGTCAAACAGGTGTAGAAACCATTGTAATTTAATTCTTTTATTACTCAATACTTAATTAGAAAGGTAAGACAAGTCTTGGAGCAGTATCAGTCTCTGTCACTGAGGCTGTAGGATGCACCCCACTGTGCATGCACACATACAAATACAGATGTTCAGGAGCACTTGTACTCACTTGAAATCCCGTGTTTGCAACTGTTAGTGATTTCTCTAAGGCTGTTGTGGCATCTTAAATCTTTTTCCTATGCCTTGTACGCAGCTGATTTGACATGTCTGAGGCAAAATAATCGCATTTTGTGGCTGTGACAGAAGTGTGAAGGTTTTTATGGAGATAGATGTGATGATGGGTGACAAGAAGGATCAGTGGGGTTCTGAATGAAGGTGTGGGTTTGCAGGAAGTTTCAGAGATGAGAAGGGGGGCTTAAGGGTGAGAGCAAGAAGTTACGATGGAGATTTGAAGAGCAGTGAATGATTTCAGGAAGTTATTTCATGGAGAAAAGTGCCTTTCCCCCTTCCTTTCCTTTAACTTCCCCTTGACAGCTGATCACCCTGTGAAGTTGCAGTGGGACTGTACAATAGTCAGGAGACCGGCAGTCTCTTTGTCTCCAAAAAACACCATCTCTCTCTAACATTCCTTTATAGGAATGTAGAATCATGGTAGGGTTTAGACTGGATGGGACCTGAAAGATCATCAAATGCCAACCCCCCTGCCATGGGCAGGGACACCTCCCACGGTCCCAGGCTGCTCCAAGCCCCATCCAGCTTGGCCCTGAACACTTTCAGGGATGGGGCAGCCACAGCTTCTCTGGGCACCCTGTGCCAGGCCTCAAGACCCTCATTTTCAAAAATGTCTTTTTTTGTATTTCATCTAATGCTTTCCTCTTTCAGTTTAAGAAAATTGCTCCTTGTCCACTGCTCCTTTTCCTGGTGAAAACTCTGCCTTTCTTATAGGAAAAGGACCTCTGGACACATTCCAACAGGCCCATGTCTGTCCTTTTCCAGGGATCTGGGTGCAATACTCCAGGTGTGGCTCTCACAAGAGTGGAGTGGAGGGGGGGGGCAACCCTCCCTTGACCTTCTGGCCACACTTCTTGTGGTGAAGCCCAGAAAATAATTGGCCAGGATTGACTCCCTGGGACTCCTGGGCTTCCATCACTCCAGGGAAGACTGGGAAAGGATCTGCCTGGTCCTGCCTTAGGACAAGGCAAAACCTGGAACAGCCCTGGGAAACTGGGCTCAGGTCAGAGTAAGGTATGGCAAAGACAATGGCAGTGCTGAGAGGGACAAAGAAATTTCTCTAGATACTTGTTCTGCTGTAAGGCAGCAGAAAGAGAGAGATACATTTGTCTCAGAGTTCAAGTTCTCTTTTATGTTTTATATAATCTCTACCTCCAAACAGTTCAGGAGGCTGAAAACTCGCTTGGACCTGATAAACTTGAAAATCTGCTACAGTTTTTCTGTTATGCACTGGGATTTGATAAACTGTATAATAAGAAAATAATTACCCCATAAAGTTTCATTGCATTCAGGGCCACAGCCTGGAAATGACAGCAAACATTGCTCCAGGCTCCTGGTCTGACCTGGTGCAATGGTTGAGCTCAGCCCCATCACTGTCCTCTGAGGTGAATCTTGACAACAATAACAATTTTGGCAAAAGGGAAAGATGGTTGTGTTGAGATTTTCCCGTTGTGCCTCCAGCTGAAAGACATGGAAAACTTACACTGAATAACAGGAGACAAGGAAGGACTTCTACAGAAGATCAGTCCTGTAACTCACAGAAAGTTAAAGTTAAAAACAATAAAACAAAACAAAACAAACAAACAAACAAAAAAACCCCCAAAACAAACAACAACAACAACCAAAACCCCAAACCAAAACAAAACCCCCCCAAACCAACAACCAAACAAAAAACAAACCAAGAACCATCCCCAAAAGCTCCCAAAAATCAACATCTGGAACTATTTCATGTCTAACTCTTTCAAATGGAGGAAGCCAAGTTCCAAGGCCCAGTATGTCACATGCCAAAACATTCGTGTGTCCAGCTTCACATCATAGGATCAGAACATGGATCCAGATTCCTGGACTATTTGGCAGTGGGAGCTTCAGCAGCTTCCACTGGTTCATTTGCTATCACAAGAGCCAGATTAACCAGCAATGCTCACCCAGCACAAATCCATGGCAGATTAGCTGATGTCTTCAACCAGCACTGCTCAGGAGCCACAGAATCACAAATCAGCTGATGGGTTTCTCTTAAAATGGTCTCAGGAGACTTGTTGCAAGATCCAAATTTCAAATTCCATCTACCCATTGATGGCTTCCAGCCTTGGTTCACCTTGTTGCCTGCTTCCACAGCCACTGGAAACCAGGACACAGCTCTTTAACACTGAAAAGTTGGTGTAGGAACTTGTGGAAGCAGAATTGAACTGAACAGATTGAGTAACAGACACACCAAAGAACAGGGAGAAAATCCAGTGTGGAATCACAAAATCACAAAATGAGACCACTGGTGGGGTCATCTGATCCAACCTCCCTGCTCAAGCAGGGTCATCCCAGAGCACAATGCCCTATTCATTATAGACCATTTCACAGTAATGGTTTCCACTTGGTATTTCAATCCCATTTTGATTCAAATTCTGCCAAAGGCATCAATGAAGACTCATTTCTGTCCCCAAGGCCAGGGTCTCTGATACACAGACATCCTGGCTGAAGGTCTTGTAATTACATGAGGCTTTTAAATTCTCTTAAATCACTTTTAAGTCAACAAAATTAATGCCCAAGAAAGCTCTGAGATTAACTTCTTAGTTATCCATTACTCAAGGAATACTAGGCGAAGTGCAGTGGTGTGGAATAAGAAAATTTGTATTCAAAACCTATACACACATTGTTTTAGGCTACACCATTGTGCTTAATCCTCTGTTCAGTAAATCATGCTGCAAAAATAAATTGGAATAAAATAAAATATATTCTGAAAAGAAATAGGAAGTTCCTTCTGACTGACAGTGGCTTGCAATGCCAGGACTTGTTCTATATTCATACTTACAAAATGCAGATTATATTTCTCTCATGCTGGCAAGCCAATAACTAAGCTTCACTGCTTTTGGCATTCACTAGATTTTTGTCATACCTCCCTAATATGCCTTAAGGGTACTTGTTGATACCAAGAATTGAAACAAAGCTTATGCTTTTGGTTGCCAAGTCACTTCAGCCAGATGGAAACATAAATCTGGAGCCAGAAAATATTATTACTCTTATTTGAATTTGGAATATAAATGGTGGCTTTGTCTTTACCATGTAAATGTTTCTTCTGTTGTGGAAAAGTCTAACATGAGAAAATATCTATCTCCTTGAGGCTTCCTTTGTTGCTGTCCTAGCAAGTTAGCTTGAGCATGTTGTGAGGTCTATAACCCAGTTATAAAAGAAATAAATAATAAATTAATGTTCCATGTTCCTTTATGGAATTTATTTTCTCTTCAGCTGAGGAAGGAATAACAATGAATAAAGGGTGCAAGACAAAGCCAGACAAATCACAGCAGAGCACTGCACATGTATTTAACACAGAAGGAGGAACGTCCTTAACAGTTTATTTTGGTGCCTTTAAATCAAGACTGGTTGTCCTCATGGAATACCTATTCTCATGCAGCTTCAGAGGGGTTTATGATAATATAGTTGATATATTGATATTAAGATATTATTGCTATATTGTACAAAAGATGTTAGAAACTGTAACCATCCCTTTAAAAATCTATAAAATTCCAAAGTCATCAGTAAAGGTCTTAATTTGTTGGGATTGTGCTCAGGACATCTGTCAAATAGCAGTACTTTCTGATTGTTTGTGAACTTTTTATATAAATGTTATATTTTCTCCATAATTTGTCTGGGGAGATGTAATGAAAGAAGGGAAGTGACATGAAATAGAGCAAAGTATCTCTGCAACAACTAAACTGCTTCACTAAAAGGAGTTGCTTCCCCTGTTTGAAATAAAAAAGACACTGGGGTACTGTTCGGAACATCAAGAGGTTTGTTTGTTTGTTTGTTTTGTGTATTTACTCCTGAGACAGGAAATGAAAATTATCTTCAAAATATTACTAATTTTGAATATTAAAATAATAATTAGACAATGTGTATCATCATAGAATCACAGAATCTCAAAACCACAGAAACTGAGAATGGCTTGGGTTAGAAGGGACATTCAGGATCATCTCTTTTCAAATCCCCTGCCATGGGCAGGGACACCTTCCACTATCCCAGGATGCTCCAAAGCCCATCCAATCTGGCCTTGGACACTGCCAGGGGTGGGGCAGCCACAACTTGCAGTGCAATTCTGTGCATTATTTAATAGAATCTACCTGAGATTAACAGAGGTCATCTGATACTACACAGAGTCAGTTGAGAAGGGTGAAGCCCTGAGCAGCTGTTTTACTTCAGTGTAGTCAGTGCAGCCCCATCCTGTTACACCAGAAACTCCATGATGTCTCCAGGAGACATTTATCAGATTAAGTTGACACTTCCAGCCATCCTGCCTCCAGTATCTGCTTCCCCTGTTTTACAACAGGCAGCAGTGAAATAATCAGGTTCATTAAACTTTCCCCAGTGTGGGACAAGTCCAGACTTCTTCTCTAGAGAGTGATGGCTCTCAAGAAAGGTGCCATACTTTCTTCAGGTGTGGAACTGCCCACGGAAATAAAAACTGATGGGCCCACACTGTAGGAAACACCAGCCTCCTGATTTAAACTTTGCAATTTTATCTTCAGTTCAGCCCAGTGAGACTGGAGAGAAGCAGCATCAGTCAGGCCAGGAACAACCTAAGAGAAAAAGTGAGAGTCGAGGAGAAATCAGTGATGCTTTTTATGAGTTCCTTGCCTCCTATCGAATAAACAACAGGAGCACTGGAGAGTTTTCCTAAAGCACATAGATCCCCGGGGTGGCTGTGCTGCTTGGGATGCGTGGGGCTGGTTGTTCCATGACCTGTTGGGTCCCCAGGGCTGCAGGACTCAGGGCCAGCCCTCTCGCCAGGCTGCCCGAGCCCCTGCATCCCCCTGGCTGCTGTCCGAGCCGGGAGCCAGATGGTCTGGGAGTCTGGAAAAACAGCGGGCCCGGCGCTTCCAGGGCAATCTGCACACACGCAGCCTGCCCAGGGCTGATCCGAGCCTCCCAGCCCGAGCAGCCCCGGTGGAGCCTGGCCAGTGCCACCGCCAAAAGGCGCTGCTGTGACAGACCCGATTGTCCCTCGCTGTCAGCAGCTGTCAGGGGAGCGCCTTTGCTCCGGGATCACTCGTACACTGATAGTGATGAAAGAATCCAGTATGCAGCTTTCCCTATTTTTTTTTTTAATGGATATATCTGCGTTTCTGGCTGTATGTCCTCAGGCAGGGTAAGTATTCCTTTCTGTGAACCCCCCTGTTCCCCAGAGCTCTGGAGTTCCTGTGCGATGATGGAGCCCGTGCCTGCGAGCGCCGCGGGTTTCAGCAGCGGCTGAAAGCACCATCTAGTGGCGTCGGGGGAGCTGAGGGGAACGGAGCAGCTCTGGGTTGCTTGGAACCATGAAATCGTCAGAGTTTGAAAAGACCTCTAAGATCATCGAGTGCCACATCTACATGTTTTTTAAACACTTCCAGGGGTAGTGCTTCCAACACTTCCCTTGTCAGCCTGTTCCAGTGTTTAACCATCCTTTCGGTGAAGAAATTGTTTCCAATATCCAGTCTAAATATCCCTGGTTCAGTTTGAGGCCAGTTCCTCTTGTCCTTTCTCCTGTTCCCTGGGAGCAGAGCCTGACCCCCACCTGGCTGCCCACTCCTGTCAGGGAGTTGTGCAGAGCCAGAAATTCCCCCCTGAGCCTCCTTTTCTCCAGGCTGAGCCCCCCCAGCTCCCTCAGCTGCTCCTCATCAGACTTGTGCTCCAGACCCTTCCCCAGCTCTGTTCCCTTCTCTGGACACGCTCCAGCCCCTCAATGTCCTTCCTGAGCTGAGGGGCCCAGAACTGGACACAGCACTTGAGGTGTGGCCTCAGCAGTGCCCAGCACAGGGGACAGTCACTGCCCTGGCCCTGCTGTCACACCATGGCTGGTACAGCCCAGGTGCCATTGGCCTTCTTGGCCACCTGGGCACAGCTGGGTCATGTTCAGCCTCTGTCACCAGCACCCCCAGGTCCTTTTCCAGCTTTTCAGCCACTCTGTCCCAGCCTGTAGTGCTGCAGGGGTTGTTGTGACCCAAATGCAAAACCTGGCCCTTCTCTCTGTTGAACCTCGTGCAATTTGCAGTCGATAAACTGAAGTCACAGACAGCAGAGGTTTCAGCACCTTCCTCTGGTGTTTCTCTCCATGGCTGCTGTTGGAAAATGCTTCCTTCATGAAAGACAAGCTTGCAGGATGCACAGAGGAGCAAACCCTGCTTTGTTGCAGGTTCCACTCCTTGCTGTCCCCCACACCATTCCTTTGCCTCCTCACTAGCAGCATAGTGACAGTTTCATGCTTTCCTCCCAAAAACTGCCAGTAAATCCTTCAGACAGGACTTAGATACTGCAGAGAGGAAAGGTTTCAAGCCAAAGGAATTGTCCTGCTCTTTTCTGCCCACTCACCATTGTCCTACTGCTCCTCCTCCCATCCCGCAAAACTTCAGTCAGTCACAGAATCACAAAACCTAAAATCAAAATAAATCAGGTCAGAAAAAGGCATCCAAGATCATAAAGTCCAACCTTCAAATTGGGCTTCAGAACAGGATATGTTATTATTGGTGGCAAGATATCTTCAGACACAGCACTCAGCTTTGGTCAGCACCTTTCCCCAGCTGGCAGCCTGAATCACCAAACTCCTTTACTTCTACCCAACAGACATATGGACTCACCTGTCTTGTAGGAGACTCACTCTCTAGAAACACACATAGAATAGTTTGGGTTGGAAGGGACCCTAAATAAAGTTGTTCATCCTGTTCCAACCCCCTGCTATGGGCAGGGACAGTTTCCACTAGACCAGGCTGCTCCAAGCCCCATCTAACCTGGCCTTGAGCCCTTTCAGAGATGAGGCAGCTGCAGCTTCTCTGGGCAACCTGTGCAAGGCCCTCACCACCTTCACAGGAAAGAATTGCTTCCTGATATCTAATCTAAATCTTTCCTTCTCCAGCTTAAAGCTACCCCCGTTATCCTATTTCTATATCTCTGTATCAGTCCTGTCATGGTGTCTCCCTTTTATTGTGTACGATTTCCCACCCCATCCCTGCCTCTAAAATGCTGCAGGCCTAAGGCACCTAGAGATTAATACTGGAATGACAGAACTAAACACTTGGGCAGTAGAAGATGGGCAGGAACCAGAGGCCAGGCCTTTGCCACCTGAGTTTATGCACACTGCTTTGTCAAATTTGAAGGCACGTGCATTAAAATTTCTCTTTTCCATCAAGCAGGCACCCCTATCCACGTAACTGATCCATCTCCCTGCCTTTAGCCACTTCCCTGTGTATATCATGCATTGCCCCTATCAGCTTTTATTGTCAACAGTGGTTCCTGCTGACTGGAAACACCAAGGGTCAGCTTCAAATGTTGAGATCATTAACAAACCTGCATTATCAAGCTTGTGAGGTCTCAGAAATGTCACACCCTGTTCTCTGATGCATTTTCAAGTTCTGTATTTTGTGTCTGCTTGGTGCTGGAATGCTGAGAGTAGTTGTGAAGTCCTTCTTTTAACAGAAGTATTGGCTATGGGGTAATTCCAATTTTCCTCCAAGTCCTTTCCAGTCTCAGTAGGAGATCCAGCACATTCCTCATCTGATCACACAGAACAGTTTGGAGTCAGCCTCATTTCAATGGTTTGGGCTTCATTTCTTCAGCAAGAGATGTCCAAATCTCATGGAAATCACTGGTCCCACCAGTCCAGGGAACTTCTACTGCAAAAACTACTTTTTTTTTCTGTAATCCTTGTCCAGTTACTGGACTAAGAGGAATTAAGAAGGGTTGTGATGCCCTTCAGGCCCGACAATCAACAAACTTGACTCCTAGCTCTTGGCTGCCTCAGTAGTAGGTCAGCTCCTTCATGGGGATGGGATTTGAAATTGTGATAATGAAAACAGTTGCAATAAATAACGTAAATTAAGAACAAAAAAAAAATCCTTATTTTTAATATAAATTCAGGAGGAATATACCTTGCTTGCCTGTTAATTAAATAAAAATATTTAGACTTGTCTTAAATCTAAAATTATTTAAATAAAATATTTCTGTCCATATGACTGTTATGTAATTACAACAGCACATAGTTAACACTTTGACAGATTAAGTTAATTAAACAACTGCTTATTCTATGTTTTTGAGAGTTTGCACTTACCCTAACCTAGAGAAAATTATTTCCTTCTTTCTCTCTAATATTCCATATCTGATGGGTGGGTTAGGTTTTTGGCTGGCTAAATCTAATCAGGTCCAAAAATCAGGCAAGGAAACAGTCAAGGTACCTTTAATATACTGAGCCACACACACTCCTTGATGGTAAAGCTTGGCCAAGTGGCATCTATTAAGCTTCTTGTAACTCTCTTTGGGGTGAAAAAGCAGGTCTTGGAGCATAAACAACAACATGAGTAACAGTAATTAATGATTGTGGTCTCTAAGCCCAGCTGGAAGTGTGAACTGAGGCGACATTTGTGTGAAACAGCAGCTCCTGCCTTCTGCTGAGTTACAGAATCAGCTTGAGCCAGGGAGTGAAAGGAGCTTGAAGGGGTAAGGGTGGAGTGATGGGAGAGGAGTAAAGGGGAGCAAGGGACACAGGAAAGCGTTTTGGTGGAAGGGCGTTCCAGAATCAGTAAGGACAGTAATGTTCCTGATAAAATATATTTCACTGTTTGTTCACTGGAAACGATTGGGTATGTCCAAGCTGAACTGTTTTCAGTTGTGCAGGAGAGCAATACCCTGCATCCCAAACCTGCTAATATAATTCAGGAGTGGGAACAAGAAGCAAACACGTTATTCAGGAAAACAACCTGTTCTGAATCTGTGTTTGCCTTTAAGCTCCTGAAGGTGACAGCAGTTAAGCAGATGTCTGATGGGAGAGGTACACACATCCTTAGAAGCATACATTGATCTTAGATTTTGCTTGAATTTTTCCTGAATCCAAGTTTTTGGTTTTATTAGTTCTGTTACAATATCACATGTGTGTAGCTTTATAAAGCAAAGATGAACCCAACACAGAGAGAATGGAGAGTTAGAAAAATCAGAGCAAAACATGAAAATCATCAGCTCATGCTGACTTCATCTCTAGAATTTTACTTAACACTTTAATTAAATTAATCCTCACTGTGGGGTATCTTAATTTTTGTGATCTTTGCCTTAGCAACCCTTTCTTTCCTTTTTCATTCTGCTTTCCCATTGTAGTGAATCACATGTAAATTCTAATACAGAACAATCTGATTTCTTATGCCTTTGAAACCCTAAACTCTGCTGACAAGACAGGTTAATGCTGATTTGTCAATAGTTCATATCTGATGCATGGAGAAAATGCAGATGTAAGATAAAATGTGGTGGTTTAAGAGAGAGATTGACCTTATTCTGTTCTGTCTGGATGTAGAGACATCTGAAATTTCAAAGTGCTCTCTCAAAAACATTTCTCCAGACAACATGTAATCTTTAGGGGTGTTAAAATCAAGGAAAATATTGGGAAATTAAAAGGACAATGGACTTAATATAGCCCAACCATAAGCCACAGAATAGCGTGAAGTGAGGTCAGATCCTTCCACAAGGAACATCACTGCAGGTGGCTGTGGACCCTCTCTGGAATGTATTAAAATCAGGGATATTTAAAGTATGGATAAAAGATTTTATTACAGACAGACTGGCTAACTGTGCAGGTTGTAGAAAAGATCCTTTGAATCCTAAAAAAGTAAAATGCAAAATTAGCAGAGAGAAAATCCCCTTCAGCTGCTCCTCCCTTCATCACTGCCCAGCATCACGTGTATTCCTACATCACACCACACACTGGTCATGAAAACACAGCAGCTTTCCCTATGCCAGTCCTCTCCCACATAGCCTACCCATGGACTCTGGGAACAAAGAACTGACTCACCAAAGTTAGTTTCATATTATAGTTAGAACTACAAAATAAAATTTTTCTTTGGAAACTTGAAAAGTAAGTGGACAGAACTGCATCAGGTTCAACAACCAAAAGCTATGGACCAGGGAATTCTCCCTCAAAAGGATGTCTTGAAAGCCTGGGGTCTGGCAGATAAATTGGGTGATTGGTCAATTATTCATTTTATGTGCAGCCTCGTTAAAAAAAAGAATAGCAAATGCTTTGTCTTATCTGCACTCAGTGTAAGGTTCCACTCTTAGAGGGTTTAGGCACTTGACTCCTCTACAGCTGTTGGAAAACAGGAGCTGGAAACAAACCTGAGTGCTAAATACCTGCTGAGTATTTGGTATTTGCATAGTTCAGGGGAGGAATCTGGGCAGAAAAGCCCAGTTTCAAAAAGGAGCCACCACAGAAGTTGAATACTATTTTATGGGGAAGGAGCTATCTGACTTGGCTTCATTACAGATTCACACATTCAATCACACCAACATCACTTTTCAAATACCATCTCTTACAAATGGATGTTGTTAACTTTCCCCGACAGTAAAGGCACAGCATGTGATTTTCATCCATCAGAGGAAGCTTAATAAATCAACCAGTACATTACAGCTTCACGCCAAGTTAGCACCTTCATCATGGAATGAAATTAGCAAAGCAAATACACTGGCTAATTGTGAAATATGCTAATTACCAGCTCAACCCGTGAAATAAGGCATGAGTGATGTGTGACGAGCTTTGTACAGAGTCGTGAACGCTTGGAAATGCGACACTTAAATAAAGTCTAAAACTGCTTATGCAGAGAGAAAGGAGAACAGACAGGGCTAGGGAACAGGCATGGTGGAAAAATATTTTCATAAGAAGTTTGAAACCTTTTTGCTTCTGCTACTCTCATGGGATTAAAGGCTGGGTGTAGGGAAATGCACCGATAACAGGCTACAGACCATTTTCCATCTATTTCACACCAATCTGAATCTATTCAAGGTCATTACCAAAGAGAACTGAGCTACCAGTTTGGGATAAATTCACAAGTTGGCACAGTTTGACTTGAAGTCAACAGCACGGTGGTTTTCCATTGGTAGAGAATTTGTCCTTTTATTTGATGAATTCAGACTCTTTAGCTCACCATCCAGGCACTGACAGTTGGGCTTTGCAAATGACTTCATTTTTGAGAACAGGAAGATGATTCACCAGCCTAGGGCTTTCTTTGCCACTCACCTTGGCTCCCATGGAGACTCTTATATTCGTTTCTACACAATTCTCCTACTTGTGTTTTTGTACTTGTCTTCTAAATTATGTACTGTTTTCTCCACTTAAACTCCTCCTCCCCAGATTTTCATCCTGTCAGAGGAGGGGACAAAAAAGCACAGAGAGAAGGATAAAGCCTTAATGTGGTTCATCAACAAGGGAAGGCTTCACAGATGCAGAGAATGAGCCCTGTTTTATAAGGTTTTCCATTTAGTACCCAACAGTTCTTCCCCTCTGCTCTGCTGTTGTGAAACCCCACCTGGAATGTGTCATCCAGCTCTGGGGCCCACCCAGAACCAGGATGCTCATGGTTGGAACAAGGCCAGAGGAGGCCACCCACATGATCAAAGGGCTATCTCTGCTATGGGGACAGGCTGAGAGAGTTGGGGTTGTTCAGCCTGGAGAAGAGAAGGCTCTGAAGAGAACCTAAAGCCCCTTCCAGTGCCTAAAAGGGCTCCATGAGAACAGGAGAGGGACATTTTGCAAGGACAAGGAGTGACAGAACAAGAGGAAATAGCTTTAAGGTGAAAGAGAGCAGGTTTGGACAAGATATTGGGAGTAAATTTTTCCCTGTGAGGATGGTGAGGGCCTGGCACAGACTGCTGAAAGAAGCTGTGGCTGTCCCATGCCTGGAAATGTCCAAGGCCAGGCTGGATGGGGCTTGGAGCAATCTGGGATAGTGGAAGGTGTCCCCAGGGGATGGAACAAGATGATCCTTAAGGTCCCTTTCAACCCAAGCTATTTTTGATTCTATGATTCTATGATTCCATGGTAACTCTTATCTCACCAACCCTTTCCATGGAGGTCGACTCACAAGGTTTAGTAAGAGGCTTTGAAGATGTCTGAAAATGGCCTTATATTTTGACTTCTAAATATGGGATTAAGCCTTATTCTGTGACAAACAAGAAAATTCTGTATCTTTGAAAATTATCTTCAGAAAATTGGTACCTGGAGCATTCCCAGCTATTCATTAGATTGGCATAAATGCTCATGCAAGGTTCTTTTAGAAAGGTCACCAGAAAAAAAAAATAGTAACTCCATGATCATTTTCATTTACACAGCACAGTGCTGTTGCCAGAACATCCTATCCCCAGCTTTTTACACTCCCACCCTCCCTCATGCCAACAAGTGTGTGATGGGTGATAGATTGTAAACTGGGATCAAACTGCAGCAACTCTTTGCCTCCAGAAGCCACAGAACAAAATAATGGGTGACCAGGGTGAGGGGAAAGTAGCTTGAAAGTTGTGTGAGGGGAGGTTTATGTTCAATATTAGTTCATCCAGGGGATGGTTGGGCACCAGAATAGGCTCCCCAGGGAAGCGGTCACAGCCCCAAGGCTGACAGAGCTCAAGAAATGTTTTTACAATGCTCTCAGGCACATGGTGGGATTTGGAGTGCTCTGTGCAAGGCCAGGAGGGGGAATCAACGATCCTTGTGGGTCCCTTCCAACTCAGCACATTCTACAAATCTATGAAATATTAATGACCCTGTGGGGTTTCTAGCTAGGCAGTCTGAGAGGCAGAATTCTGGCAGAATTCAGTTGTTGGCTTCTCCCAACACAGAATGGTCCAGGTTGGAAGGGATCATAGTGGCTCAACTGGTTCAACCCCCTGCTCAAGCAGAACTACCCAGAGTACAAGGCACAGGATTGTGTCCAGACAGTTCTGGAATATCCCCAGAGAGGAGACTCCAACCCCCTCTCTGGACAATCTGTTCAGTGCTCAGTCACTGCACAGGACAGAAGTTNTGTCCTGAGGAGCCCAGAACTGGACACAGCACCCCAGATGTGCCTCAGCAGGGCTGAGCAGAGGGGCAGGATCACCTTCCTCAGCCTGATGGGACAGAGTTAACAGGATTTTTTCATGGGTATTTCAGAGAATCCCATGTAATGTTGGCAGCAAACAAAACCAAATTTTTAATTATTTTTTTGGCAAGACCTCTGATTCATGTTTTGCTTCCAGGGGGATTGTCTTGTGGCTGCAGACCAAGGAGCACTTAATACAAACATACACGATTTTGATGCATGGCAGAGATAGTTTTCTTTTCTTTTTT
>VZTR01011784.1:42610-86792 GCA_013400775.1 Chaetops frenatus
ATTATTTCTATTTATTTTTTATTATTATTATTGTTACATAGTGAAAAATATTCTTTTTGTCTGTTTAATGCCTTATTTTCCCCTCAACAATGATGAAAGATTATATATGAAGGCAGAAGATAGTGAACATGAGAAGTGCTTTATTATTCACCACTATTCATTATTTCCAGTATAATAAAAGATTAATGTGACAATAACACTCCAAATATAGCCAGAATAATTTAGGAGAAAAATTGTGCCCAAGATTTTGAAGCCAACACCAGCACAATTTAATTATCAGATAGATTTACTGAACATGACACAACACCAGGCTCTTCAATCCAAACCAACAAAATTGTGAGGGACGAAAACAACCCATAAAGTCGAGCTTAAAAGCAGAGCAAATGTTAGAAATATTGCAATAGGTCTTAAGGTTTGACTAAAGACCAAGACAAAAATCCTTCCGTTTCCCTCCTGGAGAAACGTGGCCTGGAGAGCAGGTTCAAAAAGCACAGGGCACAGCAGCAAAAGGTCTGATCACACAGGGGTTTAAAAACCAAAAGGAAAATCACAAGTATTCCCTCATTGGAAGCCCAGAGAGAACAAAGGTGAGTGTAGCTCTTTCTAAAATTCAGAAGAAGGAAGAGTGAGGAAGATGAGGCATCCACTGGGATGTCAAGATAAAATCCATACAGCATTTTCTGGGAAATCAATGCAGAGAGTGGAAGACAGTGGAGATAACAGAGAGGCAAATGCTTTCTCTGGAGCAGATGAAAACTCCAACAGTGGCACTGAAAACAGGTGTTGTTTTCATAATTAAAACTCAAGGGAAACCTGCCTAAAGGGAGCTGTAATAATGAAATAGGGGGAAAAAATACCCATGGAGAACAACATCTCATTAGGAGAGATAAACTTCACATGTGAACAACACTGAGTTAAATGACAAATTGTTTTTCTTAATGGCACTCTGGTGTTGAGACAGGTTCAGAAGTTCTGCTTGTTTTGCTGCAAACTGGTGATTAATGACTGCAAAGGTTTCCACACCAGTGTGAAAGACAGGAGTGCAAAATGAAGATGCAAGTTGTCTCTCCAAAGGGACACTTTATAAAACCAGTGTCTGGACAGAAATAGGAAAGCCTTTGAGAGATTAGAAAGCCCTTCTAATAACTGGCTGTGGAATGACCCAGTTTAGTTATTTTCTGTTTGGTTTCTAGTTAATACTGTTTCCCCCCTGTAACCGATGCACACTAAACCCTCACGAATAAGACCCTGAGGCGATTCTGAAATGATCTACAGTGTATTTTCTCAGAGATAAAAAACATCAACATCCAGTCCCTCTGACTCAGCGTGGTGTGCAGGTACCATGGAGTCAAACGTGGTGCAGACAGGCAGAGCTTTGCTGGAAACCCTCCAGGACATCTGAAATGTCTGGGTGATTCCACACTTGATTTTCCACCACCTCATCGATATTGTCCCTCAAATGGGGATGCCTAAAGAGGGAGAGAAACTGCTTATGTCAAGAGCTGGCTTGTAGGGCAAAGGAAAATTAGTTTGGTCTGAATAAAACTCTTCTGCTACCAACAGAGTTTTTCAGAGGTGCAGTGTAGCACAGGGATTTCTGATAAGGGATTTTCGGGATAAATGTCTGCAGCAGAGCCAACGTTGTCAGGTTTCAATGTGCTTAGTAAGCACAGCTGGGATTCAGGAGCTGTTACCCTTGACTAACTACCTGCTGCATGCCCAGAAGTACCAAATAAACCCATAAATCCCCAAATCTGTAAGCAAGCAGAACCACTGTTCCAGCAAGTTCATGGGTGGGAAGCAAAGATACACCATAAAGAATCCTGTAAATTGTTCAGAGGTAAAATAACTTGGCTGTTGCAAATACAATGACCTGAAATAGTTAGTCAAACATGCCTGATCAGCACCAAGATGTTTAAAAAGTTTGGTTTCTAATTAGTTTGGCTTTCTCTTTTATTAGATTTAATAAATAGTAAGTAACGGTACAAAATTAAATAACATTAATTAAATAATACTAAAAAAAAATACTAGAAGAAAAGTCATGCTTCTAAACATGAAAGCTCTGTTTGAAGGCTTGGTTCATCATCTTAAAGCAAAGAAATATTAAGAGGGGATGAGAATTAATAATGTTCTTATATATGTAACATAGGGTCAGTAATGAATAGCAGAGAATTTGTCTCCAAGCACATCACTGGAGAGATCAATACTTTATTGAGTTCAGCTCTCTAGACATTAAAAAAAGGATGTTGGAAAACTGAAAATCATGAGGAAAGCTACTGCCAACACTGAAATCCTTGTAGTGGAATATTTAAGGAGTTCCACCTATTTTAATGCATCTCCAAGGCTAAACAGTGACAGCCCTGAGTTTTTTTTTCACATGGACTGGATATCAGGAACCATAAGAACCTTCTGCCTCATAGAGAAAAGGTCATGGTACTGCCTGGAGTTAAAAGTAAGGCAAGTTGACATTAGGAAAAAAAACCAAACCCATTTCTTTTTTTCATTCAGAGTTATCAATAATAAGAAAAATAACATATTGAATAATAAATTATTTTTATGGAATTTAATAGAGACTTATATTACCCATCATGTCAACAGGATATTGCTAGAAAAGTTACAGCTCCATTTGATATAATTAAGCCGATAAAAATATCTTAGAAGGCATAAAGCCTTCCTGTGATCTCAGATCATCCAACGATCTTTTCCTGAATGTGGCACATGCAGACACAGCATTTTTCCTGTGTATGGGATTCCAGGGTTAAAGAACCTTGGTACACATCCTTCTGCTTTGCCAGAAAAATTCCCTTTATTTTGGCACTCAGTGTGGCAAACCTGAATCAGGACTGAACAATGCCCCATCAGTTCAAGGGGGACAAAACAATGTAAGCTTTTGCAATTAAAATTGCACAGGGAACCTGTAAAGGTGAAATTGTAATTATCAAACTGGAGCCTTGCCAGAAAAGTGGGACAACCTTGTCGTCTTTGTTTGCCATCTCAAACCTTTTCATTTCAAGAAATAAACACTTAATATGCCTTCCCAGAGGCCTTATGCAACATCCTCATCCAAAGCACTGCTTTGCAAATTAGGACTGATAACAAAATATCTCCTGTTCCCAGCAGGGAAGGAGCTCTTGCCCATCCAGGACTGGGACCCTCCATCTCCTGTCCAGAGAGAAAGACAAGTTATGTCATCTTATAAATGAATTTTTTTTTTGTGAATTATTTTAGGCAAACAAAACAAAAACCCCAGAAAACCAGTATTTTTTTTTTCAACTATGGGATAATTATGGCTCTGAATTGGGAATCATGGAATCTTTAAGGTTGGGAAAAAACCTCTCAGACTGTTGAGCCCAATGGTTCCCCCCAGCCAAGCCCCCCACTAAACCGTGTCCTCCACTCTACATCTCCGCATCTTTTAAATCCCCCTGGGAAAGGTGATTCCACCACTTCCCTGGGCAACCTCTTCCAATGCTTGACCACCCTTTCTGTGAAAAAATTTCCTACTATCCAATCTAAACCTCCCATGCTAAAATTCACTTCTGGATTTTTACTTTTTTTAAAAAATATTTCCATTATGGACATCAGAGTTAATGGGTGGAAACCTTTCTCCCTGGAGAAGCCTTGACAGGAGCTGGAGGTTGAAGGTCCCATCCTTGCCTGTGGTTGGAAGAATTCTTGGTCACCTGATCCCAGTGGGATCACTTTCCTCTCTTCCAGATGTCCCTTTGGGTCCTGAGCAACCTGCAGAGGTGTCAACAACAGCAGAAGTTTCTGCAGGCAAAATACTTTGGGAATTTTGCACATCTCTCTCTATTTTTATTAAGGATAAAATTTTGCTCTAAAAAAAGTGTCTGAATTTGGTTGTGTCCCTTTGGCTGTTCCCTGTCAAGCATCTGCAATGAAATAACTTACTTTTCTCTACATTTTTATTGCAAATATTTCAACACACCCTCCCCCAAGTCAGGGCACTCTGTCCCCTAGAACAATGGTAGTCAAATTATGCCAATCATACTCCTCTGTCCTCCACAGAAAAAAATTCTCTGAAAATTATTGGTGATGTTAAGATGACAGTAGTCCAAAAGTCAGGAGTAGAACTTGAATACAATCCTGCAGTTTTAAAAATAGAGATTAAAAGGTTTATTGTGTGAAGTTCATTCACTTTCTGCTCACATTTTATTGCTTACTTCAAGAAGAATAAAAAACTGTAAATACTAAGTACTATATATATCTATACAGAGGAAATGAAGCAATAATTTTTAGTCTAGTCACAGTAAAAATGCTTAAGTAGCCACTTTATCTTTTAGATTTTCTTCTAATTTCTCGAGCTTTCTCAGTATTCTTATGAATTTTATGTTGTAAATGCAAAAAGAAATGAACAACTTTGCTGGAGCACTCTTTGATTACAGTACAGCAAGAAGGGCAGTTGGAATCATGGATTTCAAAGAAGTTTCATGAGGAAAGTTTTCAAGCTTCAGGTGTGCTCCTAAGGCAGAGCAGCCCCAGGTCCAAGCTCTGCCTTGTGGTAAAATTGCTCTGTTCATTGCTGGGATGGTTCCTGGACTCAGTTTTGGCCCATTCCAAACAGCACCAACCACAGAGCATCTGCTGGTTTGTACACAGGAATCATGCCTGGTAGAAAATTCAGGTGCAGTTGTTGGTTTTGGGGGGTGGGAAGGCTGATCTGTGTGGATATGAATTCTGTCTTGGACTGGGGAGAAGTCACTGGCTAGTTTTAAAGCAATAAAATTATAGTAGGGTAATAAATAGTTATTAAATTTAATTGCTAGCATAATCATAAAAGGTTAGACTTAATTTATTACTTTTATAGTCAGACCAAAAGTCTGGAAACATAGTTGGAAAGCCTGTTGCTGGGTAGTGACTGGTGAAAGAGTCATGAGAAGGCCAGAAGAAGGCTGGTACAGGCAGGTATTTCTCCAGTAGCTGCAGTCCCAGCAGCTGAAGGCCTGGGGCATTCCTGACCCACTGATGGTGCTGAGGGATTGAAAACCCTTCCTTGCTTCTGGGGTCAGAGCTCTGCAGAGTCATTCAGCTTCTGGAAATTTGTCTGTCCATGAAATAACATTTAATTGGCCAAAGTAGCAGCCAAGTCTGATGCCACAGCCAGGCAGTGCTTGAGCTGTGGAGAAAGCAGAGAAGGGAGATGTGCTGCAGTCCAACAGGAATGTGATGTGGTGAGGAATTGTTGCAGGAGCAGCTAATAGCCACAATCATCTTTGGAGGGTTTGTGGTCTGTGTACACTCAATAAAAAGAAGGTTTTGTCTGAGGAGGGTTAAATTAGGAAACAATAAATATATCACAAGGCAGTAAATAATATTCTTTTCCAGTTTGTAGACAGTGATCAGAGGCATAAAGGGATTAAATGATTTGCCCCAGATTGAGCAGGATATGTGTGTCCTCACCAGGAATTCTTTTCCTCTACTTTTGCCTTAGATTATCCTCAATCAGATTTGTAAGATTCAAACTGCTCCCCACATTGGCCATCAATGCACAACAATTTGTAAGGAACCTTGCAAGTAAAGCCTGTGTCCTAATGTCTGACTGGGCAGGGGGACTGAAGGTCTGCAGGAGTTTGGAGGAAGGATTTGAAAAATTACAGAATGAGGAGAGCTACTTGAACTAGATCCCAAATGCATTTTAAGGGGTAAGAATATAAGGAATATTTGTAAATGCATATTAGCAGGAAAATGCAGTGACAGCAAATGCCCTGAATCAGTCATCATACACTCATTTTAACAGATCTGCCAAAACTCCTAATTAAGGTCTCCCTCAGGACTCCTGTTTTCTATCTCATTATCCTGATAAAGTGGACACCAATGAGCCCCTTAATGAGGATTAAACTGTAGGCTTTATTTGAATTTGCATCTCCCATTTACTATCGATGAGATTCTCCTGAAATACGCCAGGTACACTTGCCAGTTTCTAATTCAGAATTCAAAATACCGTATGAAAAAATCTGGTAATACAATTCCGCTTCTTTTCCTTACAATTGTCCAAAAATAAGAGATTAAAAAAAAGTCTGTTTTGATAAATACAGCATTTTCCCATCCACAGGCCAACAGTGTGTGTCATATTGCTGTGTATGTGGCTTAAAAGGGACAGCTGCTCCAGGGATCTGGAAACACTCTCTTTAGTTTTTAACAGAAGGAAAAACTGAAACGGAAGCAGATGTTTGTGACTGTATCATGCATGAGGTAAGGCCTTTGGAGATTTATTTTTTTTCCCCGACAGCAAGTGTTTAAAGTCTTGTTTTCCTTAAAGGAATTTTGATTTCGTGCCTGACCCAAGAAATATGCTTTGTGTAAATTCACATGACAGAGTTCCTTGCTGACGGTTTTAGTCCACACTGGGGCTAAGGCTTTAGGATGTTCTGAACAGGGAGGTGATCCATGGCCAGGTGGGAATTGGCTCTTCTGCATCTCCTGCACTGCCCTGCTCTTACCTGTGAGGTAGCACCACTACAGCCCATGTCCACAGAGGGGCCAGGAGCCTCAGAGGTCCTGGGGAACAGGAGGATTACCTGCTAGAAATCAGACCAAAAAATGTTTGGTTTGCCTTCCTAAAATCTGCAAGTCCAGAATTAATTTCTCAGTTTGTCCAGAATGTTCAGCAGAACTTAATTAACACCTTCTAAATTAAGTTTATATCCATCCAGCAGAAAGCCGCAAACCAAGATAATTTCTTTCTGAGCATTCCTTGCTCTTCAAAATGAACAAAGATCCACAGTGATGCTCACAGGAGCATCTCATCTTCTTACCTCCATCTGATTATTGACATCTGAATGCAAGTTGGTGGGAAAATTTATGCTTCAGGAAAGACAAGGACAAGGGGGAATGGTTTTAAACTAAAAGAGGAGAGATTTAGATTGGATGTCAGGAAGAAATTCTCCCCTGTGAGGGTGGTGAGGCCCTGGCCCCGGGTGCCCAGAGAAGCTGTGGCTGCCCCATCCCTGGGAATGTCAGGCTGGATGAGGCTTAGAGCAACGTGGAACAGTGAAAGGTGTCCCTACTCTTGGCAGAGGTGGAACCAGATGAGTTTTAAGGTTCGCCAAACACAAACCATTCTGTGATTCTATGATTGTTCAATTTAGAGATCCTATTTAAGACTCTCAGGCGTGTGTATGTGGCCTGGCACACAGGTTTTTTATGGCTGGGAGATAAAAATATCTTAAGAAGTATTTTCCATCATTTTTGCATGTCATCATCTACCAAATCAGAGCTGGGAAACACATCAATGCTAGTGAAATAAGATCAACCTCCCCAGTTAGGGTCAGATAGGAAATACGACACCGGTTGTAACCACAACAAAAACAATGACACTTGAGAGCAAATCGGAGACCTCAGGCAAAGCCAGAGGAAATACGCAGGCAGATTTCAGTCACAGAGGCAGTTTTCCCCCTACTTTGGCATCATTGTCCATAAAAAGATGTCAGAGACAGGTTTTTTTTTTTTTTAAATAAGCTTCTTCTTTTTCCCATCCAGCAACAGCTGCCACGACCAGAATTCTGCTGTCTACGTGCTGTGATGCCAAAGCAGTTTTCAGCTCACAGTGGGGACCTGTGTTCAAGAAGTTTCCCCCCTACACACAAGAGCAGTGGGGGCTATAGGGGTGCCAAATCTTGTGTATCTTCTAGTAGCTGGAGGGAAGAGTGGTTTTGACACAAGCTTTTTTATTTTTCCCATTTCTTGGCAAGAAATGAATCACACTTATTTAGCAAACTTTTTATGTTTGGGAAGGTTTTTCTTTTAATTCAATAAAAATGGATACACTGGAGAAGGACAGGTCATGGTCTTGGTGCAGCAGTGAGGTGGATCCAGTGAAAGAACAGAGCAGAGATTTAAAACAAACTAAGAGAAAGTCTCTCATTGTAGAACAGGCAGCCAGCCCATGGAATTCCCTCTTTCCAGACACAGATATCAGATATTGCAACGGCTAAATTTTCTGATAATTTCATGTATTGTCCATAGAGCTTTGTGGATAAGAAGTTTATGGTGTTATGTAAAAAGCATGATTTCAAGCTCATGAAACCCCTGAGCTGTAAGTTATTGCAGTCTGGGAGAGAATTCAGAAGAAATATTGTACATATATATTAACTTTTGGCTCTTACCGGAGACAGGACATTGGTCTGATCCAGTACAGTGATTTTTTGGTCTTAAATACAGCACATTTCGCTTGGCCTTACAATGTGCAATATTTTGTCTTCCCAGTCCTAAACTCCCAAACAAGTTTCTTTTTCCACAAAATTTAAAAAAAAACAAGAAGGGGGGAAAAAAATCAACTTTGTTTTGTTCTGATTGATCCAAGCAGACTTTGTTTCCTTTTTCAACCTTAAATTGATAAACATTTTATTTTCAGTCAAAGCTAAGATTTGCTTTACTTCGTTTAGTCACTAACTCATTTGGACTTGAATTTAAACAGGTTTGCATAATGACAGTCTGTTGTGCTTCTTAATTAGGGAATTAGGGATGTTGGAGGAACCCTACTGTTTACCAGCTTCAGTAAAATATCAATTTTGAATTCATTCAATGGGTTGGGTTTCTTCTTTTCCCTGTGGAGAAGTACACCTCATATTATGTAGTAAACTAATTCCAGTGGCACCCCAAATGGTGGATAACCTAAATCTCTTGTACTGCAGAGACCCCACATCTGCATGAGGCCTCACAGCTGGCAGTCCTGAGATGTGTTTGTTTGGTGACTGTGATAAAGAAAATATTTTGAGTGAAGGAATTGACAGCTTGGAATTTGCTTCAGCCCTTTTCTAATGGCCAGGGCATTTCTACAAATCTTGTGTCTACATAAAAATATTCTCAGTGAATCTGCTATTAAAAGGCAGCATTTTGAACTGCAAGTATAGCAATTGCACTGATTAAGATTTTCATGTCTTCTTTCTTAGTTTAGCAAGAACTACCACATACTATTCTAGCACTTCCATTTTTGGCTGGAACTGTAACAGTTTAACTCAGGTTATTCATTCTATTCTATGACATGAGGACACAATTGTTAATGGTCACTGTCATTGTGCCTGACATCTTCCTTCTGAACAGCCTTGTGCTACCAGGAGGTAGCCTCTGATGTCAGAAAATGGTTAGAATGTGGTTTTGAGTTGAAGGATGATATTGGGAAATAAATTGAATGAGCTCATCCCTACCTTACTTTGCAGGAAGTCATTTACAGCAGTACCTGCTCTGAGTGGGATTGATCTTGTTACTTTGCCATCACTTGGGGAAGCAGAGAATTAGAGAATGGTTTGGATTGGAAAGGACCCTAAAGATGATGCAGTTCCAACCCCCTGCCATGCTGAGATATGAACCCCTTCATTCAGCACTGGTGAGTCCCCCTCTGATATCTTCTCTGCATTTCTTTAGTATTGAAATCTAAAAGTCAAAGATTAGTTGAGTTAAGGCCTGCTCTGTATAGTTTGATGGAAAGAAGGAATGCAATATGCCAGAATGCTCTAGTTTTGCTTTAAACACAGATTTCTCCATGCTCATCTGAAAAACAAAGCTTTGTTTGTCTGTTATTTACAAATTGAGGTTATGGTATAATGATAAAGATCACCTCCATATGACATAGAGAACCAATATTAGATAAGCATCACACTTATAATGATAAATTTTAGAACACCAAATGTATTTCAAAGAAGTCACATTTTACCAGGGATTAGTCTGTGCAATTATATCTCTTACTTTTAAAAGAAGAGAAAACACACTGTAAAAGCATTAAAAGGAGTAGAAACTCCTTCTGTAAGTATCTAGAAAGTCATGTAGAGAGCTGGAGGCTCCCCTTGCCAGTTTTTCAAGGCACATGATGTTTTCTAAAGACACCAAGTTGCTACTTACTGTATATTTTAGTATGGGACAAAAATCTCTCTCTGATGGTTTTGGACACCTTGTTACATCCCATTCCAAAACCTGTCAAGCTTGTGATGACAGCTGAGGCACACAGGAATACTTCTCTGGTTCAAGAACAAGAAGGCCCACAAGGAAAATTTGCTGATTTGCTAAAGTCTTTAAGTTTCCAGATACAGCTGTAGGATACTGAGCATGTCACTGTAAAGTATCACAAACATCAGGATTTTTTGTCTCTGTAGATTACTGAGCCAGGCACTTCCTATCAGAACTGCTCCCCTGTAACTTGGGCACTGCCAATAGAGCAATCCCAAAATCTCCTGTTGACAGATAGAGCTGCATTTGGATTCATCCAAATCCCAGTTGCCTGGAGGTTTGGATGGAACAACTTTTACAGGAAATTTCAAACCAGAACTCCAAAGACTTGTGTTTGCTATCATTGTACACACACATCTTGCCTCAGAGAAGCAAGAAACATAGTTTTGTGTGTATTTTTATTAGGATAAATGGTCACAAAAAAGGTAAGCAGTCCAAGAGGGTTATCTAATATATCCATGCTGGTGTTGCAATCAATCTACTTGTTCAGTGGGAAAGCACACACAAGGGGAAGATGAAAATATTTTGCTTAAATTTTGTAGTATAGGTATTCCTCAAAATGTTGTCCCCAGCTTAGTACCAATGAGACATTAAGAATATGTGGTGTCCTGTTTTTTAGCACCAGATACCTACGTCCTCTCAGATCCTTTGTAGACTCAAAGCACCTGGTGTTTGGTTTAAGACCATTTGGGACATCACTAAAATCCTGCCAAGCGTTGGGACAGGCTGCCCAGGGCAGTGGTGGAGTTACCACATCTAGAGGAATTTAAAAAATATATAGATGTGACATTTAGGGACATGGTTTAGCGGTGGGCTTTGCAGTGCTTGTCAGTGTTAGGTTAGCAGTTGGACTTGAGGACCTTACAGGTCTTTTTCTACCCTGAAAATTTCTATGAGTCTATGAAAACAGCATGACAGTGCCCAAAATTAGATGTTGTATAGAAATGTACAGGTAAATTAAGTGACTTTTAAATCTTTCTAGGTAGGAACAATTCAAAAGCATGGTCTGCACCCAGTCCATTTCAATCTCTTCCTCACATTTTTCCTGCCAGAAATCTCCCTCCTCCAGTGTACTTGGAAATATGCAGAAAACATAGAGATTTCACTTGGCAAAAACTCAAATCAAGACAGTTACTGTGAGCAAAACTTTTAACCTTGTCCCCAACTCTGTCTAGAATAGATGTTCTTATGCTGTTTTCTTTTGGGAATAAAATCCTATCTCTCCCCTGCAGGTATCCTTTCTCTCTTTGTAGTAGCAGAGTTACTGGGAGCCAATTTAAAATGTTCAAAACCCCAAATTCCTCAAAAGGCAGTGTGAAACTACACCCTACACATCACTGCAAAACAAGCAAGCTTTGATTTATTTCAGGAGTGTTCCTTCACTCTCACTAAAAGTTAGTGGTACAGGAGAGGTGTTAACCTGGCTAAAATACAAGGTTAAAAAGATTCTGATTCTTTTCCCAGCTTTGCTGCATTATACACTTTGAATGTGGATTTACACTCACCTCACCCAAAATCACCCATCTGCAAGTCAGGCATCCAGTCAGTGTCCCTGTGACTCCCTGGACAATGAACAGAGAGAATGGAAACACAGAGAGGATGTTTATGGTGTTTATTACAATGAATATTGACACATGCTTAACAATAAACACATGTTTATTAATAAATCAAGATTTTAATAAATATTTTCTCATGTAGGTTGGATGTATTTTGTTCTGTCTGTATTTACAGAAGGAGTCTTGATGACTGGTTTGGATTTTATTTATAGCTTTAGAGCAGATAGATTTAAAGACTATGAACTCCAGGTTTTTTTCAGAAGTGTGCAGTGATCACAACATCAGTTCCTCACCTCTTGGGAGCACTTTACACACACTTTAACCAAGCTGGATCGCCCCCAAACACCACTGTGTTTCTTGCAGTCTGTCCACTCCTTTAAAATAGAAGAACCCTTTTAAACAAACTTGTTTTGTACTTGTTTTGGTTGCTAAAACACATCATTTCCCAGGCCCTGGCTGAAGTGTACCACAGGAGCACTAGGTGGCAATGCTGTTACAGTGAAAACTCCAGCAGCTCCCTAAAACCCAGCGATCCCAACCACGCTTCCCAGGCAGTGCCCAGGCCCAGAGAGCTGCCACCACTTCAGTGGCTACAGGACATGGGTTTGATTGTCCCCTTGTGCGGGACGCTGCTGAGGCCACAGCTCGAATCCTGGGGTCACTTCTGGGCTCCCCACGACAAGAAAGGCACTGAGGGGCTGGAGAGTGAGCAGAGAAGGGAATGGAGCTGGGGAAAGCTCTGGAGCACAAGGCTGATGAGGGGGAGCTGAGGGAGCTGGGGCGGCTCAGCCTGGAGAAAAGGAGGCTCAGGAGGGATATTCTCACTCTCTACAACTCCCTGACAGGAGGGGGCAGCCAGGTGGGTGTTGGACAAAAGAAATGCCCCTAAGTTGTGCCAGGGGGAGTTTAAGCTGATTATTAGAAAAAAGCTCTGCATGAAAAGGGTTGTTAAGCATTGGCTGTTAAGGCTGCCCGGTGAAGATGTGGAATCACCATCCGAGGAGGCATTTAAAATATGTGTGGATGTGGCACCTGGGGACATGGCTTAGTGGCAGCCTTGGCAGTGCTAGTTTAACTGTTGATGACCTTAGAGGCCTTTTCCAACCTAAATGATTCCATGATTCTGTGGTTTTGCTTGCCCAGGCTTGCCCTGAGTGAGGAGTAGGTGGTCGATTTGTTTCCACTTTCAATAGAAAGCAAACAAAGATGATGACCTGATATTTAGGACAAGTTTCTTCTACACCATAAAATTTCCGGTGGTTCCAGGGAATATTGAGAGGCAAATATGGAATGAGGAACACACAGGAATGAGCTGACAGTCCTGCCAGGTTGGGGTTCAACCATCTCACTGGGGAAAGTGAAAACTCAATCTTGATCCTAATAATGTGGGTGAAATCATTAAAAGTTTTCACTGGTGCCTCCCCTTTCCATATGTACTACTTGCAGTGAAGTCACAGACAATATTCCTGGATATAAAATCTTCTGTGTGGACAGCTTTTGCTAAGATTAGTGCTTTTGAAGATGGAAAAGTCAGTGCAAGTGTTCTACAGCTACCAGTTCAGCACAGAACAGACAGAAATCTGCATTTAATTGACTCCAATACAATTTAATACAATTAATCAGTATTATTAGGTCATAATTCTGAGAGGCCTCTCCACAATTCCACTATTTACCTATTTTAATTCATATAATTTACCATATTAGAAACTCTCTGAATTGCATCTATGGATACTGGCAGAATAAGCAACTCTTCTGGTCTGAGTTTATTCCATCATCACAGGAACCTGATTTTAATTTACTTTTATGGAAATACTGCATCCTGTTGACAGCAAAACGACTCTCAATACAGAAAACCCCTCCCCATGTCTCAGGGCAAGGAGAAGATTCATCTTCACTATTTTGGTCCCAAAATGCCTTTATAGTTTAATGTACTTTGTGTGACAGTTGGACTTGATGATCTTAGAATCACTAAGGTTGGAAAAGACTTCTATGATTCTATTCCATATGTAAGGCTAAAGAAAAATAAATAAATAAAATGAAGGGATGCATATCCATGGACTTGTAAGAGTTTTGCATGAGTATGTGTAGCCATATGTGTGAGGTTGTTTCATGCATTTATACTTGAAATGCTAAATTTAGAATTTCTAGAAATTTTCTACTAGGAAAAAATGAGTAGTGCTGCTAGTATAAAAGGCAAGTATATTTAGCTTTGTAATTATCCCATTTATATAGATTTTTTTCCTAATCAAAACGTAATTAGAATATTTTCCACAAGCATGTAAATTTAGCTACTTTTGGTGGAATTGGTTTTCTTTTTGGAGCAGATCACTGATCCTGGTTTCACAAATGATACAAACGTGAGCTGCCCCAAAGGGATTCCTGCTTTTTCCCTGTTTTATCTGACCACTTTTCCTTCCACTTTCTAATCCCTGAACTCTCCTGCAGTGTGTCAGAGCAGGGAAATTTAATGTTCAAATACATTTTTTCTTGTTTGTTGGGAGAAATTTATGATCTTTTTTTGTGATAAGGAAATATAGTGCAAACAAACAAACAAACAAACAAATAACTTCCAAAAAGAGTAGTTATTAGTCCTGAGGAGTTTTGTGGGTTTGAATTTTGTTTGTTTTCTTAATATGTCATTACAGGATGGGGAGGCAAACAAGAAAAGGTTTTATTGCTATTATGGGAAAATCAGTTCCTTTTTCAGATTCCGAGCAATCCATTTAGACCAGAATGAAGACAGAAGAGAAATAAGGGAATTTTTCTGGGGTTTAACCATGTGATACAGGGTTTGACAGCACAGCAAAGTTGTGCTGATATCTGAAGAAAAATCAGAAGCAGCTGTAAGGTGGAAAGTTTAAAGAAGTGAAAGGATGTGCATTTCTGGCCTTATTCATGTCTCATTAGCTTCTGGCACAGTATATTGCCTAGACCAGCAGAAAACACTTGTTCTTTTTCTTTTTTAATGCAAATCTTTTTGAAAAAAAAAAAAATTGTAATGTCAGTGAAAAAATATGGTGCCCAAAGAACAGACCGGACGTAACATTTTCAAAAGCTTCAGCTATGACAATTAAGAGTTTATGTCCACCATCCCCCTTTCCAAGCAGGTTTATCTCCCCATTATTCCCTTTGAGAAAACATATCAGCAAGTTTTCAAAAGTATATTCTTGCCTTTATATTCTCCATGTTTGTGTGCTCAGTCAATATATCCCTCTGAACGGGACAGGGATGTGAGAACATCTACAAAGGAATTAATTTTACACCTACTGAAATCAGTAGTGTTTGGATGATCCCTTTTTCTCATTACATGCCTTAGTGGGAATTTCCAGAGTTTGTTTGATTCTGAAATATGGGCTAAAAATTCAAGCCTTTTTGAAATGACCCGACACTCCCAGAAAACCAAATATCCCCGAATTGGTCTCATGGAGGACAGTGAAGTGACAGCCAAATAAATACCCCAGCAACCTCCAGACCTTCCTTTTCCTTATTAATTCCAAAATGAATGACTCCAAACTCCCAGATGGAAAAAAGTAGGGAAGAGCAATGCCCTTTCTCGTTACTTCAAGAGGACACCATGACTCAAGAGAGGCACTTCAAACCTCACAGGGCTTTCTTTACAAAGACCATTTGTGGCTCCTGTATTCCCAAGGAAGAACCCCAGTGAAGAAATTTAATATTGAAAACAGGCACATGAGCCCAGTCAGACACCCTGGAACTGGATAAGGCAAGCAGATCATTAAAGCAATTGGAACAATCCTGAAAAATCCCATACACTCTTGAAAACTTCTAGCTGGAATGTGATTTTTTTTTTAAATTTCCCTTTGACTTTTCAAAAAAGGACTTCTACCACATCCCCTGCCTTTGAACCTCCTTCCCATTAATTTTCTCACCCCTATTTTTAATAAATGGTGATGTTTGCAAAAAGCCATAATAAATGGTTTTTATTTATTTTATTTATTAAGACTGAAAGCTACAATTAGGAATACCTCTATGATTGTTTCAACACAGATAATTAAAAATATATATTGGAGTTAAAAAAAAAAACAAATCAAAAAACCAAACCACAAACCAAAACATCTTTTTTCTCTCTTAATGATATTTTCTTTTGCACTCAGAGTGAATATCTTTCAAATAAGCAGAGGAAATTCACTGAATCATAGAATCATAGAATGGTTTGGGTTGGAAGGACCCAATTCTCTCAACCTGTCCTCATAGCAGAGGTGCTCCACCTCTCTAATCTACTTGGTGTCATCCTCTAGTTTTTCTCCAACAGGTCCATGTCCTTCCTGTGCCAGGGATCCCAGAGTTGGATTAAATTGCTTACTATAAATGACTCCTTGATGTATGGCTTCAGTGTTCAGTTCCACTTATTGTAATTCCAGTCTCAGACAGGCAAAGGCACATATTACAGTGAAAAGCACAATTCTTGATGCTTCTTGCATCAAAACCCAGTGTTTTAACGGTAACCTGGGCCTCCACAAGGCTCACATTATTTTGTTATAACTGTTAAGGTAAAATTGGCTGTGAGAATGATGTTAATTCTGGCACAATAACTTGGAAAGTTCCATACCACCGTGCAGCATAAAACAGTAATTAGATGAAGAAAAATTAAGTAACTCCTTTTGTTTTAATGGTGATGTGCAGTGTTTCAAAGAAGCAGATACACAGTCTGTGACTTTCCCCAGACACATTAAAGCAAAACCTTCATTTTCCTGCCCCTCTCAAACCCATAAATTCTGTTGGATTACACAGCAAGTTGATTTAAAGTGGTTGCTCAGTGGAAAGAGAGTGTTGACTGTAATTTCAATGCTTTGTAATGTTCTGAAGGAAGATGGTTTCATGGACAAAATGAGACTTTTCACCCCTCGATTTGGATTGAAAAGTTTTTTTACTGTTATTATAGGATAATCACTAGTTTAAGTGGTTTTTTTACCTGGCTGAAGTTTTTCTCTTATTTTTTAAAAGGAATCACTGATTGCTCCAAGCAGAACTCGTTTCATGTTCTCTGGAGTTCCTGTCTCACCTGTGCAGCAGTTTAGGTCATCCTGTGTGACTCAGAGCTGTACAAGGCACAGAGGGCTGAGCCCTGCACTCTTTGGGCACTCACAGTTCCCACTGGAGCTCTGAATGCTGGATCCAGCCTTCCACAGCAAACATATGTTAATACACAGATGGTCACACCAGCAGAGTTTTCCTGCAGACATTCACTTGATATTTTTAAGCAAAAAACCTTTTCCATGTGTCCTCAAACCCGTTGTTCACCCCAAGTATTCCAGGCAATCTAACCTGCAGTTTGTTTGTTTGTTTGTTTTGTTGCTTTTTGGTTTTTTTTTTTCCCCTGAGAAAAGTACAGGGATACAACAGAAAAAGAACCCCAAAAAATAAGCTGGGAAGAAGATGAATGAGCCAGATGGACAGAGGGACTGATAGTTTGATATGCAGAAATAGTTCACTTGTAGAAAATCCAGAAAGGTGTTTAGAGAACACAGACTGCAGCTTGTAAATGGGAAGAGTTCAAAGTGGGACCCAGGTATTCCAAGACAGGTTTGTGTAGGCTGGGAAGTAAATCTGTGTGTGATACACAAAGACTTATTTCTCAAGAGAAAAATTCCCTTTCCCCCCTAAAAACCGAGGATTTTAACTGTGAGGTAAATATAGATGAGACTGAGACACACTGAATAACAGGAACATCAACATGAGGGTGATGCACCCTCTGGAGATGTTTGCCTCCACAGACCGTAGCAGAAAATCCAGATGACTAACTGGGATGAAGGATTATCTTTTACAAGATCTTACTAAAAGACTGCCAAATCAACTGCTTGAGGACAGGTTTAGCAGTTTTGGGATCCTGCAGTTCCCAGCAAGCTGTAGGGCTCTGTCTTGGAAGAAAAGCACTTACGTTACTGAAGTCTCATGGAAGTGTGAAGCAAAGCACAGGGACAGAGATGAGAGACAATATAAATTAGTCTAACTCTCCTGGGAATGGTACCAAGTAGGTCGTTTGTCCTGAAGAAACAGAAATAAACAGTGATGGTTCTGTTGTACAGAAACTGGAGCACTTCATTAACGCCTGGCTGTGGATGAGGCTTTGCCATGAAAAATGCAGAGCTTAAACAGACCCAGGACATGATTCATTCACTCAACTTTCATGGAGTTCCAGTGCATGGGCCAGTCCAATGGTCCTTCTTCACATACTGTTCCCTAGATAAATATGTATATAAATATATAGATACACGTGATGGCAGAAACAGGCTTGGAACAGAGAGGAACTGTGAAAACCATGAAACAGTGTTTGTGAGAAGTTCTCACACAGTGAATCTAAACAACTCCCTATTCTCAAGACCAGCTGAACATCAACATGCACAAAGAATGTTAAACAATAAGACAGCACCTTGCACCTGCCAGGCTGCACGTGAGAGTCACTCTAATTGGTTAAGATAATTGTTTATATCTTTTACCCAGTGAGGTTTTGTTTTTCACGATCTATGTTATATATTGGAGTGTGAATTCTTAATAAAATCTCTCTCTTTGCCTTGATGAGTATGGTGGAGTCTGTCGTGTCATTGGACTCGACAGCGANGACCAGCTGAACATCAACATGCACAAAGAATGTTAAACAATAAGACAGCACCTTGCACCTGCCAGGCTGCACGTGAGAGTCACTCTAATTGGTTAAGATAATTGTTTATATCTTTTACCCAGTGAGGTTTTGTTTTTCACGATCTATGTTATATATTGGAGTGTGAATTCTTAATAAAATCTCTCTCTCTTTGCCTTGATGAATATTGTGGAGTCTGTCATGTCATTGGACTCGACAGCGACAGATACAAGATATTTTTCAGTAGCAGTGTAGTCAATGACCATCCTCCTTCCAGAGATTTCAGCATCTAAATAATTGCATCCCTTCTCTGTCACACTTGGGAGGTTCAGAGAAAGTGTTGGACTGCTTTTTCTTACTTTGTTTTATGGATAAAACCAGAAATGCCATAAGATACTCCATTAGTGCAAGAATAAAAAAAGATTCTTCTAGCCAAGTCTATTGCTAGCTGATTCAATTAACTGATCTATTCAGTTACTGATTATTGGAAGGCTTAAAATGATTTCTCTCTCCCCAGTACTCTTTCAAGCAATCATTATTAAATTGTGAGTAGTTTGAAAAATTAAATTTCCTCCTGTCTCTCCTGCCCCTTCATTTAGATTTATAGCAGGCTTTTGTGACTACCAGATTTATCGGTCCTTCCCTTCCTCTCCTTTTTCTCCGGCCTCTCCATAGGCCTGATTTCTCCAGGACCACACAAGTTTGCACCCTGCTCTACTCTCCCTCTTCTATCTCTTATCTCCATCTTCCTCTCAATCATTCCAATGTCTGATCTAATACAGGCTCAGCACCCTTTGCTGCTGCTCCAGACTTGGCTCCTGTGGGAATGATATCCATGGTGTCAGTCAGCATCTCCCAGTTGCCCTCACTGCAGCCACCTCCAATTTACACCAGCTGAGGATCCAGCCTTTTGCTGCCAAAAGTAGTAATGATTTTGCAGAAATATGGGTCTCTCTCTCCCTCTCTTTCTCTCCCTTTTTTTTCTCTCAGCATGAAAGATCTAATTACAAATTGCTGAAGGCTTGCTACAAACAAAATTTTTTAAAAAGGGGAAAAAAGATACCCTTTTGACTCTACATTGTCTGTTACTAATTTACTGAGAGGAATTGGATCTATGTTTTCACCCAAATAAATATTTCTCCTCATGAATACTGAGAACAACTATTCAGTGAAATATCTCCATGGAGAGGTTTTAAACTTATTTCACAGCTGTGAGTTTGTTCAGGCTGATGTTACTGGATATCAGTACTCTGAATGATAGTTACATTACCATGGTATAATATGAACAGAACCATCCAACCTGGCTTCCTGCTCCCTGAAAATACCAATTATCCTACCCCTCCATCTTCAATCCAGCAGGTGGGATGTGAGCCATATTTTTATTTGTTATGATTATATTAATGATGACAACACAGTGAAGGCTAAAGGCAGCATTCCTACTGGTAGGATGAACAGTGGGAGGGCCTTTTCTCTGCCCCTGGGGCCAGCTGCAGCAGGGACTATCCTGATTTCTCCTGGGACTCCTCCCAAAGAGTGCCCTGGGAAAACCAGCTGGGTCATGAGAGAGGGGTCTCTGCTTTGTGATGCTTGATGGATCCAAAGTATCTTCCAAAGAAATGAGACAACGGGGCAGTCAGTGCAGAGAATGCTCAGTAAAAATGAGACCCTTCTGGGATTCAGGTGGTGAAGAAGGTACAAAAGCCCTAGAACTGAGTTCCTGCCAGAGGAATCAATCCAAATCAGCTGTTGCTCCACAAGAGAATGCATGAAATTGAAGTGACCTCTAGAAATCACCTGGTCCCTCCTCCCTGCTCAAGCAGGGCCACCTAGAGCAGGTCACCCAGGACCATGACTCCATCTGGAAAAGGAACATCATCTTTCCATAGCTGGACTTTAATTAACAGCTCTCTGATGGTTACAGACTCAAAAATCTTCACTAGAACATCCTCCTCCCCCAGTTATCATCCTGCATGGCTTTCAGTGCACTTTCTGCAACTAGCTGGTACCAAGAAAATAAAAGAAATCCTACTCACATCACTAGAAATGGTTCCACCCTTTTCCTCAAGGCATGGAATGACATTTTTCTCTCTTATTTCCCCTTATTTTGTAGTCATTTGCCCCTGTAAGATCCCTACAAAACAAAGGTGTAGAATTGCACATATCCTTGGCAGAAGTGCAAATGACAAAATACAGTAAAGGTGATGGCAAAATGGATCCAGAGAAGGAGATGGCGAAGCAACACCTGTCTCAGCTGCCTAAGCTTATGGACCATGAGATTACAGGATTCCTGAGTCCTCTTGGAGATGTGACTCAAGGCAAGGAGGGATCTCTGAATCCCAAAACTTGTGTTGTTACAAATCAAATCTTGTGTTGGAAGAGACCTTAAATATCATCTCGTTCCAACTCCTCTGCCGTGGGCAGGGACAACTTCCACTAGACCAGGTTGCTCAAAGCCCCATCCAACTTAGCCTTGAACACTTCCAGGGATGGGGCAGCCACAGTTTGTCCAGGCAAATATTCCAAGACATTTCTGATATCCATAGTTGCCCTTGGCTGGGCAGCTGCATTGCACACTGGGAGGCTCAGTCTTAAAATGAACCTTCCCCAAATGTCCCAAACCATATCAGCCACCAAACTTGTGAAGAAAAAAAATTATATTTTCTGAAAAGAACACTTTTAAGATTTACATCTCCAGCACCACTACTGACACCAGCACAGTGCTCCAAAACCGGAGTGAAACTCTACCAGTCACTAATATTAAGAAGTTTGTTTATACATTTGCCTTTTATGGTAGATTTCAGTTTGTTAAATATAGTCATGTAGGGACATTTGAGGTATCTTGTGATATGTGCACAGAGTGGTCTGCTCTGGCACTGGGTTTGCAGGAGATCCGTGTCCTTATGGAGCTGCAGAGTCCTCCCAAGTGACACTGAAATAAGGAATCTGAGTCCTGTCTGCAGTGCCCCTACAAAGAGCAGGGACACAGGCAATCATCTCATTGCCTTTTTCTTAGAAAACTCTCTGATCTCTGTAGAACAAGCACCTGGAGACTGCTCACCTTCTGCCACAAAGAGTTTTTCTATAGTTAATCAAACAAGCCAGATTATCTACAGAGAAGCCAACAGATTTCCTTAATCCTTAGCAATGAGCCTGCTCTTTCCAGCCCCTGAACATGTTTGAGTTCAGCTGATCATTGCTCATCCTCTTATGGTTTACAATGCAGGTCATGAACTTGGAGTATAATATTGCAGCACTTAACGTTTTTAAAGTGCAATCCACGCACCATTTTAGGCAGAGAAAATACTCAATTAGAAGGCAGCATGATACTCCCAGTACAATGCTATGTGACAGGGCAAACAGGAGAAGTAATTGTATTTGTTTAATTCAAGAAATCGAGTGGACAAGGGTATCCAGACCTTTCTCTTACCCTTATTACTTGTTTCAACTTTGTCGCTGGTGTTTTTTCCTCCTGTTTAATAGGCAAGGCAGCTGACAACTGAATTAGTACTCTTCCCTTAGTATGCCACTGGCTCATGACAATCGCCTTAGGGGTAGGATATAGATAACTGAGAAGTTTTCTCACTGTTGTGATATATTTTTTCATATGGTTAATAAGGCAATTGAAATGACATCCTGTCACAGTGGTAGAATCCCGTGAATTTGTGATGTCCCTTGCGTTGCCACTAGGAGGAGATGCACTGTGCTCTCATCCCCCTGCCTTTTCCTGGAGAACACGTTGAAAGGATATGACAGTCGGCAAGCTCAAGCGTCCTTTAGTGTTGCTAAGGATTAGCTGCTGTTTATTACCACTAATGGGAAAGGGCTTAGGGCTGAATTGTTGTTGCTCCACTGTGGATTTCCATTCAAAAGCCTCACAAGAGTGCCCTTATATTCCAATCAGGGAATTTAGCTAAAGAAGCACAAATAGGAGAATCATTAGCAATTAGAACAAAACAAAACAAAACAAAACAATAATAATGGCTAAATCTGCGTAAGAAGACAATTAATTGCTTATGAGCAATTGCATAGCTTTCCTTGTAACAGAGTCTGTCAAAACATGTTGGGCCCAGATCATGTCCAAAAAAATCAAGTTAAGGTCCTGATGCCAAGTCCTGTTATTTCCAGTGTGAATCAAGGAATTTTCACTGAAGGCCTGATCAGCTGAAGCCTCTGCTGGATCTGTTTGCATCCGGATGCCCTGTCCTGAAAGGTGTGAAAGGCAAAGTGAGGACCCAGCACTGAGCACCTTGTGAGGGCAGAGCTTGTGTCAGCAGAGATCTCCATCAGCACCAGGCGCTGCTCTAACACAGTAATTGATTATTTCCCACGGGGCTCTGCAGCATCAGCTCTGATTCACATAAACCAGAGCCTCCGCTCAGGCATCCATGGGAGCTCCAGTGGCTGCAGGGGAAGGGGGTAATCGGAGTGGCAGGGGATGCCCTGTTCTCAGTGGATGGGCAATTGCCCCCCGGCCAGGCAGAAATGGGAGGTGGATTTATGCACAGGCACATATTGTTCAAGTGGCCCCTGCCTCTGGACATGCTCTCTGCACTCGAAGGGCTCCAGCTTGAGTGTTGCAGGTCCTTAATGTGATCAGTGTCTAAGCAGAGGACTCTCAGCTGGGGCTTGGCTCTCTGCACACAGGCCATTGGAAAGCACATTTAGCTCACAGCTCACAAACTGGGTATTGGAAAACTCCAAGGACATAAATAAAAGAGTAGAATTTTCCCTTAATCATGAAAATTGTGGTATAGTGTATGTATGTATAGATGTATATTTCTTTTTTACTTTACTGATGTTGAAAGCTATCAGGGATCTGGAGTTCCAACCTTTCTTCCCAGCTTTGAGGATCACTGTGTGCTCAGATCTGTCACATCCCATGTTTTGGGAGTACTCTGTATTTATTTGGTCCTATAGAGTTACACCTCAGTTTTCAACCACTTCTTCCACTGTGTGAGCTCCCTGGCACTGGTTTTTTTTAGCCAGCAACCAGTGGGATCTGGATCATGGGTTGGAGACAGTGGTGGTCAGAGAGTACAGTCTAATGGAAACCTTCACGTTCAGCATGGCCCCTTCCCATCAGGTGACCTAATGTCCCCATCTATGGGGACTTAATGATCTTGAAGGTCTTTTCCAGCCTAAACGATTCCATTCTGTGACCTCATGACCAGATCCTGCTCTGCAAGCTGAGTGTTGTGAGCTGGTTAACCAATACAGTGATGGTCATGTAGATGTGCTGGACACAGCTCAGGGGTGTTTCATGACACTTGAAATGCCAACTGCTGACCTGCTGCTCCAGAAGGGAATGGGTATCTGAAACCCCATTTCACACTTGGTCATCCTTCTAGGTGACCTGGATGTCCTGAGGGCTCTCAGGTAACACTGGACCCACTGTACCAGGATGGATGGGCCCTCTTAGCCTATGTTTGCCCTTATTTTACACTTATTTTTGTATTATAAACCCCTGGACTTTGTGCAAGTTTGTAGCTGAGAAGTTCAGAGGAAGCAATTATTCAACTCTACATTTTCCTGGAAGGAATAAAAATACACCCAAATTCAACCACACTTTTTTAATAGTTTCATTGAAATAGAGCTTTGGAAAGGACGAAACATTAAATGACTGGGCATAGACTTTTCTTTTCCCGGTTAAATGTTTCAACTTTCCACTTCAGAAGGATGTTTTATTTTAAAATCAACTTATATTTTTAAAGGGAATAATAAAGAAGTGATAAATTAGACTAAGATACTTTGCTATTTCAGCCCTTACTGACAGGAGCCATGAATCTACAAGCAGGTATGCACAATTTAAGACTAAGGACTCTCTCCAGCTTTTTCCCACTGCTCAGGTACTGAGAATAACACAGGAATACTCTTTTTTTTAGATGGAGGCCCAGCTGAGTTATATCTGATATTCTGTATTTGGAAGCAATGATTGTGTGAATAATACATCTGAATAGGTCTGAAGATTTAATGGCATGACAGGAGGGGTGCAGGGTACTGCAGAGGATATAGCAAATTTCCAGTAACTTAAAGGAAATTTAGAGTTAAATAATGACATATGAGGGTCCAGGCAGTGATCAGCAACTCTTGATATTTTGGCAAAACCAAATTCCATGATGGACATAAATGGGAATTCAAAAAGCAAGTGTTTTGTTCATGTAACTAATGCTGTGGACCTGAACATCAGAGACCAATAACAAAGTATGTTTGTTGAAAGTTCTCCAAAGCTGGACTTTGTTGTCTGCTGTAAAAAACCCCACATGTAAAGAGATTTCCACTTCTGTATTTTAAGTGTAGAAATTGTTTCTAATATCCAATCCATTCTCCTCGTGCCACTTGAGGCCATTTGCTCTTGTCCTGTCACTTGCTACCTGGAAGAAGGGAACAACCTCAACCTGGCTGCCCCCTCCTGCCAGGGAGTTGTAGAGACTGAGAAGGTCCCCACTGAACCTCCTTCTCTCCAGGCTGAGCCCCTTTCCCAGCTCCTTCAGCTGCTCCTCATCAGACTTGTGTTCCAGACCCTTCCCCAGCTCTGTTCCCTTCTCTGGACACGCTCCAGCCCCTCAATGTCCTTCCTGAACTGAGCAGCCCAGAACTGAACACAGCATTCGAGGTGTGGCCTCAGCAGTGCCCAGCACAGAGAACAGTCACTGCCCTGGCCCTGCTGTCACACCATGGCTGGTACAGCCCAGGTGCCATTGGCCTTCTTGGCCACCTGGGCACAGCTGGCTCATGTTCAGCCTCTGTCACCAGCACCCCTAGGTCTTTTTCCAGCTCTCCAGCCACTCTGTCCCAGCCTGCAGCACTGCCTGGGACTGTTGCCACCCGAGTGTAGGACCATGCACTTGGTCCTTCTGAACTTTGTAAAATTTGCAGTCAATAAACTAAGGCCACAAACAAGACTTATTTTCTCTGGCAGCTTGGAACACTGGACTCCCCAGGATGCTGGAGAGGGTCAGGTACAGCATCAACCCAGAGCAAAACTGCAGAAGGGGTTACAGCCCAAGGAAGGTGTGTGTTTTTGTGAGCTTTATTGAACCTGACTGGGTTTCAAGAAGCACGGTTTCGGAAAGAGCTCTTTTGCAGAGTTTGCAGGTGATGACTTTTTCCACACTGCACAATATTTCTTTTTCCACACCATGATTTCAATGGAGTAGCTCACCACAAAAAAAAAAAAAAAAAAAAAAAAAAAAAAAAAAAAAAAAAAAAAAAAAAAAAAAAAATCTAACTGAATAAGAGCAAATAGATCAGACCTGAACCCTTTGAAGGTTTCTAGATCTTGTGCTATTGACAGTTTCTTTCCTGAATTTGCTTTGTTTTTGTGCTTGGTACGTATCTGACTGCTGTTTTAGGGACTACTAGCATATTCTACAGATCACTAAATTTTACAGTACCCCTACAGTAAGCTTAATACCTTTTATCTTGAATTCTGTAGTGCATGTACCTTTATTTATAATGCATTATATGGCCTGTGATGCTCACTAGTGCTGTATTTTTACCATTAACACTCCAGGAAATGAAAGCACTGTAGCTTACATTAGGACAGGGGCAATTCATGGCAGTCTTATTCATCAGGGCAGAATTCATTTAAATTGGAGCCTGTGGTCTATAGAAATAGGCAATAAACAGCTACTAGGCCCAAATGCTAGGAAAAGCTCAAATTGGGAAGTAAAGGCCTGTAGAAGGTCATAATTTTTCTTTTCAGTTCATTTTTGAGATGCACAGTAGAGCAGAGGTGGAAAGATATGAAGAGCCAGGAACTAGTGACTGAAGGAAAAGACCTCTCTGTTACCTGATGGTATTAAGAATGGAGAGAAAAGGTAGGAAAGAGTAGAAAGAACAAAGCCTGAAAAAGAAAGGCTTAAACAATAGAAAATATCATAGCTTTAAATTTGGGAACAAGGCTGTTGCTTTATTTAGTTCTGCATTATTCTCTGAAGTCCTTTACTTGAGTTCAAGGGGATGTTGGGCTTCCTGCATTTGGGTTCCATTTCCTCCCCAGATGAGGGGAAAAGCCTCTAAAAACGAGCCAGTGCACTTGACTCATAGTGGGGTTGAAGTGAGAAGAGCAAACTGAGCAACACAAAGCCCCTGAGGGATAGTAGAAAATATCTTCTGAGGCCAGAAGTGAGGTGGAGGACAGGAATAAATGCATGTGCCACAAGGAGGGTGGAGGCAGCTCCATCATGTCCTGTGACACCTGTGGTGCATCACCACAAGGCTGTGTGTCTGCACCTGAGCATAAGGGATAGGCTGCCTTTGTCTGGGCTAAAGTTCTTCACAGTAGCTGGGGCTGTGTTTGGGGTTTGTGCTGGAAATAGTGTTGATAACACAGTGGTGGTTTTGCTGTTGCTAGAGAGGCCTTACACAGAACCAGGGCCCTTCTGTTCCTCACCTGACCCCACCAGAGAGGAGGCTGGAGGTGCACAAAGAGTTGGAAGGAGACAGAGATGACCCCAGCTGACCAAAGGGGTATTCCAGGGCAGATGGTGTCATGGTTGGCCATAAAAGCTGCTGAGAAGAAGGAGAAAGGATGGGGAATGTTAAGCTTCATGGTATTGGTCTCCTCAAGCAGACATGAAGACAGTCCAGTCTTGTTCCCTGGACATGGCTGAACACCTGCCTGCCAATGGGAAGTGGGCAATGAATTCCTCTTTTTGCTTTGTTCATCCCTACAGCTTTTGCTTTACTCATAAATTTATATGTTACTGCAGGAAAATGCACTTATTTACAGTCTATCAATTTTCTTTAAAGCAATAGACAGGTTTGCTATGAAAAATGATCATATTTATTACTGCTATAACACAAAGAAGATTTTAGAAGTGTTCATTTGCAAGAAGATTTATGGAATCTTGGGAATTTCTCATACTCTTTATTTCATTCAGCAAGTTCCTTCATTTTTACCCCTCTGATTCTCTCTCTCATTGAACCAGGGGGAGGTGAGCAAGCAGCTTCCTAGAGGGGTTAAACCACAACAGATGGTGAGATCTTGGATTTCCTAAGTGGGCAGTGCAATGCAATGCAATCCAGAGATTCCCACTTGGGGCTGAATACTCTGGGGCTGACCAACCCCAATAGAAGGTTTGTATCTGGACAGAGCTAAAAAAAGTTGTATCATCTGAAGGAAGGTCCTATACTCAGTGTACTAGCATTTATTTAAAATTTATTTTTGCATTAGAGCACACAGCTTTGGGAAGAGCACTTTTTGTTATCTATAAAACAGATTACAAGGAATACAGAGGTCCTGATCCCACTGACAGGGCGTGTGCTGCTCATCAATGACAAACTTGTATTGACTGAAACACCATCAAGCCCAAAAGATGAAAGCAAACCAGGAATGTTGTGATCTTTTTTTGTGTTTGCTGGCAATGAACTGTGCTACAGTAGAAAGATGGGGTTGATTCTGCTTTACCTTCCCAATGTTTAAAAGAGGAGTAATGCCATTGAGTTCAGTGAAGTTTGTGTGAGTAAGAGGAAAATCAGATTCAGGAACTGTATCAAACCCAACCCCACATCTTGTAGGAGTCTGCATTTCCACTCCTTTCTCACAGGAGCTCTTTGTTTGTATTTTTCCCCTCTGTGTCTCTCTTTATTTTCCTTTCCTTTGAAGTCTTAAATCCTAGAAGTGACCAATCTTTCATCCATAATCTGCAGCATTCAAATTAAAGGGAATGGTCTATAGATTCTAGGATTTTCTGCACACTATGGCTAAATCCTAGTGGAGTCCCCTATGAGCTAAGAAAGCCAGGAGAAGAGTGTGAAGTTAATTTGATCTAATCAATGTGCCACATGCAATCATGTTGTGTTCATTACTAGCCAACAAACAAGCTAAAGCCCTACATATATTTCTTCTTTTTAGTGAACTGTCATTTTATCAAGTGACGGGCTGGCCAAACATGTTCAGCAATCTCAGTAATTCCTGTTCTTATTAATCATTGTGAAGCCTTGAAATTCCCAAGATTCCATAAATCTTCTTGCAAATGAACACTTCTAAAATCTTCTTTGTGTTATAGCAGTAATAAATATGATCATTTTTCATAGCAAACCTGTCTATTGCTTTAAAGAAAATTGATAGACTGTAAATAAGTGCATTTTCCTGCAGTAACATTAAACAAAAAGGTTAAGCTCCTACTGACAGGAAAGATGTATTTGCAAGTGATTAGTTATATTTCTACCATAGTGCTTGTCTGTGTTCTTCTTTTGATGTTTAAACAAAGCTCTTGAACACACTGGGTTGTAGTCTCTGATGTTGATTTATAGGTAGGACTGAATTCCAAACACTGAACTCGTAGGCAGACATTAATAAAAAGGAGAGACTTTCTTCCTGCTGGTTAATATGTGACTAAGCTCTCCTGTTTTAGGCCTCAATCTGTCAAGAACAGGTGTATAATAGGGGAGTCCTTGAGGCGCAAAGGCTGGAGCTATACACAAAGGGTTTTGTTCAGCTGCACTCAGGACAAATGTTGAAACACCAATTTACAAAATTGTTTTGACACAGAATTATTTTATGGCTATTATGACACAGACATAAAATTATTTAGGTTATCCGGGCCCAAGAGGATTGGTAGGAACTCCAGATGGACCTAACAAAACTACTGTAGGTAATTGGGCAACACAATGGCAGATGAAATTCAACACAGACAAGCGGAAGGCAAAATGTGTTGGGAGAAGAGTTTAAGTGCTAAAATCCCATCGATTGAGGGAGGTCAGAGCCTTGAAGAACTGAGAGAAATGAAACAAAACTCACTCAAAACATCAAGCTCAGTGTAGATGGCAAGTATGTAGAGATCAGGGATCTAAATAAATTTTTCTTTTATATTCCATTTCTAGTTGCAAACAATCTCTTACATTTAAGAGGAAGGCAAATCATCAACAACCAAGATATTCCCTCAAAGAAAATTGTCTTACAACAAACATCAGGCTAAAATTCAGAAACATGAAATGGAATTGTAAACAGTGTCTAAATATAGACTGTGTTCTTCGTGTACATGCAAAAGACATATCACCATGGATTCCTTCCTGGTACTTGAAGCAAGGCATTTGAATTCCTCCTGCTGCTGCTGCAGACACAGGCCAAATAATTATTTGAACAGCTAAATCAAAATACATAGGTAAATGGAAGTCAAAGTACACTTGAAAAAATCCAAAAACGCGCATCTGCACTGGTCAGGAGCCACATCCTCTCAGTGCCAGGAAATTCCATCTAATTTAAATAAATTCTATTTATGTAAACTTCATCTTCCAGACACTGGATGCTCTTATGCCCTTGTTAGCAGGAATGACAAGCTCCCTGCTATCAAAAATTTCTAAGCACCTCATGCAGTGGTCAGCTCACCTCTCTAGTCTCCCTTTGATAATCTGAGTTGAGCTCCTTAAGCCTGATATTGCAGAGCTTGTTTTCCAACCCATGGATCATTTTCATGGCATTCCTGTGAGCTCTGTGTAGTGCATCCCTCTCCTCTGGAAAATTAGCTATAGCCTCTTAAGGAAAGCAGTTTATGGTCACAACATTCCACTGTCCAGCTTCAAATTGACTTGAAACCTTTTTATAGAGGCAAAATTATATCAGGTCTTTTAGTGGTGTTTGGACAGACTGTTCATTTGCTCCAACAAAGAAAAATATTTGCATATCCATCAGATACTTAAAATAATAGCACATTGAATACCTTACTCCAACTTTTAAATGGTCTGAGAGGACTCAATGGTCTCAGAGGTCTTGTCCAAACAAAACAATTCTGTGATTCTGTGATATTTGACCATGTACCTGTTTTGTGTCTCTGCTATGGTGTCCTGGTTTGAAGGACAGGTGTCTGCTAAGGAAGGCCGGGGACCTCCCTTGGAATGAAAAAAAAAATGTAAACCCTTTCCCTTCGAATTATCGTAATTCTGAAATTAAGGGGCTCACAGGCAAAGATATGGGGAACGGAATAACAGTTCTTTACTAGTATTTATAATAAAACAAAGAAACAACAGCTACAATGGCATTAACAACAAACAGAAGCAGGAACCCAGTGAGAACCTGCTGGCTCGCAGGCACTTCTGATTCAGTGACAGTCACAGCTGGTGGGGGGTNGGCAGCCCTGCCTCCAGCAGAGCAGGGAGAGGCAAACTCAGGGATCCCGGGCACCCACACAGATGGTGACAGGTCCTGGTTCCGGACAGAGACTCTTTCCACAGCAGAAGAAACAGCTCTCCCGGCGAGGTCCAACAGCAGCAGCTCCTCCAACCGTTCTCCCTGGTGGCCCAGAGCAAGAGTCCCGTCCCCTCCTCCAGCCAAACCTTTTGCCCACCCCAAACTCCAAGGTACCCCCACCCTGCTGAGAGAAAAAACCTCTCCCAGCTTCACAATACCTGTTTCCCTCAGTTCAATCACTTCTTTTGTTCCCCTTAAGTACCCGGCCATTATGGTCCCTTAGCAACTGATGGGGGAAAAAATTCCACAGGTGAAGAGAAACAAAAAGGAGGAACACCCAAACCCCAACATATGGCTTCTATCAAAACAACATCCCGTTCCCAAATCTGGTATGACTAAATTTGCATAGAACCCTTAAAGTTTTCAAATATTTTTTTCCTAAACCTTATTGCTGCCTTTCAAACAAGACCCCTCAGTGATTCAGCACTAGGTGGAACAAATCAGAGCAGTTCACCTAGAGCTTGAAAAACAGCAAAGCATCCATTGTATCCCCCTTGTGCTGCAGAACTCTCTGAGGCTCACAGGTAGAGGGGTGACTGCTCTGTGAGTGTCCACACAGATTGGGTTTCAGAAACCTGGCTTTCTCTCTTCATATACAAAACTATGGAGTTTCCTGAAATCTTAAATCTGCAAATTTATTCCTGAGCATGCATATACAAATGTTTATTTATTTATATATATACATTTATGTGTATGTATATATGTGTTTGGGATTTTTTTAAGCTTTTATTTCTTTTTGTTTTGTCTGTATATACCCCATGAGCCTTGTAATACTGGTCCTGAGCAAGAGCATCAGCTGGGACGGAATAAATATTATTCCATTAATTTCAACTGAGCTAAAGAAGATTATAGAAGATGAGGGTCTATAGTATTATCTTTACTTTTTAGTGGTGTAAGACTTTCTTAATGATGTCAGAGCAACTAAGATCAGTGAGTCCATAGGTTGCAATTGTATTGTGAACTCAACAGCTGAGAGACAGCATCATTTAACTGAAGGAGGAGTAACATTGGGTTAATTTCTCAGAAAATGTTTCAAGTAGATTAAAAAAAGACCCAGGAAACATTGTCTTCAGTTCACTTTTTATGCCTGTGTGCTGCATTATTGAAGGGGAACAATTAGCTGAATTCTGCAGGGCTTATTGGGATTTTGCCTGAACAAATGTATATCAGGAGTTGCTCCAGAGATGTCAGCAGAGATAAAAAGCATCAAAACAGCCCACAAATCAAGCAGTGAAATTACTGCAAATGCCGAAACAGAAGTAAGAATCGATATTGTCTTCATCAGAGTGTAGAATTTCTCTTCCCCAGCCTGAATTTTCCCTTTGCAGATCATTTAATAGCAAAACATAATTGTTGAAGCCTTATCAGACAACAAACTGGAACAGAATATTACACTCCCAGGCTCTCACTTATTCTGATATGAAACAGAAAGAAGGCCATAGCAAAACCACAAGCATAGATCTAAGAGTATTAAATGTCTTTTTATTCTGGCTTAAAATTCCCCTAAACTCTATGTTGTCTTACTATAATATCTTCCCCTAAATCTTTCTGTAGGTTTCCAAAATAATTCCATGGGGAATAACTCAGAAAAGGGAATAACTCAAAGAACACATGGACAAGAAAAGACAAAAAGAATGCCAAACTTTGTGGGAAAGGATGTAGTTCACTTGATCTTGTGTAGCATCATGTGTGGTCTATGAACCAGAGGTTTTGGCCACATTAAACTCACAGTGTTTTCCCTGATATCGAATTTTTGGGATTACAAAAAACCAAAACAAACAAAAAAAAGGAATTATTAAAGGAATTGTGAACTAAATGTGTAGGGAAGAAAAATATATTCCACCTTCTTATGTGACTGACACCAAGCCCTCATGTTAAAGTTGCTACCAAGTTTTTCACGACATCCAAAGGGCTTTAAGGCTGATCTAATACTCAAAGTGATCCCATTGACTCTTGAGAAATCTGGTCTAGTGGAAGGTATCCCTACCCATGGCAGGGAGCTGGAATGAGATGATCTTTAAGGTCCCTTCCAACCCAAACTGTTCATTGTTTCTATGAACTTTAACCAAAAATGACATCTGTGAGATGCAGTCAGGGCCTTGAATTGAAATAAAAGCTTCTGGAAAAATAAAAGGAAATTAGAAAGAACAAACTTAATCTGAGCCAGTCTAATAATAATAAAAAAAAGAGATAGATTTTTAAATTATTTTTCAGCACTAAAATTTTTAAAATAACAAATTAAATTGTGAAATTAATTCTCGTAACAGCATAAACCCTTCCCTGTTTTTATATATAATTGCTAGAAAACTCAACATACAAAACACACAGCTGAATGCAGTCCTTGAGGTCCTTGTGTCTTGTGACTGCAACCCCCCCTTGCTGTTATTAAAGTAGATGGGGAGGGGACTTGAGACTTCTAAAAAGGAGAGAAGAAATAGAATTGTGCTGGGGAAAAAATAATAATAAGAAGAAATCAGGGTGCCTTACTGAACAGCCAGAGTCATTTAATGTGGAGTTTTCCCCTCTAGCAATCAAATGGAACCCAAACAAGTCTATTTCTCTGAAAACTTGTTCCACCTACCATTCCCCAACTAAAATACATTGTAATAATATCATAAAACAGCCAAGGATGAAGAGTTTATTCTGATGGACTGCTCAGCATCCTCAAAGAGTGGAAATTAATATACCTGGGAATCTCACAGTTGAAGCATTTTAATGCAAACTCGTGGTTTGCAGGGAATTGAAATACTTCACCTAAATAATTTATATATATATCTATGTATATAAAAAATGGAAAAAATGAAATTTCATAATAGCAATAAGTCTGGGGATGTTGTTATCAGGAGATAATCACATCCCGTGGGGGTTCTCGCACTCAGCTGCTCCTCCTTTCCCTTCTCTTCCCCAGTCCTTGTCTCACCCCTGAGGTATGATTTTTCTCCTGATAATTCTTATCTTGCCTCCGTGGTTAGTAATAATAATTAAAATAAAACACTTTATTCACAACTTCCCTGGGTGCTTGGCATACGATCCAACTCCCCGCCCATCCTCAGTTCTCTCTACCTCCCCTGTTTGATTAACTGCCTTGGAAAGTAGAAAAAATTAAAAAATCCAATGAGTGGGGTTCTGTTTTCTGACAGAAAATGCAAAAGACTGTTGTGGCTGTATTGATCGGGCTGGGAGAGCGGCATTGCAAACAAGCAGAGCTCTCCTGAGAAATACACACTGAAGATCCATACGTTCATTGACATTTTATAGGATGTCTAGACTTGCTAATCCACTATGAAAAATGCAAGCTTCGTAGTATAAGAGGATGGAGAGGGGGCCATGTCTCTTGCTCACAGGAGCAGCCCTCTCATGTACCAAATTACCAACAGTTTAATAAGGAGGCAACGCGGGTCCAAATTAAGGCTTGGTTTCAATGGCTGGGACACCCTCTGCATTTCCCAGAATGCAGAGCTGCAATTAGCCTCAAGCCAGAAAAAGGTTCTGAAAGGTTGGTTGAGACGCTGGCTGGATTTTGTCTGTGTATGGGGAGGAGAAGAGAGCTGTAGCTGAAATTTTATAAAGTCTGAAAGTCTCTGTACTAAATGTTCCTTTCCAAAGTCAGACACTTTCCCGCTCCATCTATCCACCTTTAACAGCAACTTTTTTCCCCCTGCAGACTGGTAGAGGATAAAGTAGTAAATATGACAAGTTCTCAGTGCCCAGCCATCCCTTTCTACAGCCTCCACAGAGACTTCTGTAGGCAAAGATGAAAATGGAGAGAGGGTTGGCAGAAACCACATCTAGAGGCGACAGCAGAAAACTTTCCACCCCAGAGATGGGAGGAGGAAGGCAACTCTAGGTCACCTTTGTGGCTTCTCATATTTACATCATTGCAGCAATGCCTTAGAGAGATTCGAGCCTGGCTCAATTGCTCCAGCATCTCAGGGACCAAAATTGAATTTCTGCTGTCTGGCAGCTTGTTACCCTTGGAAAGAAACCCTTCCGTCCCCCTTTGCAACAGCTTCCAGTAAAATTTGTCTGGCAATCTAAAATAAACCTGTGGGTTTTTATCAAATTAGATGGTGTTTTTTGTGTAAGGTGAAGGCAAGGGCAGGATACTGCTGCAGTTAAACTAGAGGTCTGTAACATCTATAAGAAAATTAGGTTAGATTTAGTAGTTTGTCCTGAATACAAATGCAAGTGCACTAACGTAGTGTATTTTCTGTGCACAGTTAGTGCTGTGGCAACAGTTGCAGCAGAGCTGTGAAGGTGTAGTAACCATGTGGGATGTTTTACTAGCTTGGAGTAGCATGACAACACTCAATGAAATTAAGTCACATACCCAGAAGTTCAACTACACAGAATCAACAGAACAGTTTGAGTTAGAAGGGAGGTTTTAGAGACCATGTGGTCCAATACTGCCAACTTCCACTATCCCAGGCGGCTCCAAGCCCTGTCCAGCCTGGCCTTGGACACTGCCAGGGATCCAGGGGCAGCCACAGCTTCTCTGGGCACCCTGTGCCAGGGCCTCTCCACCCTCACTGGGAAAAAATTATTGACCAAGAATAATTCCTGTTAAAATTATCATACCTTAATTCCAAACGCCCTGTACTAACTCTGACTCAATTCTTCTTGACAGATGCTCTTAAAAACCTTTCTGAAGGACTTTCACTGAGGAAGGAGACTTACACTGGATTCATGTTATAAATATTAGTCAATACTTCGATTGTTCACTGAGCATTTAGGATCTATTGGAGAAAATACTCTTTTCCACATAGAAACAGGTGGTCTGTAAGTAGAGTCAAACTCCTCAGCAGTAGGGATGCCTTTGGTAAGAACACTGTTGTCAGGGAGATTCAAATTTCAAAACCTGAGAAAGGACTTCCCTCAACTGCATGGATCCAGCACTCTAGTATAGCGTAAACATATATACATATTTTACTGGCACTGTTTAATATTATGATTTTCTACCTAGTATTAACTTTATAAAACTTTTTGGGGAAAAAATTCTCACTCAATTAACTGGTGATCTATTATAATCAATATTGAACAGATTTTCACCACTTGAATTATCATACAATAAATGCTGAATCAGGTTTGATATTGATTTTAAAGGGATGAAATAGAAACAAATAAAAATCCCTTTCCCATCCCCTGACTATGAACAGAAATTAGTTGTAAGCCAAACATATCTAAATTCTTAAGACCTCTTGTGAACCTAAGATTTTTTGATGAATTCAAAATGTTGGTTTCAAAATACCCGACACACAAACAAAAAAAATTGAAGATTAAATACATTCCTTAAAATGAGTCTCACTTGTGTTTTTCAAGCAGGGAATTAAAAATACATATTAAAAATATCAGCAGGAAGTCCAACGAATAGTAAACGAGTCTGAAAAGAAAGATCTGAATACTTTAAAAAATCAAGATAAAATACCCTAGACAATACTTTAGTTATGGAACCACCCCTTAGCTATTTCTCAGTTCCACCTGCCTCAAGGAGCAAGTGGAACTAAGAAATCACTTTTTAAAATAACATTTTCTGGAAGCCAAGTAAAGTATTCCAGGAAGTTCAGCTCTGTGAGAAATTTGCAACTGCTTTCCTTTTTGATGTCCCTCCAGTGACAGGAAAGTCATTTGCCCCAGAGTGTGTATATAAATAAGAAAGAATAACCACAAAAAAAGATATTTTTTTTCCCTTTCACAGTTCCTATGGAAAAGGGCATTAGTCAAAAGAAGTAAAGTATGCTGGATCGTGACTCGTATTCATTACAGCTTCCTCAAAGCCATCTTGAGTTCAAAACCAGTATTTTTAAATTAATAGGTATGGGATCAATAACTTTTTTTCTTTTTCCAAGATTAGTGTCCTGGCTTCTGACAGAGAGAAAAAACCTTGCGTTTCTCAGTACAAAATTGAGAGTCTATGGCTTGCATATATAGTTAGCCTTGGAATCTGAGTTTAAACCCTTGTAATGCAGCTTGGAGTTACATTGACCTCCATTGAGCTCTTGGCTGAAAAAGGGGTCAAATTATAGCAATTCTGTTGTAGATGCACAAAGACAACAGTGAACTTGACAAAGAATTATTTTTAATCTAAATGTTGCGGTTATTTTGACTGACTCTTTTGTTTCTAGGTTCAGGCTCTAGATCATCAGTACCACATATATGTTAATTCACAACAGGGCTCCCAAGTGGAGAAAGAAATATTATTCAGTCATAGAACCACTAAGGTCACAAGGAATCTTGGATGATCATCTGGACCAGACCTTCTTCAAAGAAGGAACATTTCTGGAGTTATATCAGATTGTTCATTCCCATGCACTCCTCACGTCCTGGTGCAGCTTAAAGGAATAAGAATTTTGCAGACTGGACTTGGAGAACTGATATTTGCCTTTTCTATTTCCTCCTGAAAAAAAATATAGTTTGAAATAAGTCAGTGTTTCTTTCATCAGCCTTCTCTTTTCCATCCTCAAGAGTACTGGTCATGGGTCAGGTTTCTGATGTGCAGTGTGCTGTATGAAAAGCAAAACAAAAGTTCATTCCATTTACAGCACAGAACTTCAAAGGACATTTCAGATTTCCCAGGTTCCCCAATTCCATCCAAGCTAAAAAAATTAATTCCAGCAACATATCTACTACTATTGCCACTGTACCACAGAACAGGGCAAGCATCACAGAATGGTTTGGGTTGGAAGAGACCTTAAAGACCATCTCATTCCAACCCACTGCCATGGGCAGGGGCACCCTCCCCTACACCAGGTTGCTCCAAGCCCCATCCAACCTGGCCTTGGACACTTCCAGGGATCCAGGGACAGCCATAGATTCTTCCAGGCAACCTGTGCCAGGGCCTCACCACCCTCATAGCAAATTTTTCTAACTTTATTCTCCTTAAGACTTTAAGGAAAAATCCAGGAGATACAGCCCTGGACACCTTTTAAAGTAATCTATGAAATAATACCACAATAGTGACACCACCAGCAGAGAGTAACAATGGCAAAATTATATTAAAAGTTCAGGAAAAGGTTTAGTCTAACTGTCTTTACTAAAGAAAAAATGGAGAGTACACCAAGGACTGACTGCACTGACATTTGGTATCATTTGAAAAGACCAAAGACATTTGAGACACCAACAGGGTGGCAGTTGTGTTACAGGACATAGAAGAGTTTTATACCCTTCTGCACTGCAGGATGGTAGAGCACTGTAAGGTATTTAGAATTTCATTTGAGGTGTTGATGTTTAAGCAACTTAACTAAGTCTCCATGTCTTTGCTTTGAAACTATGAATGTAGATTCCTATTATTTGGTTACACTGCCTCAGCAGCACCTTTCTGAGCTGCTCATGAGAGAGATTAACATGAATGTGTAATAGCATAAAGGGTGTCAGCAATGTTTTCCATCTAAATACAAAATTACTGAGAGGAAAATTACTCTTTTTTCACCTTGCAATAATTTCTTAAGGGCAATAAAGCAAAAGAGAAGTAATAAGGACGTTAACTCCTAATGGCTTTTAGACTTTTAGAAAAATTTTATGCATTTTAGCCTTTTAGAAATTTTCGTAGGTTTTGGCATGTTTTAGCATCATCCTAAGTGCTTCTAAAGCAAAGTCTCTTGCCCAAAGTCTCGCAGGGCTAAACCAGGGATTCAGGACAGTCATTTTGATCTGCATCAAATACTTTAAGCATAAATCTGCCCTCTCATTTTTCCAGTCGAGTGGGAGAAGGCTTGATATTTTTTCTCAGTTCCTACAAGAGAGTCACAAGCTATTTCCCTGGAATCCTGCTGAACAGCAGCCTCAGGTGCCTTCCTGCTCTGGTGTGTGTCAGAAAGCGTCTGTGGGAGTCACTCTTTTGAGAAGAGCACGGTGACTGAGGCTCACCTAACACAGCACGGATCAGGCAGGCGACACGGAGCAGCAGCCCGAGTTTGCTGTCAGATGTGGGCCATTTCTCTTGTAGCTGAAGTACCTTCTGTGGACTGTAACTCAGGAAGGCTGTGCTTCTGGGTGAAAAAATAATATATAGTACATGGCTGTTGGTTAAATAATTCATTTGTAAACCTTAGAGAGAAGCTAACTTATATAAAAAGTCCAAGCAGATAAAGACATACTGGATCATTATGACAATGAAAATAGTGTAAGAATACAAGAATGAGAAATACATTACAAGGTGTAACATATGCTTTATTTTTTGCTTGATTGCTTAGACGAGGTAGCAGTGGGAGACCACTATCCTGTGACAATGTTATGCTCCATTGACTTTATAAACCAAAATAGAATTCCCCCTAACTAATCTGAAGACAAAATTGCTCTACAGTAACTGTATAGATACTGCTCAGTGGAGGATGTGAATTCATGTGCTTAGTTTGCCTATAACGAAACAAAACACTCCAACAAAATGCTATTTGAATTTATGAATTCAAATACAGTTATTTTTCTCATTCTAACATCCCCTATACTCAAAACAGGTGTGAATGCCAAAAATGTTTTCATTTTTCTTCTCTGTTTGCATCACGGTTGCACTCTAAAACTCCCTTCTGGATGAGGACATATTTGTGTAAATGTCTTTGAATCCATGTGGGTATACAGAGAACCCTGCATGTCTGTCTGTCTTCAAAATCCACCCTTTTCCCAGGAAAGCCATTGTTGGGATCTGATTTGCACATGGGGTTTGAGCAGCATTTGGGAGCAGTGGAGGCAAAGCCTGGCAGGCAGTCTGAGGATAGTTCAAAGCATTTTGGTGGAATTTAAGGCAGACTAAACTGAAGCTGCCAGAACCTCCTCTCTGGCCATGTTTATTAATGAATGTTATCCTTCAAAATAGACTGGTCTCATCCTTCTGCTCCTCTGGAATGGAGCTGAGACCAACCACAGCACTCACTATTTGAAGGGGGTGAGTGCAAGCTGGTCCATGCCAAAAGATGTCAAGGACTGCTCTAGTTATTTATTTCTGAAAACAGTGAATTTTGGCATCTGATTCCATTGTCCTGACCCTAATTTGCTAGCAAAGGAGTAACCTGCAGGTATTAGCCCCAAAGCTGATGCAACTTGATGAGAATGGTGAGAACAGTTCCTTCCTGTGCTACCCAAAACACACTTCATACCAGGAAATTCAAGTGCCAAAATCATGTAATAGTTTTCACAGGCCTTTTATTTGGGAAAAAACACTCTTAAAATATATTGAAGGAAGGAGGTGAATTTGACAAGATAAAACTGGCTCAAATATTGAGCATTATTCAGAACAGAACTTCTTAGATTAAAACATCAGCTTAAGGTGACATTTTAAAGACAAAAACAAACCAGGAACAGTAGAAAAATGTTTTGATTAGGAGTTTGTAGGTGTATATCTTTAAAATAAAGTATTTTACACCATTATTAAGAAAGAAAAGATTCATTGTCTTGTCTTGAGACAAACAGGATCTCACCCATGCCTGTGGTCCTCAGCTTCCTTCTTCTGGAAACTTTCTATGCCCAAAAACTATTTTTTTCCCAAGAGACAGGTGTTATTTCACGGCTGAATAGAAAGAGAAGGCAATGATAAGAATTTCTTTTACATTAAATCTGCTTTGATTTTCAAGGTGAGAAGCTTTTTGGAAATGAGATTTGACCTTAGGCTTTGATCCTGCTAAGAAAGTGTGCGTAGAAGATTAAATATTTGGTCATATACATCCTGTGAATTCAATGGGACTTTTCATATGATGAGAAATACAGAAGAGTGTGAAAGATTTACTTTTGACATCAGTGGAAATAGACCATGGAAAAATGTACTTAAAATTCATGTAGGAAATTAAATACTTAGTATTTTTCATGCAGGAAGGTTTTATTTGTGGTACCTCATTCTCTATGCAACCTGACAATTTTTTTTTTGTAGTTTTAGTACCTATAGCACATTAAGAGAACACAAAATCATGGTTCTACTCCTTCTCATGTATCTGGTGAGTCAGTACAGAGCTGGATTAATTCTTTGTTACACCTTCCTCAAATACAGAACCCTGGTGGTAACTCAGTGAAGGATTACACTCTTGAGAGACGCCTCCTTACAGACACTTCAAAGAAATCATCACAGGAATTAACATATCAGCTAAAGAAAATTGGAACAGTTTCTCTTCATTGATTACACTTTAAAAAAAAAAAGTAAATAAAGGAAAGAAAAAGTCTAGCATTGTAGATTTAAATTCTCTACCAGGATGGAATACCAAATTCCATGTTTACTTTTAAAGTGTTCTGACAAGGAAGAACAGGAGAAGGATGTGCTCTTGTGCACGTCAGTGTGGAATCATGAACACAGACAGAGGAGGGGTTTTTGGTGGCTTTTCAACAAATGAATGTACCTGAATATGCAAATGCACTCTCTCTGCTTTGGTGTTTACACCTGATTCAAATGTAAACAAACACATAACAGACAGGCCATTACATATTTTTGCATACATATGTATTTATGCATGTGCACACAGACACACAAGGGTGTATTTGACAGATCTAAGGAAAAATAAAGCTCTGTATCCTTAACTCATTCAGTGTTGTTCCCTCTGTTGATGCCAGATTTCCTTTTGCTCCTTTCGGTCTTTTGTCAATAGTAAACATGCTACTACACTGATAAAAGTGGAAAAGCAACAAATTTTGCTTGTCCTTTTTATACTTCATCCACTCTCATGGTTCCTTTTTTACAAGAGTTTTAAACCAATTAACTACATTTTCCTGTACCTTTGGAGATCAAATGAACTAGACAAGAATGAGTTTAATCTAAAGGTTATCCAATGGACATATCAAAAATAGATTTACTTCTCTACTCTTTTTGCAATATTGAGGGAAAAAAAGTCAAAAGCCTGGAAAATTTTGCTAGGACTAATGCTCCTGATTCTTACAGCTGGGTCAGAAATCCAGAATCTCAATGTTCTAAGTCACACAGGACAAAAGAAGTTTATTGCCACGATCTTGCTGCTGATGTTTCCCATTCAAAGGTAACTGCTGCCCCAAAAAAAGACTTTGCTCTCTCTCCAGTGGCTGTCGGGCACGAACTTTATGTGCATTTTAGAAAGCCAGATTTGGGGATATTCTGCTTTGATTCAGCCAACAACACTCCACCCTAAAATTGCAGACAAAGTCATGGAACCTCAAAGATTACCTTTTTTTCATCAGTGTCACTCAAGGAAATGCATCAGATAGTGACCTGATAACAAGATTTAGCCAGACAGTACAAGGCATGGAAGTGGCACCTTGTAATCCACATGAGGCATCCAATCTTGGCATCTTTGAGTTGACCTCAGTTCTGAGCATTTCATGGTTTCTTCTGTAAAGCTGAAGGAGTTCATCTCATTGTCTTGGCCATGGTGAAGCTTCAGGTAGGAGGCAGAAAAATTCTCTCTGAAGCTGAACTTCTGAACACTTGGATGTAGCTAATGTTAAGGACCCAGAGAGGCTGTACAAGGACAAGGAATTGGGTGTAACAGACAGGGAGGACATGTAGATTTATTGGTATTTAAATGAGTTTTAGCCAGACTGAAATGTAGAAACAATTCATGACCAGCAAAAGAGCCCAAAAGAGGAGGTGGAGGTAGAGTGTGCCTACTGTCACATCACCAGAATANCACGCAGTGCACGACGCCTACCTGCTCAACTGCAGGGAAACAAGCTTCTGAAGGCTTTAATGGGATTTTGCCCGAGGCTGTTTTATTAAGATGTCGGCTTTTTCTGCTGCCTCTGCAGCTGACACCATTCACTGTCAGCTGCCCCCCTTCCCCAGTCCCCCTCCTCCCGTCCCCCNACAGACACACAGAGACACACACACACACACAGACACACACACAGACACAAACACAGACACACACACAGACACACAGACACAGACACACACACACACAGGCAGACACACAGTTGCAATATACACACATACATGGAACAGGAAGATGAAACTTTTGCAGTTTCAATTTACAGGTCCAAGAGAAGGACATCAAAGGAATGTTCTGACATTTCTGGTCACAATCCCAAGCTATGCTCAGAAAGAAGTGTTAACTGTGGTGTTCTGGCTTGATTCCAAGTTATATTCAGCTTACCTAAAAAGGTGCTTTCAGGTGAAAAGGTTATCCTTCATTCCCTCTCCAGAGACCCAAGCACATGTTGCAGACAGAGTGGCTGCAGTGCTCTACCTCAGAAGTGGCTGCATTTCAGAGGTGAGGGAATGATCCCATTCGTTCAGCTTCTGCCAGTGGATGTGCACTCATGGGGCAGTCAAACTTTAAAACTGCAGGTTGGAAAATACTTTGGGACTTCCCGCAGTAGAAAAACAGATTTTAAAATAAAAAGCGAGGAAGGCAGGGAAATAGGGAAAATGAGGAATTGATAAAGAGTGAATAAAAATGGAAAAGAACAGAGGGGGAAAAAGAACTAGGAATTCAGAGTACATGAATGATTTGAGCTTTTTCTAGCTGAGCTCCAGGGAAAAAGTGGAATGTAGAGAAGCTCCTGCTGAAGAAATGTACCCAGCTGGTGGCTCAACTTGGGGTCATGATGCCAGCTAAATCAAAGCAATTTAGCCATAATGGAATGAGTCCTCTTGTCAGAAATCTCTATGCTCGCTGGTCCTTGTCTGGATATTACAACCTATGGCAGAGGCTGGGCAAAGCAAAAGCTTGGCTCTTACTCTTGCTGTTTTTACAGAGAGGGAAAGTCAGTGTGTATGGATTTAACTGTAGTTTTTGGCTAAAATATGAGCCAAGCAGACTTCTTGTTTCCTTGCCCTAAGCAGAAATGATTGATAGCTGAACAAAAGCTGCTGCAGCCAGTTCCAGATGATTGAGGATATTCTTTCAGCACAGGGTCATTCATAAGCCCAAATGGTTTTGACAGAACAGATAAAATTGATTTAACTTAAGAAAGCCACAATTTTTTTTTTTCTAGACAGACACCCATCAAACATTAAATATACAATGCAGAGGTACAGTGATCTTGAGCCAAAGCAGACTGTCTTCTCTTTAGAGACTTGACTGGTCTTTCAAATGTACAAAGTGCATCCTCTATCTGTTTAGGAAGCTGCCATGCTTTATTAGAGTCAGATCAGCTGCATGATGGTGTGAGTCAGGCAGAATTGTTCCTCCCTGTGCATTGAACTGTCAGTATCCACCAGACCTCTGCAACTTAAACTCGTGTATAAATAGTGTCTAGAAATGCTCCAGAAGTCAATACACCCAGAATTCCTCTATGAAGAAGAAGCATCATCAAGCATAGGATGTGTGTGTCACTGAGAAGGCATCTCCTGGCTGAAAAGGGGTTTAAAAGAATTTGATTTGTGTGTTTTGATTGTGTCTGCGTCTTTTTGCATATTGAAGCCATGACTGCTGAAGGACATGGGCGATCTCCCTGGCTCTGTGTGCTTGTCCTGTCCTGTCCCTGGCATTGTGGTGTCTCAATTACCACCACCCGCTGCTCATTCTAGCAAAACATTCGCGGGGTGATTTCTCCTCTCAAACATCCATCAGGAATTAATTCTAGAACAGCAGAGATTCGGGGGAGAGTTTTACCCTCTCCTATTGTTCTCAGCTTTGCCGGCCCGTCCCGTCCCGGCGGGCCAGAGGTGCCACCACGCTCAGGTCGCGGCTGCGGCGAGCGGGGAGCGGAGCCCCATCATCCCCTCATTGTCATTCTGCCCGTGTCCCCCCGTTCCCTCTGCTCTCCAAAGGTCAGCCCGAGGTCTGCTCTGGAGCGTTAATGGGCGAGCAGCGCTCGCCGGCAGCCCCTGCCACTGCATAGGCACTTAGTCCCTGCACATCAAGGCACACACGCGCTCTCCGTGCGCCCTCGCCCTCCCTTCCCTCTCCCTCTGCCTTGCAAATGACTCTGAGGAGCAGAGGCTGCTGGATGATTTAGATCAGGGGGGTGGAAAGGGGGGATGGG
>VZTR01011784.1:86819-113686 GCA_013400775.1 Chaetops frenatus
GCTCATGGCTCAGCACAGGCAAATAAGAGGAAAGAGTTCGACTTGACCAGATGAGTCTCAGCGAGGGGAGGTGAAAAGACACTGCTGCTTAACTGGGGGGTTTCAAGCAGAAAAGGGACAAGATCAATACCGCTGGGGCTTACTCCCACTCTATTAGAAAGAATCATATTTCATATTAACATAGCCAATTTAGAAGCCACATTTACATTCCTAATTTGCATCCTGGCTTTAAAAGCTCATTTGTAATGCATTGTATAATTATTGATGCCTTATATGTGAATATACCACACAGTGGCAGGTTGGAAAGGGGAGGAAATGCCGTCTGGTTTCAATAAACAAAGTAGTTACAAGTTTTAATGAATGTTAGGCCGTAATAAATGACTTTTTTTCTTTTTCCATCTCAGATTAAAAAAGAAAGAGCGGAGCTGGATGAGCTAATTAGAGGTTGTGTATTTCAGTAGCAAGAGTAAATGAGATTCGGCACAGCAGTGGAAAATGTTCTGTGTAATGCCCCTTTCTCCCTTGTTGTGCCTGAGTGGTAGTGGCAGACCGAAGGATGGTTTCCTATCTAGAACAGAGCAGACTGAGGAAATCCTGTCTGGAAGGCAAGGCACGCTTTGCAAGTGTCGGAAAATATTATCTCTGCTATCTCTTATGAAGTTCTCCAGATTTCCATGTAAGCTTAAGGTGAGCAGAGAGGAGGAGAGGAGTGGACAGGAAAAGTAATGATCTGTGAGTCTTGGCATGCACATCCTCACTTATTTGTTAGTAGGTTATTTTTTTGGTTCAAGTAGGCTGAAATTATCACTGAGGTGGGATAAAGTTATCTCTGCATAAGGAAAACAGAAAAGGTTTCCTAAAGCTGAGGATAATATCACCATCTAGACTGAGGACTCAGGAGCTGGGCTTGCTGCCTCTGCTGAGGACATGGATGAGAGGAAAAGTCTGAGCAATTCAAACTCTTTGACTTTCAGAAGCAAAGTGACAAGACATAGAAACCCCCAAGAGACCCCTATGTTTAACCCTGTAATGGGTGAGCCCACGTTTTGCCTCTAGTCTTGACAATAAATAGAGATCCTTGATAAATTTCCTTGGCTCTCACAGGAATTTCATCCATTTGAAAGAAAAACTTCTCACCAGCACACACTGAATGACCCTTCACAGGAAGTTTGCTTGATGGCAATACTTGGATTGTCCTGGGTTACAGTCCAAGGCTTCTGAACTGGGAATTGGGAACAGAGCAATGGTGTTTTACCCCATCTGACCCCAAAGCCACTTCTTTATGGGTTTTGAATTTTGCAATTCATGACGTCCTTTACTTCAGCATTTAATTTCTTTGATCTGTCAGAGCAAATGCTTTCTGATTTTACCTGTTTGGGGTTTTCTCTTCAGCCTTCCTGCAAAAGGTTTTGCTGCTTCGAACAGGACATCAGTGTCACTGTTGATCAACATATTTTGGATGGTCTGTATAGATAGCATTTGAAATTAATTTTGTTCATATGACACATAAAAGTTCAGATTCAATGAGTACAGGTGGAAAACTGAAATAAAGGCAGTTAAAAAGAAAAATTAACCAAAAATCAAAACATCTTTTCAGAAGCTATAGAAGAAATAATTTTTAAAAATTCCTTCTATTCTGCTATTGCAATTCCTAAGTCCAATCTTGATTCAAAACTATTTCTTGTTTTAATCAACTCTATCTATCTCTATGCAGACAAGACTTCCAAGGGCTCTCAACATTTATCTAGTGCATCTTCCTCATGTAATACCAACCAAAATTGAGAATAGGTCATAAAATGTATCTCCCTTCCATGAAATATCATGAATTTAAGTCACATTGGAAGCGAAATTGCTCAGCCACTCCCTGTGCTACAGGGGTGTAACTACTATGTTAATAAAATAAGAGTAAAATTTTTCCCAATGTCATGTTTCTCCTTCAGGTGCTGAAAACTGATGGAAAGGAGATGGTGCTGGTCATGTTCATGGCCAGCCTTCTGAGTGAGGACATTTCCTCTGACCCTGCAACCCCAACAACTTTCTTATTTGTTGTTGCACGCAAGGAAATTTATCCTCACATCCAAATCTTGGTCACTTTCTAAAGACTTTCCAAACAAAAAGGAGAGGTAGTCCATAAGCTAGAAATTTAGAAATTTCCCAGAAAACAAAGGTAGGGGATGGACTCATCAGCTTCCTAATGATTCCCAGGGAATGCTGACATACTGTGCACAGATGTGCCTAGAATGGGAGCATGGGTATCTGACTGTACTGAACAAGACAAATTACACAGAAAAACATTCTGTGAACATGACAAGTTATGCCTGAAGAGGGATTGAGTATAGGAATTGATGTCTTGAGGGTTTTCTAAGCTCTCTCTCCTATAAAAGAGAGAAATTGGCTTTTTCAGTTTCCTATTCATCTTGTCTTAAAGTAGACATTTGTAATACACCCTATGAATTCTGTCTTAAAAGTACTCCTTTTCCCTTTATAAAGGAAAGACTTCCTAAAAAATAATCTGCTTAGCTGTTGACAAGTATCATATGAATGTCTAATACAAGATCACCTGATCCCTTCCATATCATGGAGTCAGAACTACTTGATCTTTAAGGTCCTTTCCAAATCAAATCATTGTCTGAATCCTACTTTTAGGGTTTAGATGTCGGTCTGAGGAGAGGAAAGACCAGCTCAATCGTCGTGTCTGGTATTGTTTTGTTGCTTTCTTCTTCCTGGTAAAGCCCTTTCCCTGGGATTAAGTTGAAACTGAAATCAACCAAGCTTTTCCAGTCTTTGGAGAGCTTATCCATCTCACCACCTGAATCAGTGACAACCCTCTCACTTGCCTCCATCTTCTAACAAATGATAATTTCATACATTCTGTCAAATTCAAATTTTCCCACACAATCGTTTAAATGCAATTAACTTTGAAAAGAAAGTAACGTTACCAAACTCAAAGTGGACACTAAGTGGTTATGGCAATGGGAATAGCATCAATATTCAAAGCAAAGGGAAAAAAAAGGCTTTTCTGTGAAGAATGCATGATACATCTTTTGATTTTAACTTTTGCCAGAACCACATTCTGCTGCCTCACAGTAAATACTGTTTATACACACTTGCCTGTGTTAAAAATAACAATTAAGAAGTCATTGAAGGTGGTTGAGAAATCCAATGTGAACTATACCTTTGTGTAATTTTATTTTCAGAAGACATCAGTGAAAATAAATTTTTATCAAGTATCTTGAGTGTTAAAAGAACAACAGAAAATCTGATTTCCCATAAGCTGACATATATTTAATACAAAGGGTTACTCATGCAATATCCTGAACTTGCTGTGTAGCAGATCATCCCTGTTATACTGTGGATGAAGGAATGAAAGGAGTGCAGCAACCTCAGTTTTCAGCGTGCAGTTTACATTAATCACCAAAGATTCCTGTGCAATTAACGGAGAGAAATCGGCACTCCAGGCAACTTCAGCTTTCAGGTTTCTCAGAAGAGATGGAAATATTAATCTTTTGGAAATATTAATCTTTCTTGCACTGATGAGAAGTAGCTTAGATGAGTAACATAGAGTAGACATCTCATTTTTAGATGAGTAACTTTCCAAAATAAAAGATATAAACAGGGATTCGGGTTTTCTATAAGGCTGTTATCCATTTACCTGGTTGTCAGGCACACACCTGGCCTTTCCTAAGGCAGAAGTGTTGAGTATATAGAGAATTTGGGCACTTTAGGAAGACAGGTTATGACTGTCATACCCTGGAGGAACATAGGTTTGACTGCTGTGGGAATTAGAAAAATAATAATAATGTTCATGTAAGGCTGAGACTCTCTGAGTGAGTTTCCTTGGGGTTTTGTTGTGCCTTATTAAGAAGCAGATTTCAGCATACATTCTGCAAAATGCCTTTTCTGCACTGGAGCCATGTGGATATGACAAATTCATTCTGCTATAAACTTTGTGCCTTGCTGAGAAATCATATACTCCAGAGGAATATGTATATATATGTTTCCTAACTATCTAAAAATGTAGGTAGAAGTAAATGCAGATAAGGTGGGAGTAAATGCAGATACATACATATGCAGACACAAATGTGTGAATTATCCACATATACACATGTAGCTGGTGAGTGTCTTTTACAGTCAGAGAACAGGTTTGCCTTCAGGTATTTCAATTTAATGATATGAAACACCTCAGCTACACTATAAGTGTTAAACTGAATTTTGTTTTGCATTTTGATTATAAATTAGAAGAGCGGTACATTAACTCTGTTTTGAGGGTAAGATTAAAAAAGGGCTCTGTTTATTAAGCTGCTACCTTGGTGATATTTGCAGCATGTATTACATTTATAATTGACTTATTAAAACTTATACACTGCAAATTATAGTGATAGCACCCATAGGCTAAGAAATCATCAAAATATATAATGGCAATTTAAGGAGGTTTGTATCCACAAATGGGAATTTTTATCTGGTGTTCTCTTGTTCTAATGTTTTACTCACAGCTTTTGCAATATTCAAATATGTAGTTGTAATGCTGCAAAGATATATTGAAATGGAACCATGACTAAAATAGGCTCAGAGGAAGAATTGGGTGATAAAAAAGAGATAAAGTATAACAACATAAGACTACTTCAGGTAGGTTTTGCTTCAAACTTAAAGGAAAAAAAGCAGAGTCAATTGGATCATCTTTTTATTCTAGGCTATGGATAATGTAGACTAATGCCTAACACCTTGTCTTCATTAAAATATTTCATTATCTCCCTATCTACATTATTAGAACAGTGGTGATTAGCACACTAAGTGAAGATTGCAACAAATTCAGAAATATGGGCCATAAAAACAACTGACCTCCTAATGACATCTAATGAGCTCCTAATTACTGCCATAAAAATTTTTATCGTCCTATCATGTAGGCCGCCACAAAAGAGCAAACAGGGAGTGTGGTCATAAACCCCAATTTATCCAAGCTTCAGCTTGGATTCCTTTGAACATATTTAGTGGCACCACAAATGTGGACTTTTTCAGGCCTGGTGGCACTGTACAAAGGTGGCTTGTGGTTCAGAGGTGGGGTTGAGGAGGTGGGGACAAGAGAAAACACAGCACAAAGCTGTGAGTGACAGCCTCTGTCACTTATCATTTAACCCATCTGCATAATCCATGGCTCTAGGACTTTATATCACCTGTGATTCTGCAATGGTTGCTTTCCTTTGGCTTGTCCACAGGACTGAGCAGCTAAAGATTCGTTGTTCTGGAGATACTGGCTCTTATCATCTGATAATCAGGACAGGAGGTTGAAATTTAGACCTTGTTTGCAGAAACAGCTGACAGGGATGACAAAATGAAACACAAAATTGCTGAAGTTCGAAAAGATCTTAACGCAATTGTCAGGAGATAATTTGTTTTCCTAGTAATAGGAATATAGTGCTCTAAGACACATAAAACACCCTTCCACAATCAGTAGAAACAATAAAAGGATCTAAGTGAGATCAAAATTCTTTTGGAGAGTAGCCAAAGGTCAGGAAAGACACCTTTAAAATGCTGTTCGGAAAAAGAATCTTCCTTACTGATGGTGTTGATCTGGTCTGCACGGGCTGTAAAGGGAGCTTTGTCACCTCGTTTGAGTATGGAGACCTGTATTGCTGCTCTACAGACATTGAAATGTGGCGTCCTCAGCGTGGAGCTGAATGGCACTCTATCAGGGTAAGAAATTTTTAGTTAATTGGTAAAACAGGGATGAGATGAGTCACGTGCTACAGAGCTTGTCTGGAATCACAGAACTCAGAACCGAGCCAGGAATTTAACTGATTCCCACTCTTGTGACACTGCTACAAGTCAGCTCACCTCTCCTGTAGCAGTTTCAGCACTGGCATTTAAAATATATAAAGCTATAGGTAACAAATACATCTCACACAGGTGCACTTAGGCTGAGGTTTTTGAAGCCACAATGCCTTGTCATGAAACTGCACATTCCTGGCTCTCACTTCTCTACGGTTTGAAAACTTCTCTTTTTTGCTTTCCCAACTCAGAAAGTAATCAGACAGAAATACTGGGAAAGTTTCAGTAAGTTTTTTTCACTGCAGGGTTTTGTGCAGGGTCTATCACAGAAATGCATCATGCTCTGAAATTTGACAGAGCTGTGACAAGGCTTAGGTACTCTGGGCTGCTCAGAGCCAAGAACATATCCTGAAATTATGTGACATTCACTTCACTGAGGTATTTATTAAATGTCACGGAATGTGGCAAGTCAAGCTACAAAATGCTGAGACAGATATGGATCAAGTCCAGAAATAAACACCTTTTAGTTCTGTTGAAGGATGGTTAACATTGCATCTCACTGCAACCCTGTGTCAACACAATGTAAGTGAAGACTGGCTGAGGCTTTGCACCCATGAAATTACATTTATGGAAATACTAATGGCCATTGTAGCAAAATATACAAATCGCAGATCTTAGCCTGAGCTCAGAGCAGCAGTGTATTTTCTAGGATGGAAAATGTTTTCTCAGTGTATCTTCCACTGACATTTATATTTATTATTTAACCAAAAAAGTTGGTGTATTAGGGTTTATTTAACTTTAAACAGCAGCTCTTTTGCTAGTGGATTTGTATTAGACCACACAAATGCAGCTGAGTTATTCATAACTGATTTGTGTATCACAGTCTTGGAAGGATGAGGGAGAAAAGGCATGAAAACTTTCATTCAATAACTTTCATGATTTTGAATGCTGCCTGATTTCTATCTTTTCTGCTGCCACTTATGTCTGAGATAAACAATTCAATGCATATGAAATGTTAATTTCGACTAATTTAAGTGGATGGCTGTGAATGTTTTTCTCTTTTAATTTGTTTATTAAAATATTATCACAGAGAAAAAATAAATTTAAAAAGGGGCCACAAATACAGGAAATATAAAAATATCTGCAAATTCATTAGTTCTTTATGGGATTTTTGTTATGGACAGGTCTGGAAGGCGTAAATGAGAAGAACAAAAATATTTTTAAAAAATTGAACTCCAAAAGACATCAAATGTTTTTTAATTGAGATTGGAAGCATTCCAAGTTTGACTTTCAAAAAAGGCTTTGATTTACAGTAGTTCATGTTGGGCTCATGTTGTGCCTGCCAAAAATCCAAAGTAGATCAGAGCTTTTTTTGAAATAAACACAAGCCTAATCTGATGTAGGTATTTCAAAACTCCCACTGCTTTAGTTGTAACATCATCTGTTACTGAATGATTTATAAATCAGCCCTCTGCAAGCACATTTCTACAAGGCTGAGGGTGATATATTTTAACTTTGGGACACAAGGACATGTTGAAATTACAATTGATGGAGACCCTCCACTATTTTAAAAAGTATTTGTGAGTTAGAATGTCTCTGTTTTCCTGTATATTAGATAAAAACAGTAGCTGGGATACAAGGGTAAGATAGAGTTTTGATTCTTTGCTTTTTTATACAGTAGGAAAGAGACAAAAGGGAAGAACTGCTAATAAACATTTTAATTAACTATACAGGAATTCAGTTCCTTTCTAAAAGAAGAAAAAAAACCCACCTAATTTTCCTTTTTTTTTTTTTTTTAGAAAAAGGCATGTTCATGACTGGGTATTTTTTTTTATAACAAGCCCATATATTCAAAGTGTTCATTTCATATTGGTGGGGCAGGATTTGTCTCAGTTCAGTTTAGGTATCTACAAGCAGCACGTTTCTCATTTCCAGTGGGGTAGATTCCTTCTGGAGTTGATCCCTGGATGCTCTCTATCTCCCAGAGGTCAATCCTGCCCACCCTGACACTGGCAAAAGTATTTACCCTCAGGAATATCCGTGTGGGGCAGCTCTTGCCTTCCCAGAGGACAATGTTCACTCGGAAGCCTGACCCAGAAGCTGGAATAGGGGATAACCTGGAATGGTGGTGAGGCCTCTGAGAGCTGCCCAGTCACAGCTTGGTCAAGGCTCCTACAAGGACTGTGGAGAGGAACTCTTTACAAGGGTGGGTTTAGGTGGGATATTGGGAGGACATCCTTCCCTGTGAGGGTGGGGAGGCCCTGGCACAGGGTGCCCAGGGAAGCTGTGGCTGCCCCTGGATCCCTGGCAGTGCCCGAGACCAGGCTGGACAGGGTTTGGAGCAACCTGTGCTGATTTTGTCTGAGGTAGAGTCAATTTTCTTCACAGTAGCTGGCATGAGGCTGTGTTTGGGATTTGTGCTGAGTACAGTGATGATGACATGGAGATGTTTTAGCCATTGCTGAGCAGGTCTCACAGAGAGCCAAGGCCTTTTCTGCTTCTTGTATGGCCATGCTGGCAAGGAGACTGGGCCTGCATGGGAAAGGGAGGAGACACAGCCAGCACAGAGATCCCAACAGACCCAAGGGATGTTCCAGACCGTGTGACATCATGGTCAGTACATAAAGTGAGGGGAAAAAGGAGGAAGGGGGGACATTTGGAGTGATGGTGTTTGTCCTCCCAAATCACTGTTACTCGTGATGGAGCCTTGCCCTTCTGGAAATGAACAGCTGCCTGGCCCTTGGAAAGCAGTGAGTTAATTCCTTGCTTTGCTTTGCTTATATCTGTGGCTTTTGCTTTCCCTATTAAAGCTGTTTTACAGCTTTTACACTTCCAGTTCTCTCCCTTATCCTGCTGGTAAGGAAGTGAGAGAGTGACTCCATGGTGCTTGGTTGATGGCTGGGGTTAACCCCTGGCACTCTTGGAAGGTGTCCCTGCCCATGGCAGGGGGATTGAAACAAAGATGATCTTTACTTTCCCTTCCAACCCAAACCATTCTGTGACTATGATTCCTCAATGCCAGAAGCAGCAGGAGCGGTCTGGGACAAAGGGCTTCAGTCAGAACTGACCTGGTCTGAGCTCCAGAGTAGCTGGTCCAAAGTCCACAACCATTTTTGAAGAAAAACTCATCTCATAAATTTAAAAAAAAAAAAAAAAATTATGTTNCTGTTTTACAGCTTTTACACTTCCAGTTCTCTCCCTTATCCTGCTGGTAAGGAAGTGAGAGAGTGACTCCATGGTGCTTGGTTGATGGCTGGGGTTAACCCCTGGCACTCTTGGAAGGTGTCCCTGCCCATGGCAGGGGGATTGAAACAAAGATGATCTTTACTTTCCCTTCCAACCCAAACCATTCTGTGACTATGATTCCTCAATGCCAGAAGCAGCAGGAGCGGTCTGGGACAAAGGGCTTCAGTCAGAACTGACCTGGTCTGAGCTCCAGAGTAGCTGGTCCAAAGTCCACAACCATTTTTGAAGAAAAACTCATCTCATAAATTTAAAAAAAAAAAAAAAATTATGTTAATAGATTTTTTCGCCTTAAACAGGCAGGTTATGCTGATGAACTCTGGACTAACTTACTGAAAATCCAGAAATAAGAGTATGTTTTCCTTTCTGCCCCTCATCTTACATCTTAGATGTAAAAACCAATCCCTTTGATTTTCAAACTTCAGTATAGAAATTTAAATACTGGTTCCTAACTTCATTATGACAGGGATATATGTTTAGTCATTGTAGAAAGATTCCCTGAAAAAAAAAAAGTTATTTTGTAAATGTTTTGGAAAAAGAATAAAGGCAGATTGACACCAAGGCATTTGACAAGCATAAATTTTAATTTTGAGATTAGAGGAAAGCAGAGAAGAAAAACAAAAGTTAAAAAATTCTAATTGTTTCAGGCAAACACTAAAAATTTTAGGTTAAATATTTCAATTCTACAAACAGAATCTATTCTCGCAGTAGTTATATTTCTCTACTATTCCCATAAAAGCAAACTGTCTTATTTCAGATAAATTTTACACCCAACTGAATAATGTCACTTTTTTAACCTACCACATCAGAAGAACAAATCAATACATTCCACAGTTTATTGGTTGGAACATCATATGAAATTTTTGAAAAACATTGCATAGGTCAAATTTACAGTACTGCAAAATTCTTCAATATGTTCTACTCTCTGTGAATCGACACAAAACCCACTGGATTTTATCACAGCAGTCCTGAATGATGACCTAATCTGACCCTGTGAATGATGTCATTGTACATTAGCAGTCAGAGAGGCAAAGAGTGGTTTGCTTCCAAAACCTCTAAAAACAGAGCATTTTGTTCAGATGACAACCCCACTTCACTCTGAATTTTAATGCTTTACCTGTTTATTTTCTTTCTTTCTATTTTCAGAAAAATCTTTATTTTAGGAAGCGTATGTCAGACAGTTAGACTGAGATATCAGGGATATTCTTACTGAAAAGAGTTAATCATCATCCCCAAACAGCGAAGTGAATCTGATAATCAAATATTAAGCTCCTTTGCATTAGTTTGGGTGAAGTGGCAAAGATGCTAAGTTTTATTTTAATATGTTAATCTAATAAAATGATGCAGTTTATTTTATATCTTCAGGGAGAGGTGCTGATATTATCTCAACTTTAGATTCATCCTCGCTTGCCTGTACAGATCAGCCTTCCACTTTATCAGGGTGATGTTACTGGATATGGCAATTTATAATTGGAAATGGCAGCCTGGAGATTTTCTAAAAGCTCTGGCTTTTTTCTGAATACTGTGAAATTTCATTAATTATTATTATTTTGACTATGAAAAGAGGATTTGCCCAAGGGCAGTTTTGAGGCTCCTTAAAGATTCTATTCCTCCATGGAAAGTTGCCAAGATTTCAAATTTCTCTGTCAAGACACTCAGCTTTTTTGGTGGGAGGTGGCTGGAGTGATGGGAAGCATTTACAGCTTTGGGAAGGAGACCTCGAGCATTTCTCATTCTCTTTGAGGCTGTTTTACCTCCCTGGAGTGGGGCAGCTGTCACAAATCGTAGCCCACCAAACATTCCTCACCAAGGCTGCTGCTGCTCTGTGCAGCATGGGGAGGGAACTGGCAGCCCCGGTCTCCGGGTGAGGTGTATCCAGCTCAAAGCAGGACGAGTCTAAGCAGGGAGGGGTTATTGGTAACCTGCCACATGCCAAAGAATAACTTTGCTTCTCCAGAAAGCCCTTTCAGCAACACAGCCTAAGAAATAAACGAGAAAGGCAAGATTTGATATGAATACTGAAATCTGAAGCTGGGAATCACAGAGTTCTAGAGGAAGGGAATGGTTGAGGTTGGAAGGAACCTCTGGAGTTCTACTTGTCCAACCTCCTGCTCAAGCAGGGACATCTAGAGCCAGTATCACAGGACCATGTCCAGATGGCTTTTGAATATCCCCGAGTGTAAAGAAGTTACAAGATAAACCATCTATAAAAATTGACATTGTAAGTAATGAAAGTACTGGAAAATAGATCTATTTTGCCTAGGCTGTGGAAGAAAGGGTTAAAGGAAGAGCAGGTGTAATCTTCTGCAATGAGCGCAAATAAAATGAGAAGCTGAATTGCAATGTTTTAGCAAAACCTGAAAATCATTGCAAAACTTTTGAAAGATAGAACTCTCCAAGAGCTTTTTTTCTCTCCCCACCAAAGGGATCCTTGTGGAACAACTCTCTTCTTTCATCCTCTTCCATTGCACATAGGCAGAGCAAACAGGATCACGGCCCTTTTATACTCTGAGCCCTTCAAACAATTCCCAGCTGATGAACAAAACACAAAGAAGTTCGGATCCACCCAAGGGCTGTGAGTGACTCATCTGTCTGGAGCAAAGAAGTCCTTGTGATGAGTCATTTTTCTTTTGATGCAAGTTTAAAAGTAATTAAATTAAAGGTGAGGATACCGCATTTTAAAGCTCCCTTCACTGCAGTAGTCAGATAAAACCAACATCAGCTCTAATTCCGAAGCCTTAAGGTGTGAGTATCCTGCTTAGCCATGATGGGAGCTTTTCACCTTCATATCAGTGCCTGCTGGAGATGAAACATCCATGGGCACTGCTCCAGAACTGCTGAAGTCAATGCTCCACATTGATCAGCTGCAAATCAAACCCCTCGAAGGCTGGACTTTTTGGTCAAAGACTCAATGATCCTGGAGTTCCTTCCCAACCTTAATGTTTCCATGATTCCATGAAATGAGACACAGCTTTCACTTCAGCTAATCAGCACAACAAAGGGGTGATAAGGACAGAAAAAAACTCTAAGAGCCTTATGAAGGGAAAGGACTGACAAAGATGAGTTACCAAATAATTCAAAAATTTTTCACCTACCCATTTATCTTTTCTCTGTAACTCAACTTTTAAAGTTGCATGAGAATATTGGTTTTCTTCCATTCAGGGAAAGAAAGGGCTAAAGCCGGGAGATGATAGCCAAGGAAAACATGCAAAGTTTTCTGAAATATGCAAGAGGAATAACAGGAGAGGGGATCTTTTAGTCAAGACTTCAACTCCTCAAGTCAGCATCCCTGTTTGGCTAGGTTTTGCAGGCCAGGATATAGACTTTGGACACCCTGGTTTTGTCCATCCATAGCTATTTCCTGTGGATACATGAGGAGGTTTAAAGTTGGAGAACTCAGCTGATGGCAGCCTCTCCATCAGCAAGTAAGGACCACACACCTTAAATAAATCCATGTCTGGAGTATTTGGAAAGGACATCAAGGGGAGAGTGTGACCTTTTAAAGGAGTTCAAATTCCTCAGAATCCATTCTTAATCAATTCCTCAGCTATAACCAGTAAGAAAGTCTGTGCCCTGAAGGGGGAATCTGCTCCCATCTCATTCATTATTTTTTTTCTGTTTTTCCCCTGTTCTTTCTGCTCTAATTTTCCTACTTTCTGTCTGTATTTTCTCTAGTCTTCCACCTGTCTTTTTCTCCCTGCAGCAACTCCTAACTCACAGACTCATCCTACTGAACTGATCAGCAGCAGAAGAGACTTAAGGCGTATGCCAAAACTTGAGCACTTATGATTATAATTTTCTTTTGGGTTTTCTTAACATCACAGTGAAAAAATTGGGAAATATCTCACAGAACAAAGTATTCATAGCTACTAATATTTTTATTGCAGAAACAAAATGAGGAAAAATGCAAAGATCTGCATACAATACTATGGCACTAATCATGTCCCATAAAAAAAGGGTCTCCTGTGACTGGAGGTATAATGGTGTATATATAATTCCAGATATTTCTGTCCAGCTTTTAACACAGTTGGAACTTAAATGCTGAAGTACTTTGGTGGATTTTGCATTTGGACTCTTTTGGTTTTCTCCACTTTTGAGTAATCTTAAAGACCAGGTGAGCCAAAGGGGCACAAGCGAGGAAAAGCTCCTTTGGTGGTTGTTCTCTGGAAAAATTATTGAAGTGGCATTTGAGCTATGACTAATTTATTTAGTATTTAGAATTTAGTGAATCCTTTTGTCACATCACCCATCATAAATAAAAGGAAAAAACCAGAAACCTGTTAGATGCCTCAGGCATGTTTTAGTTCGTTGTTCAGGTCAGTTCATTTCAATGCTTAATTTTTAATGGTTCATTTAACATAACTGTTTAGACTTGAAAATACTTTCACATAAAACCTGGGGTTTTGGGGTCAGTTGCTGTCACCTCAAAATATTTTAAGTCCCAGATGACAGATTCAATATCAGTTGGAAAAAGTGGTCTCGTTATTTGGGCACTTGAATGGAACTCAACAGACTCAAGCTGAATTTCAGCCTCTGCTACTAATTCTTTATGTGACCTTGGGTAAAACACCTATGTTGCAACTCCAAAAAGTTTTGAGTACAAATAGTTGTGTTCACACAGTCACTTGCAAAGTTTTCCTGTTTGCCACACACTGTCCTTCTAGTGGAAGATGGAATCAAGTCCATAGAGAAAAATTACACCCAGCAGTGTCAGAGATGTCCAAAGTCATTCATTCTTAGTGGGTATAGGAGCCTTTACCTAAAAATTATTTTCTGATAGATAACATATTTTTAAAAAGTTGTGGTGCAAGATCTACTACATGAGCAGTTTTAAGCCTTATAATAATCTTCCTCTCCATATTTCTTCTTCATTCCTGCTGGGTCTACAACCATAGAATCCCAGAATGGTTCAGGTTGGAAGGGACCTTAAAGATCATCTCATTCCATCCCCCTGCCATAGGCAGGGACACTTTCCACTATTCCAGGTTGCTCCAAGCCCCATCCAACCTGACCTTGGACACTTCCAGGGATGGGACAGCCACAGTTTCTCTGGGCACCCTCTGCCAGGGCCTCACCACCCTCACAGGGAACAATTTTTTCCTATTATCCAATCTAAATCTATTCTCTTTCAGTTTGAAGCCATTCTCCTTTGTCCTCTCACTCTTGTAAAATCTCTCCATCTTTCCTCTAGGGCCTCTTCAGGTACTGGAAGGTCACAATGAGGTCACCCCAAAGCCTTCTCTTCTCCAGAGAACTCTCAGCCAACTCAGCCTTTCGTCACAGCTGCTCCATCCCTCTGATCATTCTGGTGCCTCCTCTTGACTCTCTCCAGCAGCTCCCTGTCCTTCCTGTCCTGGGGACTCCAGAGGTGAAGGCAGCTCTGCAGGTTGGGCACATACTCTGTATATACTGAGTATACACTATGGATTTCTTTCTCCTCAAATAGAGATAATTCCCATGAGTAATTTCATAATGAAGGCCAGTGTTTACAGGAGAAACACAACCTAACTTTGTGTTAAGTTTTGCCCAAGGTCATTGCAAATCTATCGATTCAATTCTTCTTTTATATTATAAACCATTAATCATTTCATAAAGCTCTCAGGATTTTTATCTTCACAAATTTCCCTACATTCTCAGAAAACAAACCCATGCATGTAGAGCAGTGTTAATGCTACTTGCAGTGTCTCTGCAGATATGTGAAATAATCAAGATATTAAAACCAGGGTTATAGTGGTTGAAAAGAGGGTAATTTATCAATGGATGCTTATATTCCAGTTGTCAATTCTTCTCTGCTCTTTAGAGCAAGAGCAGGGGCCTGTCTTTGAATTAGTATAGATAAATATAACTGATTGCTACTCAGTATGTTGGGTGCAAAACACTAAGATCTATTCACAAGCCCATACCTGGAGAGAGAAAATAATAAAATCATTAAAGTTGGAAGAGACTTTATCCAAGATAATCAAGTCCAATCTTTAACCCAACACCATCATGGCAACTACACCATAGCACGTCTGCCACATCCAGTCATTCTTGGAACATTTCCAGGGATGAGATGGTGACTCCACCACTTCCTTGGGCAGCCTATTCCTAAGTTTAATGACTCTTTCCTTGAAGAAGTTCTTCCTGATGTTCTACCTGGTGCAGCTTGAGGCCATAAATCCTTCAGAGTTTACATTCATAATGGCGAGTTTCACAGAGCTGTGGCCTCCACTGACCTTCAAACCACTTGACCTGCTTGCTGACATTGTTACAACTAAGCATTCAAAAATCATTAGAATTCATAGCATTTAATGTATTTTCCTCAAATTTTCAGAGCCCTCTTTATTCAGATTGTATGCTTCTTCTGCCTAGACTAATGAATGTCAATCATTAAAAAAAGAAAAACTAAAAATTGGGAATTTTTTTATACAAAGAGTGTACCTCTAGGAGCAGTTACCCTAAAAAAACCAGAAATCCAAATACTGTGAGATCATGACACTGCTATGAAAAGATGGAATAATTCATAAAACTATGCTGAGATTCTGCAACTGGAGTAGATAGATAATAATAATTAGAGGAGAAAAAGATTTTCTCTCCTTTCAGAAAAATAAACCAACCAACCAACAAATAAACAAGCAAAAACAAACAAACCAGTTTGACCTGTTTTCGCTCACTTGTCCTGTCTGTGGAAATGTTTTGTGTAGAAATTGCAGGGCCAGGGCAAACCCTGTTTAGCAGCACAAATTTCAGGTTTCAGTCCTGAGAGCTGAGTTGTGCTTGTTTAGAGTTCCACCATCTACATGATAACAGCCTTCACCAAACCTCCCGTATTTCTTTTCCTTACCAACTTTGCCTGTTTTTTCCATGCAGAGTGTGCATTTTTGAGGACAGGGCTTTGCTTTCATGTATTTGTGCAAGACCCAACAAAAGGAGACTTCTGTTACACACCTACTGCTATTCCCAGTGTTTGCAAAGTGCTTTCAAACCCTCTGAGGAGAAGAGATCGATGTGCTACAAGGCATTAGCACTGCAGAGAGATCCATACTTTGCTATATACAAATAGGCTGATTTCCCTGCCTTCAAAGGGAGGCAGGAGCCTGCTCAAAAATACTCTGCAAAAAGCTGTTTATTGATGCAGTGAGGCAGATCAAGTCAGCACCTAAATTTTAAAATCCAGATTTAAGCATGAGATGCAAAAAACGTTTGTTTTGTGCTGGCCTGTGAGACACTCGCAGCGCTTGAGACGGGGATTTTCTCCCCAAAACAGCTTTCTCTGGCTTTAGTAATGCCAGGGTAAGCAGAGAGCACTTTCAGACACCATCTCAGCCGGCCCTTTGCCAGAGCATCCCTCTGCTTGTTAACTGCCTTCCAAAAGTGAGTCCTGGCGCTCTCCCGTCCTGAGGAATCGGCGCTGACGAGCCGGGAGCCGGCAAATCACCGGACAAAGAGTGCGACGGCGTTTCGGCATCAGGGCTTCCCACAGGAGACATCACACCTTCAGCGGGGAGAGGCAGAGGGGGAAGGGGGGTAGCAGGGGAAGGAGGACGGATGCGGAGTGGCAAGGCACCCGGAATGTCACTTCCAGTCGGTTGGCCGCAGTTGTCAGGGTTCACTTCCATTAAGCTTTGTGTCAGTTCAGAAACTTTACACATGAGGCTGTGTGAAGCGTTCTGCCACTGCTGACTGCCCGGGGCTAGCCCACAGTACCTATCTTGTCACTGCTTTTCCAGAAAACCTCTCTGAGAATTAGTTGCATATGTTGGCTGGGCTAACCAGAGGAGGAGAGGTTTTGTCTCTTATTTGTCAGCTTGGGACAGGATTTTTTAAATTATTATTATTATGAGGTTTGAATATTTTTGTTTCATTTCTCGAGGGGTGGGTCTTGCTTTGGAAGTTTAAGAAAGAGTCAATTGTTATAAAATGCTGCAAAAGTTAACTGAACACTTAGAGCCATAAAAAAGAAGAGGAGTGATGGCAATGAAGTGGTAGCACAAAGAAAAGTCTCCACTATGCACTTTTTTAGCTGTAAAAAAACCATCAAAAGTGACTGCAACAATGTGGTGGGATTTTTTTCTGAGACTATATTTCATCTAGCTTAAAAATGTGGAGGTTTTTATTAAGACAACTCCAATAAATTTATGTTGTATTCAAAAGGGAAGAGTCTATTTCTACATAAATATTCCATACCAAGTTTGGACAAGTTGCAAAATCCTTGACCTGGTGGGGGATTTTCACTCACCAGATTCTGCTGGAAAGGCAACACAGAAGAGAGGAAACAATCTAGGAAATTCCTGGAGTCTGTGGAAGAAAACTCCCTGACAGTGGGTGAGGGATCCAGCCAAGGAAGTTGCCTGCTGGACCTGCTGTTCGTGAGCAGAGAAAGATGTGATGGTCAGAGGCCATTTGGGGCACAGTAATCAAGGAAATGAGGTTTTGATTCTTGGAGAAGCAAGGAGAGCAGTCAATAAAACCACTGTCTTGGAATTCCAGAGGACACATTTTAGCCAGTTTAGGAGATGGTTGAGAGATTCCCTTGGGAAGCAGGCCTGAAGGGCAAAGGAGTCCAGGAAAGCTGGACTTTCTCTAAAAAGGACACCCTAAAGTCACAGAGCCAGCTGTCCCCATGTGCTGAAACACAAACCAGTGGGGATGACTGGCCTGGCTGAACAGAGAGCTTTGGCTGGAACTCCAGGAGAAAATTGGAAGGGTCAAAATCCATCTAGAACTTTACCTTGCAAGTGCCATTGAGATAAAAAAGAACATAAGAGTTCTAACTCTCCACAACTCTCTGAAAGGAGGTTGGAGCCAGGTGGGGGTCAGTCTCTTGCCCCAGGTACCAAGTGACAGGACAAAAGGAAATGGCCTCAAGTTGTGTCAGGGGAGGTTTAGTCTGGATATTAGGGAAAATTTCTTCACTGAAAATGTGGTCAGGTATTGGATCAGGCTGCCCAGGGAAGTGATGGAGTCACCACCCACCACCCCTGGAGATATTTAAAAGCTGTGTAGATGTGGCACTGAGGGACATGATTGAGTGGTTTACTTGGCAGTTCTGGGCTTATGGTTGGATTTGATGATCTTAAAGGGCTTTTCCAACCTAAACAGTTCTTTCATTCTACAATTCTATGATTTATTTCCATATCATTGCCAGGTATGAAGCTAAGGAACTGGGGTTACATTTTAAAAATCTACATACCATTGCATCATTTAATCAATCAAAAACAATTATACAATGGCTGTATGTAGACCGAAGTTTAGAAGTTTTTTCTCTAGGAAACATCAATGTTGCTTCTGCACTGGTTATATTTCATTTTCCTTCTGTGTTAATGTAGAAAGGAAAGTACTTTTATAATAAGTTACTTGTTCCCACGTGGTGATTGGGTATTAGTGATTGGGATAGACTCTTCCACACACTTCCAAATACTCAGAAACTATGTTGTGAAAGTATTTTCAGGCAGAAACAGAGCCTGGGAATGCCAAACTGAACTTCATGTGATCTCTGAACATCAAGAGCTGTGCTCGCACTAAACACAACCATCTACCCCCTGTTTAGACTTTGCTTATGCCTTTGCCCATCCAATAAAAAAGCTGGAAAACAGGAGGAAGGCAGGAATAGAAATGTCCATTTAGAAGGTAAACCTGGGATCTATATTTGTGTTCAAGAGCTGGTCAAGACAGGAAGAGCAAATCCATGTGTGCATAATGAAAGAGGCATTGTCTGTCAGTGGATCAGAGGAATTTAAGTAGATGCTTGAGCTCTTTGCAGAAAGGGGGTCTGACCCTGGCTCCTCCAATACTTAAAATAAATATGTCTCTAATCTACACTTCTTTGTTTTCTTTGGCTGATTATAACCAGTTAATATTTATGGATCAAGCTGAAAACAATTTTATTCTGATTTAAAAACTTTAGGGTGCAAACTTTGTCTCCATCTCTAATGTCTGCATCACATATCACCAGTCAGATTGCTTAGGTTTAAAAAGTGAATAACGAAAATAACGAAGCTGGAAATTAGGAAGTAAAACCATTTTTTTTCCTAATATGACAATTTCATAAGCCAATTCCCTGCTTTTAGAAAACATTTCTCTTGTTCTTCTCAGAAAAGCAAACATGTTTTTTAGTTTATTTTAAGTTGCTCTTTTAGGTTTGATATCCCAGACCTTTTTATTTTCCCTTCCTCAGGCTTTGTTTTTGAGTTGCAAAAAAAATGAAAAAAGGGCAGGAAAGGAAAAAAAGGCAGAGAAGAAAAGAGAGAAAATGAAAGCTGAATATTTGCCAGCCAAATGTTTTTAGAACAAAACATTTATACATGGAACATAACTTTCCTTCTTCTTCAAATCCTAGCTGAGCTTCTTTAAACTTAAGATTGTCTCTAAAGAGAAGGGGGAGAACAGGCATCTCCTACACAGGACTCATTCCTCCTGGTTTTAGATTGGTGATTTAGGATGGGATTGTCTGAGGCAAAATATCCTGATGTCTGTGTGTCAGCAGGTTGTTGCTAGGCTTTGTGTCTAGTATAAGCATCTGCTTCCTGTCTGTAATCAGCAGGGGGAGAAAAGGGGAAAAGTTTAAATAAATCAGTCTTAAGACCAAAGATTGGACTTCATGTACTAAGTTACCTTCTGAAAGCTTCTCCTTCTTCCCATTAAAGAGGTAAATCCTATGTGCTCTATTTTCAAGTAAGTGAAATGGGGCAGATGGATCCAACCTGTTAAGAGCTTATTTAATGTCATTACTAAAAATTTTGGACTCTTAAGTCACAAACCTGGACTTCTGCAGACACAGGCAGAAATGGATGTCATAAGGTGACATCCACCCTGTGGCCCATAAGCTGTCTACAACTGGCAGGTGAGAAAGAGGCACTCCTAGGATATGTTTAACACCCTGCAGAAGATATCTGAGTCAGATGAATTATTCTCTAGAAATGCACCTTTTATTTTTCAATTAATTGTTGAGAAAGCCCTGGGTGAGTGGATCTCTGCTACTCAAATACAAGGCTTTACATTTCAGATGCCTTATATCGGTGGAAATGAACCATGCCCAGAAACATGACCTGTTCCAAGAAGTTCACTATAGCAACCCAAAGAATTTGCATCCAGGTAGGCAAAACTGTGGCTGTCCCATCCCTGGAAGTGTCCAAGGCCAGGTTGGATGGGGCTTGGAGCAGCCTGGGATAGTGGAAAGTGTCCCTGTTCGTGGCAGAGGAGTTGGAATGAGATGATCTTTAAGGTCCATTCCAACATAAACCTTCTATTATTCCACAATTTGTGTACAAACTACACAAAACAGGTATAAAATCAGAGCTTAAAATACTTCTCTTACGTCTTTGATTGAAAAGATCAAACATTTTCAAATACCTCTCCTAGTTTTGAACTGCAAATCCTGGGGAATGGCTGAACTTTACAGAAAACCATGAATCTGTATGCGAGTAAATCTGTTATTCTCAACTTTCCTCTGGGATTGTGCCATTGTCTGCCTAAATGAAAGATCACTTCTTTTGTGGAAAGTGTCAACCTGCACTGCAGCTTTCTGACATAAAACTAAATTCCAGGGAAAACCTAAGTAAGGGGTAAACCCAGGTGGGCTTGTGTTTTGTTACATCTCAAATACATACTTTGAGAGAAGGGGGATGGAGGCATGCAGGCATAGTTTATTTGGCAGATAAATGGAGATCCATTATGGAAGAAAAAGTCCAGGCATGGTGTCTATGAATATTAGCAAGGCTGAGAGAGATGTCAGAGGTACAGGTGCATCTCTGAACCATGGTATGCTGGTGTGAGATTATAAACATTAAGGAAACCATTCAAGGAGGATCCCCTTTTACTTTTCTGCCTTCCACTGAGGAGCTGAAGAGGTTCTGTGCCCTCAGTATAGATCAGATATACATGTCTAGCCATTGTCAATTATCACTAAAACACACACCTCAACAACTCTCATTCCTCTTCATTAGGGTGGAACAGTAGCAAAAGCCTTTCAAGAGTGGCTCTAGACCCAGTCCACAAGTGTTGGGGTTCATGTAAGTAGAAAGCTCTTGCTAGGAGGGTCTTTAGGTTATAAGCCAGCTGGGACACATGGTTTTCTGAAGATATCCAGAAAAGTATTACTGAGATTAATATTTCAGCCTCCACAAAAATGTCACTATATCATCACTTACTCTTTGCAAGGAAAATGTGTGGTTTGCCAAGCATTTTCAAATCCTACCAGAGAAGGGAGGTGACAAAAGTCCCTTGGGGTTATGCTGGGTCTAGTCACTGAGGTCCAAAATGCAAAAATGCTTTGGTGTTTTGGGGAAGTTCATGCTTTTGAGCCATACAAGAGATCTAAGGTACTGTGAAGCTCTAAGTGCACCTTCTGTGACTCTCTGCATCATACGTGGTGAGAAATAAATTCCTACAGGCTAATCTATTAAGTAGCACATGCTGACAGACTGATCCGTGTTTTAAATCCCATCTTTTGCCCCCCCCCACCTTAACACTTTTACGGTTGTGTCAAATACCTGATCTATGGTGCCACAACCTTTCTCCTGGGGGCTATTTCATGCTAACTACAGATGGATGGGCATTTCTGAGGTAGCCACAGTCCATTTTCAGAGAATTCCTCCACAATCCAGGCCAAGTAATAATTTGTTGGAGAGAGTAATTAGAGGAGGACAGTCAGGAGTAAGACTGCAGCACCTTGGAGATGGTGAGCAGTGCAACAAACACTGAGTTAGTTAAAAAAGGCTCCAGAGGAAGAGGAGAGCAAATTTTTAGGAATAAAAAAGGAGACAACCCATGGACAACCTCCAGAGACCATGTAACTCCTTTGAGAAAAGTAAAACCAAGCAACCAAATAAAAAACCCCAATGCTGCCACATTCTATGTTACAGGAAAGACTAATACTCTTTTTTATTGTCTTTCTTTGAAAAACAAGGATCACTAATGTTTTTCTTTGTGCATTGAGAGCACCTAGAAAATACCAGAATGATTCCAGTCCTTTGGAGAGGCAAACAGCAGGACGGACCTCAAAGGATGCAGTTTTGAGCTACTTATTAGTCAGTAATTAGCTAACAAGTTAAACCAGAATAACTCTTCTTAGAAAAAATGGGACATTTTAAATCTTTTTCTTTACACAATATGGCTGACTGCTTGTTTTTTGGATTTTTTTACCAGCCACATATGAGAACAAATAACAATTGTGTTTAGTGGGGGGGGGGGGGGGGTNATGTGTGAAACACATCAGAATGTTGTGGCAGGGTCATTGTAGCCTTCTGTGTTAAATAAGAAGAGATTGACAAAAAGGCTAAAAGTAATGGGTAGGTTTTGAAAAGACCAAGAGGGACTTAATTGTCTCACTCTTTTAATGGGGATTGGAAACCTAATTGTGATTTGTGCCTTAAAACTCTTTCCCTATTATAACAAAAACAAAAGATGTTCACTGAAAATAAGATTGAGGGCTGTAGACACCAGTATTACTTTTTCATGTGCTACATTTGTGGCTAATAGGTTTCATTGACATGAGTATTGTTCTTTAATAAAAATATTATTTCTGTGTCCTTAGTGGAAAATCTATGATTAAATCCTATATAGGAGGTTTGATTTTTAGCTTAAGCACTTATTTATACCTGGACTAAGTCTGTTGTAATTAAGCAGACAGTACTTTTCTCTCATTTGGGACCTGTGAGTGGTAGGATAAGAATTCAAGTGATTTTATAGGATAAAAAAACAATTAATTAAGACCTATGATTTCTGTATTCTTTTCCTACCCTAGCCAGATGACAAGGATGACATTATGTCTAGAAATGAAATTCTCTGTCAAATGTAGGGAGATCTACCAATCTCCTTTGTAGAACACCTTGCAATCTCTTGACAATCAGCAGTAAACAAGAATGTCTGCACAATGAACTAACACTAAGTTCAAAAAGAGGGGCTGGCTCATTAAAACTCCAGGTGCTCTTTAACTATTGGGGATAATTTCAATAACAAATAACTCCCCACTGTGTTCCCATTATCCACTCCTTTCTTCAATCCTTGAGTTCTGTAAGGTGTGGATTGCAAGACACTGATGTCCTGAAGGGAGAGATCAGAAAGGTTTTGAGATGCTGGAGGTGTCATCGAGGCTCTGGCAAATTAAGGACTGAGGTTAGGAAACTCTGTGGGTGCAGCCAGGTTTCAGAGTGCAAAGGTATTTCACTCTTCTTTCAGGAAAGCAGATGGCTACTGTATATTACACAAGCACATGTACAAAGGGAAAGGTATGGAAATTAACTTTCTCTCTGGCTATGATAAACCACCAAGGGAAATTCATAGCAAATCTGTCTACTACAGTTAGTGCTGTGACAGAGCTATTACAGAAAAATAAATAGTGGCAATGGTCAAAAGAATGTCAAGATGCTTTCAAGTTGGCTAAACAGACACTTACATCCTCCAGGGGCTTAATGCACTTTGTCCCATCCCTGCCAATCTGTTAAACTACTGATGCTTCACTGTATGAGGTCAGGAGTGGTGATTTCTCACATAATACCAAACAGCCCAGAAAAGCCTGTAGCATTTGCATCGAAAATGCTTCCTAAAGAGGAAAGGGAATACAAACAGATGAGGTGAAAGTAGATAGTGGGGAGGAACTCACAGAGACAGCATGGAGTGCACTTTGCACTCTAGTAAAAATGCAGCAGAAAACATGGCCCACTTGACAGAAATGTTTGGAGGCTTGATAAGTGGATTCTAGCAACACTGAATTTAATAATCAGCATTTAAAATTGATTTTTGGGAGACAAAAATATATTAAATTAAACAGGAAGTACCAGAGAATCACATGTGTTTTAGCCTAAAATGACTTGGTGTAAAATCATACACAGATTTAATATGTACCTGATTTTGATATGCTGAACAATCAACAGTGGATTCATCCATTCAGCATTAAAAGAACAATTCCCTAAAACTTGAGAGAAATTAAGTCCTATGCCAGCAAATAAGATTTCAGTGAAGAACTCTAAAGACTGAGCACAAAATCTTTGTAGACAAAAACTGAAGCTTGACCATCCATCCTGTTGCATTGCCAGCATGATTGCTAGCACAACTTTTATCCAGGGTACCTACAATATCCTGAAACAATTCTTAGACCCTGTGTAAGACTTGGGATGTGTCAAAGTGCATTCCCAAAAAGTAGCTTAGATAGAAATGTTAGCAACGAAATAGCAGGGTTTTGAAGAGGGTTTGATAGGATGACAACATCCACAACTTTGGCTTCTTGGAGAGAATGGTTCCTGGCATTGTTTTCCCTTGCTAATATAAATATGTCCTTGAAGTAAAGCTTTTTCAGAATTGTTGAGGTTCTGCCAAGGCAGAGCCATCCAAGAAGCTTTCCATGAGGAACAGACTCAGGAAACAGATGATTCTCTTGTATTTAAGTTTTGGGAAGATCTCAGAGATGAAGGAATGAGAAAAGGTTAACCAAAGTAATCAACATTGTTACTGAAGGATATTACATGACTAATTAGTGGGGGGGAAAAGAGAATGATAAATCACTGATGAGAATAATATCCAGACCCTAAATTATTACACTTTTGTACTAACTGTAGCTTCCTCTGGCTGAATGTGAGATAAAGAATGACTATGAACAGCAGGTTAAACTGGTACCTACAGTAATGGGAAATGATTTTTTGTTGTGCCAGCAAATCGTTTCTCTAACACAACCCGCAGTTGTTTGATACAGAACTCCTTGAGATTGAAGGCTAATTTAATGAAGGGATATTTGTGATGATAAATTTTTCAGGTAAAGTCAGAAAATTGTTCAAGCAATAATACTGTGTCTTTCAATTCCCTCCTTAAACTTTACAGCTTGATACTGAGACTCAAGCAAAGAAAATTCTGACCCTCAGCTGCCTGACAATCTGGTTAATATAATATCTTTGAAAATACTGGATAAAATTCTCAGTGTGAAAGCTTAGAAGCCTGTGTAGAAAATATATACCTGTCTACAGAATAAAGAGAAAATTGCAGATTATTGAAATTGGATTTTTGGTGGAGGGTGTGTGCAGAAATAATTTGAGTATGTATTTGCTGTCAAACACCATTCAGATACAGAGGGAATGACAATTTTTGAAAAACCTTCTTAGGATAACTTTCAATAGAGCAGTATTTTCCTTTTATGGGAAACAACTTTCATAGTATCAGCTATATGATTTTGCATCCTTTCATCTGAAGAGCCATCACCTTGAGACACCAGATCAAAATAGAATCCAGACATTATCACGCAGAGTGTAATCCAAAACAAACAAAAAATAAATTAGGAGGATTTTTTTTTGTTTTAATTAATTCCTTCATTTTTAGATCAGAAAAATGTCCTCTAAGTCCCAAATTGAGCTTTCTTCCTCCTCCTAGGCTGGAATAACAAGATCTCAAGATCATAGGATAATTCAGCTTGGAAGGGACATCAGAAGGCCTTCAGTCCAACCAGCTGCTCAAAGCAGGGTCAGTTTGGGGGTCAGCACAGCTTAATGTGTGCAGGATGCACAATCTCCCAGGAGGAGTAGCCCCAATACCCAACTGTCATGAGGAAATCATCCTTCATTTTGTTTCCTATTATGCCCACTGTCTCTCATCCTCTCATCACATGCACAGGCTAAATCTTCTTGATAACCTTATCACAGGTACTAGAAGTTGATCTCAGGCCTCTCCAAACAGCCACTTCTCTGGGCTGAACAATCCCACCGTGTTCCTGCACCAAGCAGCTGCTCCAGCCCTGAGCACCCTGGTGACCCTCCTTGAACATACTGTGGTTGGTCAGAATTCTATGGATTAGGTGCCTGAAACGGCAGTACAATGTCTGTAATCTGAGTGCTGAGTAAAGGGAGATAATTCCTTTTCTTGGACTGCTGGCTCTGCTCATGCAGCTCAGGGTGCTGTTGGCCCTTGTTGCTGCCAGAGCTCACTGTGGACATTGGCCACAGAGCTGCTCCTGAATCTCTCAGTGCCCAGCCTGTACCACTGCAAAAGGCTCTTCTTTCCCATGTGCAGGGCATTTGCCCTTGCTGAGTTCCATCAGGCTCATCCCCTCTGGTTGTAACTCAGCCTTGGACTGTGTCAACTGGTCCCATCAGTTTGGTATCACCTGACAAACAGCTGGGAGCAGACTCCATCTCCTCCTTCGGGGCATCAGCACAGGAATTAAACAGGACAAGTCCCAGGAGGGATCACGAGCTGCTCACAGGCCTCCAGGCTGAGTGTGATCCATTAACCACCACTCTCTGAGTCCAACCACACAAGCACCTTTTTGGGCCCATCCCATTGCCCACATCCAACTCCTCTCTCATCTCAGTCTTTCCAGAGCAGGAAGCCAGTCTCATTTTGGGGAATTTGATAGCACTCAATTTAAAAAAAAAATCTTGATTCCTAATTAGAACCCTGTGTGGTCGATGTTGAGTCCAATATGACACAAATAGACTCCAATAATTCAGAAAGGTGAAGAGAAATTTTATTAAGAAATTACACTCCATACATAAAGTAGATCATGAAAAACAAGACTCCATTGGATAAAGTTCTAAAACTAAACACGCCATAGGCTAAAAGGCATAAACAATTACCTTAACCAATTAGAAAGACTCTCATGTACTCTTTGCAGGTGCAAGTATTGTTTACATTCTTGCTTTGATGTTGACACAAAGAGTCCTGAGAACCATGGATTATTTTGGTTCAATCTATGAGGTTTTCTCACAGACACTGTTTCATGGCTTCCACAGAGATTTTCTCTATTTCAGGCCTGTTTCTGCCACGACCTTGTGTCTTATCACAATAGCAAAAAATGACAGAAGTTACAATCTCAGATATCCAAAGGATCTTTCTTTCTTTCTTTCTTCTTTCTTTCTTTCTTTCTTTTTCTTTCTTTCCTTTTTTTTTTTTTTTTT
>VZTR01011786.1:27956-70519 GCA_013400775.1 Chaetops frenatus
TATTCTTGCTTCTTCATGTCTCAGGATGGCCTCCATCACTCTAGAGGATGTCCTATTCCTCAGGTGTGTCAGCAGCATCACTCAGCTTGGTGTCATCTAAAAACTTGAAGAGTGAAGGCTTATGACTGCAAGACTTGGCAGACAAGTGGTCAGACCACATTTACTCAAATGGGGTCAGTGTAAGGGGGACTGAACTGCATGGCTATCTGTATGCCAGCAGATGCTGGCTCTGATGGATGTGCCATGCCCTCAGCTTTGTAGCATTATATTTTAGTAGAAAACGGCTGCATGTGTGAGCTGTACAACTCAGAAGGTGATTCTAAGGGAGGTGTCTGAAAAAGAAAGTACCAGGGGGAATATTTTTCCACGTAGAATGGCAGCTGAACACAGAGCTCTCTAGGTTGCATTTTATCATTTGTTTGCCTGGGAAGTCAAGGCACCTCATGCAAATAGCTCATTCCCATTGCTGTATCCAGATGTACTCTGATGTCAGCCACATAATTTAAAGGTTTAACATTAATTTAAACCCTCATGTCCCTCTCGTTTAATTTTTGGTAAGGCTGTTTACAGTTTGTTGAAATTGCTTTGCATGTGATTTGCAGTGCCACACAACAGGGAGTTTTTTGCAAACATTGTACTATGCAGCTGCTATATGGCCCAATAGCACTTCCTCCAGGAATGCTTTGTCAAATCTGGGCTAGATAGAGATGTATAAAAAGTTCCCTCCTACACAAACCTAAGAGAGGTCAGTTAAAACGGGCTACTACAATGAAAGCTGGTTAGAGCCCAGATATCTTCACATTTTACTACTAGCAGATTTGCAGTGAAGAGGTTGTTTCTAGAGTAGGAAGGTAAGGAAAATGGACTTTTGCAGTACTTGCTTTCCTTATGCACTCTCATACAGCAGTTGAAGTGGAGATATGTATATTATTGAGAAGCAAAGCTGGAATAGTTAGTGTGAACAAAGTACTACGAATTTTTATCTTCTTTTTGTTCTGTTCACAAGTGTACTTTATTTTGACTTAACACCCACCTCTCCCCGCTGCTGGAGCGTTGTCACTGGCCTTGTAAATGTCACATAGGCTAGTTTCTTCTAAATGTTTGGTATGTGGGTGTTTACAAACAGTGACATTGTCCATCTTCCTTTCTTCACCTGTGGGTCCAGCTGATTTCCAGTGTAACTCAGCATAGACTCTGCTTCAACTTTAGAGGAGTATCTTTTTAACAATAGCAGAGGGGTGGCAGCAGTAGTTTGGCCATTGTGGATGGTACAAACTTTCTTTCTTAACAAGGCCATAAACCTTCTTATTAGCAATATAAAAATAAAAGTAAACGAAAGAAGCAATAAAACTTTCTCCTACTCTCAGGCTTTTTTCCACAATACAGTTCAAGTACTCCCTACATGTGCTCAACCTCTCCATCCCTTTCTGTCAGTGTTGCTGAAGGCTTTCAGCAGTCTTCTCAGCCAGCCGAAATAAACTGTGCCATAATGAGGGCAGACCAGTCCAGAGAACAAGTGAATTCAGCAGGTCTGTGTTTAGCAGTCCACCTCTCAGCCCAACACTGAGCCTTTGTGGCAGGTTGGCAGGTGCAGTAAGAACTGAACAGAGCAAGCACCTGAGCATACCTGGTCAGAGTTACTCTTTGTCTGTGTGTTTGTGCTGCTTGCCTTGAGGCTGTGATATCTACTGGAACTCCACACCTTTTAGCAATCAAAGGACTACCTAAGACATTTTAAAAATCACCTGAGATACTCTTACTACTTTAAAAAGAATCCACATACTGTTTTTCCACTGGTCACATAATATTTTTAATTTTCAACCAAATATAAGGTGGTGGTTCACTTTCAATGTTTATTAGTTTTCGTCTTCCTCAGTTTTATTCCTATCCTATTCCTATTCACAGGGAGGTTTTTGTGTTTGTACATTGTATAGTTGTAGTATTTCATAATTTATGACCCACTACTGATTTACTGCACACAGATTGATAAATTGTGAGAGTATTTTTCTAGTTGTGGTTTTTTGGTTGGTGTGGGGTTTTTTTTCTTTTGTTGCTCTTATGAATGTATTACTTTGGCTTTCAGAAATGTGTGGTGATCAGGATTAATTATTAAAATGTAATAGGATCTAATCTTTCTGTAGATTTCTGAATACAGAATACAGAGGTATTTTGACTTGTTTCTCCTAAATGAATTCAACTGCTTTCTGCCATAAGCATTAGCTGGCAAAATGAAGCAATTCCACTTATGTGAAAGAAAGTAAGGAACAAATAGGAAAATCAGTAGCATTTAATATAGGAGAATAAACACATCTAGGAACATAGCTATAGTCTTTGATGTCAGAGGAGATTACTGTTGACTTGAAGACAATAAGTCTTGTTTAATGATGCCAGGTTATGTACAGTGTGGAAGCTTGCTCACTTTGCATGACACAAACAGAACTGGCTATCGTCAGGAAAAAAACAATCTGACAAAACTTAACCAGTGCAAAGCATGTAATTCTCACACTGCAGGTATGTGGTGACATGAACAAACACAATAGCTTCATACATTGGCTGCAGCTGCTGTGAAATTGGTGACCAAGGGGATTCGTGATTGTTAAAAGAACTGCTGAAGAAAAGTGACCTTTTTCCACCTAGCTTTTTTTACATATTGCCATTTTAGAAGAACTTTGTGCAGAGGCAGCGGTTCATGTGCTTTTTTTCGTGTGACTGCAGGCATCTGGTGGCTGCACCCTGGCAACTGGTGATCCCTTGTGCAGCAGCTTGGGTCAGAGGATGGACTTTTTTTCAGAAAGGCAGGTGGCCTTGGGAAGACCAGGGATTTTACCTGGCTTTCAACTGCTATATAGATACGCATTGCTGTAAGTCAATAAACATGATAAGACAGTATTAGAAGTGCTACAAACAGATCTAGAGATAGCCATTTCTCTTGTCGTGGGTGGGGGTGGTTTATTCTTATACAATTTTTTTTTTTTTTTTAATAGGAACAACAAAAAAGAGCAGATATAGTCCAGATGAGTTAGACTTTCCTGTAACTGATTAGAAATGCTCAGGTCATTGTTGAAAGCCACACGAACCTGCTTGAACCAAAATAACAGTATAAATGGCCATTTACATCCACATCTATTGTAAAGCTCTGCTAGCATTTGTATGTTCAGGTACCTCATGCAATATAAAGAACCAGCAAATCTTGCATGAGTTCAGTGGGTGAACTAGGAACCCTTCCCCAGACTTTGTGGCCCAGAAATAGAACAAATTTTCCACTTGAGGAGTTGTACCATGATTTCTCTGAGTATGTACTGAAAATATGGCTTATGGAAGTAAAGCAAAGACCTGCTATCTGTAGGTCTGATATTTTAAAAAGATTAATAGATTAAAATCTCCTGCCTCAAGTGTTTCTGTTTACATCTACTACTGCTTGTCATCTTCAATATTTTCTATGGAAGAATTAGCCTCATTCTCTTATCACTTTGCTTCTCCTTTTTCTCTTGCCCAAATCCATAAGGAGCCTGTTGCTCGGATGCAGGCCAAGAGACCAAGTTGAAGAGAAGTTTCACAAAGCATTTAGCAGGAGCTGTCTGACATAACCCCTGACAAATGCAGGCACACGTTTGCTCTCCAGCTGGGCATTCTTTGCACAGCCCAACATGAGTGCATTTTACTGTATGTTCAGTTCACAGAATCACAGAATGGGTCAGGTTGGAAGGGACCACATGTTGTCCAACCTCCCTGCTCAAGCAGGATCATCCCAGAGCACATGGCACAGGATTGTGTCCAGACACTTCTCGAATATCTCCAGTGAGGGAGACTCCACACCCTCTCTGGGCATTCTGCACGGTCACCTGCACAGTAAAGTTCTTCCTCGTGCTCAGGTGGAACTTTCTGTGCTCCAGGTTTTGCCCCTTGCCCCTCAAGGCAATCTCATACACTTGCCTTCTCAGCACTTCATTACAAGTTTTAATAGAGAGACTTCAGAATCATGCAGTAAATTTTAGCTATATTTTGCATATGGGTATCTAACAGACTGCTAATTATTTTTCATTCCGAAATCTAAGGTTAGCTTCCTCCCTGCCCTCCCAGTGAATCTATAAAAATGATAGATTATACAAAAAGGAATTGAAAATTCTGTCTGGGTAAATAGTTATAATGCTATGACAGCATGTTCTGTGCTAGGTTTTCAAGCCAGCTATAAAGCATAATTGTACCTACAGGAGTGGGACTAGATAGAAGCAATTCTTAATTTAGGCTAGTGGCTTTCATTTGTTTATCTATAAAGAAGAGGACATGTATATTATTATATGGCCATAACTGACACCTCCAATTATTGATGTCTTAAATGCCCATGGGAATTTAAAATGGCTTTAGTAATTTAGGAAAAACCTTAGCAATAGATGGATAATAAATCACACAATAGATGTGAATACTTAGGTCATTTTGGTTTTGTTTTGAAGGGCTGGATTCAAGGAGGGAGAGATTATGCCAAAAGAAAAAAAAAAGAGATACTTTATGTTTAGTGCAAAGCTTATAAATATAAGGACAATTCATGGTTGACAACCAGTGATTCCTAGAGGACTGAGACATCCAGTAGCTTTTAAGATAAGACTAAAAAATATCAAACAGAATAATGACACATGACCTCATTTTTCCTTTCTAGAGTCAGGTTCTTAGCAATCTACTCTGTGTTGCAGAGATAGCATGTCCCAAACCTTATTTGCTGACAAAAATGAAAAATCACTTAGAAAATTCAGAGTGGAGGTGGAGCTTTGTTGCCTCTGGAATATTGGGTAGTGATCCATGAAGGAAAGGATGTAAAATTAATCGGCAGGGGAAAAAGACCATTTTTTTCTTGGATAGAAATATGTTCAAAAGGAAAAAAAATATCAACAGATCTTCTCTGAAGTTATTCCACTAAGTGAGATCTTTCTGGAAGAAAAGGGGTTGAAGAGGAAGGGATATTTGGAAAGTTCTGTCTGCCATAACTGGTTCACTTTTGATTGGTATATGCACTTCCAAAGCCTAGACTCAGTTATGAGTCAGTTGAGAGCAAATGGATGGGACATTCAAGGTGATCCAATTCAATCTATTTCAAACCATGACTGAAAAATAAACAAGTATAAATGATAAAAATTGCTATAATTATTTTTAAACCTTCAAATATGTATTTCAAATTTTAAATTTAAATAATAGATATATGTTTTGTAAAATAATCCTTCTAAACATTATTCATACAATTTATGTGCAGTTTGATATCTGTGAAGTAATCAAAATATTTTGCTTTTAAAATGGATCAACTTATTCTACAAGAAAAATTACATATGTCAAAAAAGAAATTCCAGTCAATCCATCTTTCAAGATTTTAGGTTGGAAAATATATTCCTTATTATCTTAGTCACCCAGCATAGGTAGAAAGTATGCTTTATTTTCTTCCCTCAGCTCCTAATAAGTTCTCAATTTTCAATGACCCAGTTCTTGAAATGGACTTTAAACAAATGAAATCTGCTTTGAACTTGTAGAACTAGACATTAATGTCCTCAGAAGCTTAGGATTTAGCGCTTCAACAATCCATGGCTGTGGATTGTTTGCAGGAAATTTCTGTCAGTCTAGTAAGATTGAATTCTTCAAGCCTGCTTTGATTATGTTTTTAATTAGATTTAGTAAGATGTAGGTGGTTTACTTCTCATAGTAGGTGATCAATATTTTTAATTTAAGATATGAATACAGTGCAGGAAGTGACATTTTCCAAGCCAACGGGACACTGCTACTGGAATGCCTTACCAAAGTACCCAGTGGTTTTTCTGGAATGTGACATTAAAACTCTGTAAAAAAGAAAAATACATTTCCTTTCTATATTCAAGGCAAAAAGATAATAATGAAAATTCTTCTATTCTAGTTAAAAATGCCGTATCTGTCATTATAGCTTGTGGGATATCCAAACCAAAAGACCTCAAGGCCTTTGGAGACTGTGCACCTGAACGGGGGAAGGAAGTAAAGAGACAATCAGAGAGGTAATACAGTCAGGGGAAGGAAGAACTGGCTTCACAGGGACTTCAAAGAAGATGTGGACATAAACACGAGAAATTAAAGATGTACAAGGCGACTCTCCACATGTGACTGAGGAAAGGATAACAAGGCAAAAAGTGGAAGAAGCAGGATCTCTGTGCACCATGGCCTTCTCACCCCAGCATGCTGAAAGGGTTTCATTGTAGGGTGGTATTTTTCTCAAGCAACTGAAATGTTTCCTTCTCAAGGTCTGTGTATTTCTTCTTGTGCCTTACTGTGTCTTGTAGATGGCAATGTCTGACTCTTGTTTAGGTTTTACACAAGAGGAAGGCCATATTTTTCTACAAAGGTGTGATTTTTGGGCACAGAGCTGGGCACGTCTCACGGATGGCACCACCCATCTCTGTGCCAGCTGTGATTGCCAAAGCCCTTTGAATCTATGCTCAGCTTTGTGCTAACACACAGAGCCACCGCCCCTTAGAGAGGAGTAACTCACTTACTGTGCCTTGGAAGATGGTTGGGGTGAGGTTTCTGGAGCTCCCTGCTCTTGCTAGATGCATCTGCCCTGGAGTGAGCCTGCTCCTACCAAAACATAGCAGTCACAACAGACAGCAATCCTTGAAGGCAATTTTGCTGTATGTACAGCCTGAATCTACTCTTTTTAATGTTTATTCTGTGAACAATTTACAGGAAACAATTATGGTTTTAGGTTACTCAAAAGCAGAATTTCCCAGGTGTCTGAGCAGACCTGGGCTTCTTTCAGCCCCATCTGAACCTGCTGAATGAACACTGGTAACTGTAATTGTGAGGTCCATTTTCTATATCAACACTTACCCAGCAGAAGCCAGACGTGTATTCCTGATATGTCTGCTTTTTTATTATTATTTTAAACTAGTTGTTGCACATATGGTAGTGCTCCAGCTTGGATAATTAACAACTCACTACTGCTTTCCAGGTTGGTATTTGCCTCCCTCTTCTTCCCTTATTTACTTCAGATTTCTTTTTTCCCCAATGTGTGAAGCAAGAGGAAGGATTTGAAGACTGGTGGAGGAAACATAGGAAAGGAAAGGCATAGCCCAAGTGTACAGCCAGGGGTTGGGTGGTCACTTATGTTGACACTGTCCGAGGCATCTGGTCCCAGTCTGCGACACTGTCCTGCAGCTTGTCTGTGACCTGAGCAGTCAAGCTCTGGGGCAAGTGCATCTGAGCCTGCACAATTTGGGACCTTTCTAGGATGTTCTCTAAGTAAAATTCTGATGGACTGCAAAGGGTCAGGAAGGATGAGAAATGCCATCTGCCCTTCCAGAAGTCAAGGGCGCAATTGCAATGAGGATCTGTGATGAGCGTGACTTCCCTGCCAGGTGTAAATGTGATGTGAAATAGGGCACGGAAAGGTAACATCAGGGAGCTGCTTTTTCAAGCTGCCATGCAGCAAGCAGTGGAAGTTCCTCACCAGCACCTTTGCTGAGGGATGTTTTAAAACCTCTTCTACATACTGGTGCATGATTTTCCCCTCAGTCAGAAGTGAAAAGCATCTAGCTCAAAATCAGTCACATTTTTGTTTTCTCTGTTTGAGAAGTGATAAATGAAGTATTGCTGCTGCATTGCTATGGCAGCTTTCATTTAATTGCAGCTGCAATCATTATGTTAGCAAATCAGCTCTCTGCTCTCATTGAATTTGCTCTCTACACCCCTATAGTTCAGGGAGAGCTGTACCAAAATACATATAACACTCAGAAGCAAGAAGCCATTTAGAACAGAAACAGCAATAGAAAAATTCACCACAGCCAGCAAAGCTCTGTATTAAATTACTAGTGATAGATCAAAGGACAAGTGCACAGCTTTGAGTAATGGAGCTTTGCATCTTTCTCTAACATTCAGACCAAGATTTGATTTAAAAACTGAGGTGTCCAATCCCTGCTAATGGCACCTTTGAAAAACTCCAGCTGCATTACCTCTACAGTCCAGGGGAATAAAACTCTTTTTTTTTTCCCATGGAGGTCAGCAGTTAGCATGAGCATTTACATGGAAAATTCAAAACACTCAGTCTTAGCATTGTTGAGTATTGCAGAAGGAATAGAACTCCCATTTGTTCTTTGCTGCAATTGAGAAAAATAGGAAAAAACCAACCAAACAAAAAGAACCAACCAAACAAAAACCACCAAAACAAACACAAACAAACAAACAAACAAACAAAACAGGAAAAAACACCCCCAAAAATAAAATTACAATAATCAGATATCTCATCTCTCTGCCGTCCAGTGTAGGGGCTTCTGTCCCCTTTCAGATGCAACAGCAAAAATACTCATGCCATTCAAAGAGAGTGGTATCAAAATGGCTGTGTTTTATTTTAAAAAGAAAATTCAGAGCACTCCCTGACTTCCAGCTTCTAAACTTCACCTGAACCACAACCATCTCGGCCCTACATGAGCTTCGATGTGCTGGAAGGAGCCTCTTTGTGAGCACTCTTCGTGACCCTTGTGTCAAGGACAGTATAGCAGTTGTCTTCCTCTTAGCTTGAGGGAGGGGCAAGATATATGGAATAGGAGAATTTACAATTAATGGTCTGTGAGCATATTCTGCATTAAAAAATAAATTAAGTATTTCTAAGAAAGAGTCCATTTGTACAAGCACACCTACCGTTCTTTCAGAAAAAGAGTATGATACAAAACTTGGCACAATCCTTTAACTGAAACTTGCTAGCTTTACCTCCTCCTTTTCTCTACATCAAAACCTATAACAGATCCTTCAGCTGGTGAAATTTGGCATATTTTCATTAGTTGCAGTGGAGCAGTGACCAGTCATGATAGAGGAAGACCTGTTCTCAGGACTGATAAATGCTATGATTGTTGCTGCAGGATCTGAATACTGAAGCTTCCTCCTGGCCTGTTAGATGCTGAATGCTGGGGAACTTAGGGATGTACCAGCATCCTTCCTGAGACCCTGCCTGCTGTCTGAGAACTGACAGATAGCCCTTGGCATCATGTACCTTGATTGCTGTGCTCACAAGCCTCCCTCTCAGTGGACATGTAAGCTAGGACTTTTTTATTTATATTCCAGACATTCTCCATTTCTAGAAAAATTGCAGCCATTATGGTCACAAAATCAAAGAATAGTTGATGGTTGGGAAGGTTGGTATTTTCAGTCATTAGAAGTAGTTTTTCTCTTGCCCACATACAAGACCAGATTCTGAAGTAAACTTTAAATCACTAGACGAATTTCTTTCTTGGAAGTTTTTTCCCCTTTGATACTTGCAAGAAGTACAGAAAGGAAAACTTAAAATATTACTATATTTTAGACAATAGAGGTTTACAGAATAGCACACAGCAAATGATATTTTGCAAGTATGCAGTTCATGTATTATTTAAAAAAGGCAATGGAATAAATTTATACAAAACTTCCCCAATTTTCTGCTTTTTGCACACACATATTTAAGTAAAGACCACATGCATGTGTATACCCATCTGAAGCATGTCTGAAACATCAGTTAACTGAGTAAACAGACTTCTTTTTTGGCCTCTACTTCATCACTTTTAGGTAGGTAGTCCATAACTATGGGATTAAGAGAAGAAAATCCTCTGTTATTGAAGTCTCTAAATCAAATTCTGTAGCCTTTCTTGTACATTGTGGACTGTTTTTGGGATGTGTTCCTGTCAGCTCTGTGTACTTCTGTATCACCATAGCACAAGGCAAGCACTAAAATTTTTGCTAGTGCTGGGAATTTTCCATTAGCAGCTGAAATACCTGGCTTTTTGGTTACTAATGTAGGCTTTTACTGATGTGCGATTAACAGAAAAAACCAAAGATTTCCTGCACCTTAATAGTAGAGATTTTGCTACTTTTTCCAGTATTGTTTTAAAACAAATAAGAACATTTATTCCAAAGCATAACCTGTTCTTACCTTGTAGGCTGTTTCAGGAAGGAGGCAAAGGAATTTAGTTTATTTAGGAAAGCAAAATATTTTTAGAGAAATATTCAACAAAATAGACAGACATACTATAATATCTGATTTCACAGTGTTTTCAGGAAAAAAAGTCTTACTGTGTCAGGTTTTGTAGTTTTAGCCAAGTCTGGAAAGATTTAACTTTCAAAATATGACAGATCCATCACAGACTAAACTGACCTGTCAAGGAAAATAAATTAGGTAAATTTTTGAATAAATGTAAAACAATAAAGCTTCAATTTTTGCTTTAAACAAACAAAAAAAAATTTCTCAGTGGCTGGATATTTTGATAGTTGTTTCTCATTTTCAGAAACCTTGAATCATAAGAAGAAGCAGACAGATCGGATAGATAAACCGTTCCAGGGGAACTAAATACCAAGAGCTATTTATTAGATATGGAGCACCAAGGCTCATATGACTGGATGCAGAGAGTTCCAATTGTAACAAAACTCATTTTGATCTGCTCTTTTGCTGATAAACTGTAATTGGGGGCTGATTGAATATGAGGAGACTGTCATTCTTTTCTACCCAGTCTGACCTAACAGCCCTGGTCATTTCCTGCCAGAGACTGGAATAAGCTTTCTCAATCACCAGCAAAAAGCATTTAGCTTGCTGAGAAAAAGCTCTTGAGCAGTATCTTGAAACTTCTCATTTATTAAGCAAAATGGAATGCAGCTCACAAGGGAAGCATTTGAAAGGTGGACTAGCATTTTAAACAGGGATTCAGCAGCAGATCATCAGCTAATCAGTGCCGTTTATTTGATTATTTTTCCAATCTCTTGTGCAAATGCTATCCCAAAGTCCTCTGACACCACTGATGGCAGGATCCTTCACAACCATGTCTCCCACTGTCAAAGCATACCAAGCAGCTCTGTACAGGCTTCTTTTGTCGTGCAAATATAGATGAAGCAAATTAGCAGAAGAAAATACAGGTTTTTCTTTGGCTTTGCTCCTGGTCCTTGCTCCCATCCTGATTTAAGGCTGATGGGGAATTTCAGCTTGGACTCACCTCTGGAGTCCCACTGGGGTTTCAGGAAGGCCTCTGTGGATCATTGCAGATTGCCAGAAGGGTGGCCCCGGATAGGTCACCAGGCATGCCACCAGTGTGGCTGGGCAGGTAGTGGCCAGCAGCCAAGGGGAACAATGTGGTGATAGGGAAGCAGAGCCACACTGGCCCCAGAGGATGCCACCCACCCACGCTGGATGATGAGCTGCAAACTCTGGTCCTGCTCTGGTTGCACAGCCTGATCTCCACAGGCTCTTGAACTGGAGGTGTGACTACAACTGCCTAAACTCCTTTTTGTGTGTCATGGCCGTGTTTTCAGTCTTCTGCCACAACATGAGATTAATGTTTGTGTCCTTCAGAAAAGAAATGTGACTAAATGTATTTTACAGTGCTTTAAACCCTGTTGGAAAGAACACAAGAGTCGTCCTATGATCTCCAGGTCTGGAATTTGGTCAATCCTATTCTGAGGTAATCAGCTCTTTCTTTAACACAAAAGCAACAGGTTGAAGACAGGAGAGTCAAGTGGCATTAGCATCTCAGGACACACAGCAGTGTGCACTGGAACTGCCTAGAGAGGTGATTTTGGGAATCTTTGTCTACAGCTTTGGAGAATGCAGCTGACCTCAAGTTCTCCCATGCTATTTTTCAATTCCTAAGGCCTAATACATTGTCCTTGTTACAAGATTAGGGTGCCAGTTTAGGACTATGTGGGTATAACCACACTGTGTATTCCACACCCTTCTGTCATTTCTAATGAATTGCTAATGATGGGTCGTTTGCAGGAGCTGCCCTGTGCACATCAGACACCTCAGGATACAGGCTGGGTGTTAAATGAGATAAGGAAAAAGGGGCAACCCTTCGAGGCAGGGTAGTGTTTCTTTTCCTTCACACCTGCAACTCGGCTGTGGTAACTCCCTCCGGGAAGCACCAGCACAGTCACACCCATTCTCAGGGGTCATCTCTGCTGAGGGGCCACAATGGGCTCACTGACACCAGCAGAATGGGCAGCTGCAAGGGCTCAGACGGCCAAGGACTTCCAAATATCTCACCACTCACAGGATTATTCCATTGGGAAATTCCCCACCCTGGAGGAGGTACTGAGCACTCCCCACCTGAACCTAAGCTTATATAACTGGTTTTGGGGACTTGGAACAACACCACTTGACCAATTCTGTGAAGCATCAGAACTTCCACAGAACCAATGCTTTTGACAAGACTGTGACCATCAATTCAACAGGACCGCAACCAATCGTTGCTAGGACTGTGACCATCACTGACCAGCATGGTGCCAGTTTTCTGTGTATCATTGCATTAATTGTAATCTTTCTATTAAATTGTAACTTTGACCTGAAATCTCCTTTCAGGTAATTGAGTGGGGTTCGTTTTTCCAGCTGGTTTGCATCCAAACAAGCACATACAGCAGCTTAATTTTTTGCTGTCATTTTTTAAACATTACTTAATGAAGAATATTCTTCTTCTTTATTGACCTGACCTGCAGGAAGTCTTGGATACCAGTTTTGTGAAACGACCCCCTCTGCAGAGGGTCCATGTTGAAATAAAGTTTTGCTTGTAAAAAGGGTGTTGTGTCATTATTCCACTGAGGATCACCAAAGGACCTGTGTCTCTATGCAGACATGGTTGGATGACACAAGGTCTCCTGCTTCCTCTTCGCTCCCCTTTATTTGCTTTGTTGAGCCCATTCTAATAATTGGTAAACCCATGACACTACTTTTTACTTCACATAGCTTTGCATTAAACCTTTTACGAGCCTTTAACTGCTTTGCTTATGACTTTCTTGTGGTTGAGGTTTCCTGCCATGTAAAACAGCCTGCTGTTCCATCAAAAACACTAATGAAAATCCATCTGCTTCGTAAAGAAACCCATTATCATTGAACTCTGTACTTTCTTGTTCTGCCCCATTATTAGGGAGACTGTATTATACAAGCTTTATCCTTAAATCAAAGGGAAAGGCTTATTGTATTTGACTTCCATTTTCCATTTACAGCAAAGCATCATGTGTACTTATTATGCCCGTAAGTAATATGTAATACAGTTTTCTTTAGCAGAACCTTATAGTGACTTATTGGGAAAGTAATTACCCAAACCTAGTGAGAAGAGGTTGAACTGTGGCAATTTATTCACATTTTTATTCATAGCAGATAATACTTGAGTTTCCATTAGCTGCAGGAGAACAAAGAATTTCAGAAATTCAATGTTGTGTGTGTTGTTCACTTCGACTTGAAGCTGAGTCATAAAAACATGCATTTTGAAGAGGAGGTATCTGATTAGAGCTTAAGGGTTGATCTATATGTTTAATCATCTTGCTTAACTCTAATAAATATCATATTGTACTGTATAATAACATGTAAATTTTATTCAAAGGTGGAAGCAAGCTGGAAAAGATGAACTTAGATTTCCTTATTATTTATAGGTGTGGACTTTAGGATTATGAATTCATTTGGAAACATCAAGAGTAAACAGGATAAATATTTACTGACCCTGATTAACATATGGTCTATTTAAAGGTTGAGATCTGTAGTATGCATGGAGGGAAAGAGTGGGAGAGTAAAAAAAGAGCACTGGGTGCTTTTCCTCCTAATTCTTGTTCTAGAAATCAGACAACTCAACCCTTGAGATATATGATAGGAAGAACATTTACAGTTCAACAGCATTGTCCTGTAATGACGATTTTAAAACTGTTATTTCTTAAAATTGCAAGCTTGTTTTATTATATTTGCTAAGGTGTGCATGTTAAAAACTTGCCACGGTTCAAACATGACCATTAAGTCAAGAACAGAAATGTGTATCTCTCATTTGAAGTTATTTATGTATGCGTATGACTGTTTGGCCTTTCAAGTCTGCCTGATTGTTCCTGTGCTGCCCTTCCAATAATTAACACCTGATAATGCTATCTTCTGTATGTGAATTAATTTGATAGCGAAACATGCAGGGGCAGGAAAATCAGAAGTAATTAAAATGCTCATTTTTACTATCAGTAGCTCCATGGGAGATCAAGCTGCAGGTTGACCTCATCACCTCAGAGGTTTTCACTAACTTCAACAGAAAATGTGCATACTTACCCACTTTATGTTAAAACACCCAAAGCTTTTATCACACACACAGCCAAAATTCAGTATACAAAAAAAAAAAAANNNNAAAAAACAAAAAACAAAAAAAACCAAAAGAAGAAAAAAAAAAACCACCACAAAAAAAAGAATAAGTGATAGTCCTCACCAATAGTTTCTTTGGACAAAATATGAAGCCAAAATGGGGGATAAAAAAGGTGTAGCTGTCAAATAACTCCAATATACAATGAAAGAAAACTCTGAAAAGAGCAATGAAGAAAAAGGCTATGTGTACTTGGTAACTTCAGAAGATGGAGACGCTGAGAATTATATGCATAAAACTAAGACTACCTCCCAAAGCAGCACAGCTATCGAAGAGGAAACACAACACCAATTAAATGAAATTGCCTGTGCAGGCAACAAAGCAAGATTAAAAGCACAGCTCCTCTCTAGACAGGAAAGTGAATAAATACATATCTCAGAAGACCAGGTCTTTGGATAAAACCTAGTCTCTCCTGAAGACACTCTTCAGATCCACTCAGCTCAAACCTTAAGCCTTTATCTGACCAGCTCCTCCCTTGTCCTGATGCCCTTTCATTCCAAGAGCATCCTTTAGCCCCCTGAATATATGTTCTAATCCAAAAAGTTGGTCTTATTCATTGTTGTTGCAGTGAATTGTGAGCATTGTGTTTTCACACAAAGGAAGTGAGGTACCTTGCTGTTTAAGACTTTTATCTGGTTTGGCATTAAGGAATTAATTCCTGTTCTGATCCAGTTGCCTCTTGGTGGCTGACTGCCCTTTGCTGTGGTGGAACAATAGATCAAGACAGTCATACACCTACAGATGAATTTTTTTCATCCAAAGAGTGTCTGCTTATGAAAAAAATGATACTACTGTTATTTAATGCCTCATACCCCTTCATATAAAACATACTGTGAAGCCGCCAGAATTGTGTTCAAAAACAGATGAACAACAGCACTTTTCTTGTTATGGAAACCTAACTCTGAGGTGAAGCTTTTTGGTATATGGAAAATGCCAGAAAACCAGGCCATTTTTTAGGTAGTGATTTTCCATTTAGAAAAGCATGAGTGTATAATTTGTTTTATTATTTAATTATTTTTTCACTTTTAACTTTTAAATAGAGGAGGCTTTTATGTTCATGTTACCTTAGAGAAAGTCAGGATTAAAACTTGGATCAACCTAAATACCTAAATAACAATGTTATACTGCGAAGCTAAAACCAGTATTTGACTTGTTTATTTCCTGCTGTTGAACCTTGCTATCAAAACAGCCTCTGGCCCATCATGCATAGGTCATGCTCAAGTTTCTGCATAACCAGGAATGTATTGCAACAAACTGTTTCTGGAACATATATTGGATTTTCCTTCCTATAGCCAACATAAGCTAGATCTACAAGCCTGATACTCTCATATACATGTGATGCTTTCCCAGACTGCTGGATGATTCTTCTCTATACCACTCACAAGAGGAAGGGAATGACAGGAAATGTTGTGGCATCAAAACTGATATATGTATTAGTAAAATGTCTAGTATCTATCTATCTACCTATCTTCATATGTTGACTATGTTTCATAATTTTTTTTTTGCATGTACAGCATATCTTACTGTACATAAAAAGTTTCTTTGGATGGGAGAGTATGATGGAAAGCTCTCTGCACATTAACTGTCATTTCAGAATGACTCTAGAAAGCAATCCCTTAAATCTCCAATGATATCTTTCTGACAGGCTTATAATCTCTGCAAATTGATGGTAAGAGCAGTGAGCAAACCTGTCAGCAGCTCTGGCTCTCACAGCTCTAATTTGAGGAAGCATGTAACAAGCTGTAGGTAACTAGGAAGCTGCAAACAGCTTGTTAAGCATCACTGATAAAATACAGACTGTGATGATGCACAAGTGTCTGCCAGAGCTTAACACTGGCCGTGACTGAGAAGGTTACAGCATTTTGCTGCTAGGGTTGCCTTGCTATCGTACCAAAATTTAAAGTCACTGCAAAAGGAAGGGAGGACTTGTGGAAAAAACAGTAATTCATGCTGCTGACCTTCGAGCCCCGACAATTCTCTTGGTCCTAGTATTTGGAGGGGCAGTGGCAGTGTGGTGCCATGGGTGGGGGCTGTACTGCTTACGGGATCTTCTCTGCACCTGAAGATCTGTGCTGTGTACTGTACTCCTTGTTTCCCCAGTGGAAGCACCACACATTAGACCCTGTCCTGCTCTGCCCATGGCCATGGTCTCTTCACTGGTGGAATGCCAGTGAAGCAAGGGAGCGGGAGATGTCTTCAGAAACCCTAGATGGAAGCTACCTCAGTGCACGTCGTTAAAGGTCTGACAGACACAGATGTCCTGGCACTGAAACAGAGAGACCAACTTATTGAGACAAAATCAAATACAAAAGATCTGACAGGCTCACAGTAATCTGCCTAGATGTCATAAGAAATTCTATCCAGTTAATACCTCTGTGTAAGGTTCCATGTTTAGAGGAGTCTTGAATACATTTCCAGCCCAATATCAGGGTTCACGAGGCATTTGCTTATAAAAAAATGAACCAGGACAAAGCATAAAGAAGAGGAAGGTTCTATTTCAGTATGTGCTAATAACCCTGGGAGGAGCCTTGTCTGAGCGTCCACCATGGAATTTGCTCCATGTGCGTTGGCCTGGGAGTCTCACCTTTGCTTGGGCCTGGGAACGCAATCTGTGCCTGATCTGAGTTAGGGATGTCTATTTTTCCAACTCTGTCTCCTGCATGGGCCTCAGACATACTTCTGAGCAACATATTTCCTGAATGGACCCCAGGCACATATTGTAGCTTGTCTCCAGTCCTGCCTCTGGCCATGTTGGCAGGATGGACTTTGGACCCACGTTGCAGACTTGCCTTCAGTCATATCTGTGGCATCACCTCTTTTGCTCCTGACTGAGCTTCCTGCTGTGTCTGGGGGTGTTGAGGGACCCTGTCACTAACACCTACCTGGCCCTGCATGATGTGCACAGCCTCTGTGGGACTGTGCCTCATGGATGCTGGTGTGTGTTGGGCTGGGTTGCTCTGGGCTCCTTGCCTGCCTGCAGCGGCCCTTGCTGTCCATTGTTCTGCACCTTCAAAGCTTTGTGTACAGTTTAAGTGCTGCATACATCAGGGTTTGCATGCACATCTAGTCTGATAGCATAGGCAAATTGTATTTTGGCCACCCAAACAGCCAGTTGGAAGTGCAAGCTGGCCATCCGAGTGCCCTTGGCTAGTCACTGTGTGCAACATTTGGCAGTTTGCAGCAGATTTGTCAATGCCCTTGGAGCTTGAACAGTTCAAGGGGGCTGGGACTGTTGTCTCTGCTGAACAGGGAAGACGGAACACTTCCTTTCATTAGTGATTTCTTTTCTCCTTGCAGTGTTTCATCCTATCATTTCTGTGTTGGAGCAGTGCAAGGCCTTGTGTACTAGCTGCAGCTCTTGCAACACCTGGGCTCTACCCCTTCCTCATGGCAATACTCCAATATTTGCAATTAACGGGCATTATAACAATCAGCTGAGCTCTTTGAAGTAAAAAGCTTCTCATAACCAGGGTGAATTTTTCTGCTGCTTAGGTCAGTCACATACTCCGGACTGTGTCACGATTTACTCATGCAAATTAACAGAACACAACACAGTGGGTAGTAGACAACAGGGGAATAGTCTCTTTAAATTTTGAAAACCAAAACCAAGGAAAAAAAGGCTGTGGATGGAAACTATAATAAGACCTATAGGAATAAAACCATTTTATTTAGCTTTGCATATATTTTATCTAATTTCAGGCCAAAGTGACTTTCCCTGCTTCTTCTTGGCACTCTCACATGACATTGTTTGAGTGTTTGGTATTTCACTAATTGAAAGAGGCCTTCAAGAAATACATTGAATATCTGGAACTTTCTCTGTTCATGCACTTTTTAACAGAAAATTAGGTTTCTAACCATATATTTTCCCTCTGTGAGCAGGCAGTCTGGAAGATTTCAGTGCTGTCAACAGTTTCAACTTTCTATTTAAAAAATGTTTCTGTTGTCAGAATGATGAAACAAAGCTCAGTTTTGTGAAAATTCTGGTTTAAATCAGAATAGTTAGCTCCAGATGACTCCTCTTTGGGCTTAGTCTGTTGCCCCTACTCCTGTCTTGGTGCAGCAGGCCTCTGGGCTGCCCAGTTTACACAGCTTCTTCTCAGTGGTCCTTGTCTTCCTCTGCGAGTGAGGGAGTGTCACACCCTAGTGAGTGGAGTTCCCCAGACCCCCACTGTGACAAGGTGATCTGCTGAAGCCCCCTGGGCCAGCTTCTGGATTGGCTTTGGAGGACAGCCCTGCCTGGACTGGGCAGAGCTCAATAGTTTGGGCTGCCATCCACTGCCCAGGGGTGATCCTTCATTGGTGCATGAGAGCATGGCAGCTATTTCTGTACATCCTCATAAACCTTTCATCCTGGAAAGAAGTAATGGGCAAAAAAAAAGTAATAAATACATGAAATCTACTTGCTCTGAGTTTGCCTATAATTCCCTAATTTCCAGAGACTGAATCCAACATGCATATCTGTCTCCAATATCCCTAGGTGTAACACCACAGAAGAACACTTTTGCTTAGGCATGTAGTGACAGATTGCTATTTTAAGCAATTAGGGTCGGTGAATTTGGTGCAAGTGCTAACTCTCTTAATCTTTTCATTCTGGCTCTACTCATCACTGACAGTTGCATTGCAGGCATGAGGAATGAACTGGGAAAATCCAATTTATGAACTCTCAGAGTTTGATTTCAAAGGACTCACGAAACAAGAATAATCACTACAGATGAGGAATTATAACTTACACATGCTCGTTCGTTCTCTTTCACCAACCATATTTTTCACCAGGCAGACTCCAGTATATAAGATAACTCAGAACAGTGCAGATGCAAGTCAGCAGGAAGAGGCAAGAATTCTGCAGTAATATGTTTCTTTTGTGGGGAGAAAATTCCCTTACCATGGTACATTACTATTTTTATCCACTCCTCTCTCTTCCTTCCCACTTCCTTTTTGATATTTGGAGGATTTACAAAACCTATTTTATAGAACTTGTCTTTTTGAAGGGGAAACTTGACACAAAACTAAACTAAAGATGATACCAAATTGCCCTGTTAACTCTTGGAAAGATACTGCCTGTGTCTAGGCCACTGATTGCAAAACAGTAATTTAGGAAGTCAGTCTTATATGAATACCAGGTCTTCAGTCCTGTAAAACTCTGAGACTAACATTGATGTCTGAAAAATAATACAGCTGACAAACTGTGATGTGATATGGAAAAAGAAGATAATCCCTGGAATTTTTTTTCTCATGCAGGTTGTACTTTGGTACTGGAGAGCTATTCCACTACTGCAAATGATGTTTTGAGAGGCACAATTAATAATTAATTTCCTTTGACCCAAGGTTTTCTTGTTTTCCTGAGAAAAGATGCAATCCTTCAGCAGAGGGATTTGTTTATTTAGCAGTGACTGGCCCAATCTGGTGTTTGTGGCAATGAGTGTTTGAGTAGTGATTGACCTTGGTGACCTTCAGAGATCCTTCCTCAATGTTTCAATGGTGTTCTGCCATCCTACACTTTTAAAAGGAATTTACTACATCTCTTCAATGGAAACCAGTATTTCAGTATCCTGTGTCTGTCTCCCTCTCACATTTCATGTTATGTTTTCACAGAATCATGGAAAGGTTTTGATTCAAAAGGACCTTGAAAAAATATTTAGTCAAATCACCCTGCAACGAACAAGGACATATTCAAAATCACAGAATCACAGAATGAATAAAGTTAGAAGGTACCACAATGGGTTGTCTTGTCCACCCTGCCTGCTCAAGCAGGTCATGCTAGAGCACGCAGCATGGCATTGCATCTGCATGGTTCTTGAATACTCCAGGGAAGTAGACTCTAAAACTTCTAAAACTTCTTCCAGTACTTGTTTCCCTGCACTAAAGAAGTTCTTTCTCATCTTCAGGGCGCACCTTCTTGTGTTCCAGTTTCTGCCCACTGCCTCTTGTCCTACTACTTGGCACCACCGAGAGAGCCTCGCTCTGTGCCCTGATGCCCTTCCTTCAGATACTCATAGGCATAGATTGGGTCCCCTCTCAGTTGTCTCTTCTTGAGGCTGAACAGGCCCAGCTCCCTTTGTCTTTCCTCATAAGAGAGATGCTCCAGATTCCTCATCATCTTTGTAGCCCTTTGCTGGACCCACTTCATGAGCTCCACATCTCTCTCCTTTTGAGAAGACCAGAACTAAAAGTCATGTCCAGTTAAATGCCTCCAGGGATGGTAGCTTCATTGTCACAGGGCAGTCCCTTCTAATGCTTAACAACTCTTTCCATGAAGAAATTCCTTCTCATGTCCAACATGGACCTCACTTAGTGTAGCTTGAGGCTGTGTCCTCTTGTCCTGTCACTGGCTGCCTGGGAGAAGAGACCGACTCCCACCTGGCCACAGCCTCCTTTCAGGCAGTTGTAGACAGTGAGAAGGTCCCCCCTGAGCCTCCTTTTCTCCAGGATGAACTCCCCCAGCTCCTTCAGCTGCTCCATTTTGCACTCGTACTCCCGACCCTTCCCCAGCTCCCCTGCCCTTCTCTGGACTCACTCCAGCCCCTCAGTGTCTTTCTTGCAGTGAGGGGCCCAGAACTGGACACAGCACTCGAGGTGTGGCCTCAGCAGTGCCCAGCACAGGGGGACAATCCCTGCCCTGGCCCTGCTGGCCACACTATTGCTGATCCAGGCCAGGATGCCATTGGCCTTCTTGGCCACCTGGGCACAGCCTGCCTCATGTTCAGCTGCTGNTCAGCTGCTGTCACCAGCACCCCCAGGTCCTTTCCCACTGGGCAGCTTTCCAGTTACTCTGTTCCCAGCCTGTGGAGCTGCCTGGGGTTGTTGAGACCCAAGGGCAAAAGCTGGCATTGGGCCTTGTTGAACCTCACGGCCTTGACCCATTGATCCAACCCATCCAGATCCCTCTGCAGAGCCTTCCTGACCTTCAGCAAGTCAATAACCCACCCAACTTGGTGTGGTCTATAAACTTTCTGAGTGTGCACTCGATCCTCTCATCCATATCATCAACCTAGATGGTAAACAGGACTGGCTCCAATACTGAGCCCTGAGGAATACCACTCATGGCCACAATGACACACTGCTGGCTCATGGACAGCTTGTTGTCCACCAGGATTGCCAAGTCATTCTCTGAGGTGTTATCAGGTTGTTCAGAGCCTGGTCCACCTGACCTTGAATGTTTCCAGGCATGAGGTGTCTATCACCTCTCTGAGAAACATCTTTCAAGGTTTCATGAGTACACCCATGAAATCCAACTCCTCCAATTTAGAGAGGAAAAGATAATAGGGAGTTATGTTAAAGTACTTATAGAAGCCCACATAAATGACAGCTGTCATCCTTCCCTTGTCCATTGGTGGAGTCACTCCACCACGGAAGGCCACTGGGTTGGTCAGGCAGGATTTCCCCTTGGTGAAGCTGTCCTGGCTGTCTCAAATAACTCCTTATCTCACTGTCCTCCATATGTCTTAGCACAGCTACTAGTAGGATCTGTTCCATCATCTTCCCAGGCACAGAGGTTGAGCGAGGCTCACACCCTAGTAATTCCCAGGGTCCTCATTTCTACCTTTTTTAATAGGGGTACAATATTTCCCTTTTTCCAGTCACTGGGGGACTTAAACTGATTGCCATCACGTTTTCTGCTGGTATCTAGATTCTTGCTTACACATTGCACTAGTATAGTTTTGGAACGTACTGCCTGTGGTAAAATTGCATTTATCCATGGCAATTTTACCCATGTCCTAATGACAGCTTCATCTTCCCTCTCAAATCGTTCTTGTCTTTCACTCTGGTTTATCAACCTACTGACAGACATCAGTTGCCTTTTCTTCTCATCCTTCAGCATAGCAGATCATGTGGTCCGGACTCATTTAGTCTTATCTGCATCCTGGCAGCCTTTCACAGTACTTTTCATACCCCAAGTTAATCTTCACATTTATGACAATACTGAAGGGAGAATTCAAGAAGTGCTGCAGCTAATATCTGCTAAAATGGCACTAATAATTCTGTCACAAAATATTTTCTGTTATATTCTAGGAAACCATTTGCTTTGTTTAATGGCTGTGTTTCACTGATGGTAATAAAGAATCTTGCATTACCTAATGTCTTTTTAATTCCAAAATGATCTTCTAAGAGGTAATAAAAGAAGTTCTAGGAATTTCTTATATTTACATTGTTTTGCACCTTGTATGAATTCATTTAATCAGCCTGAATTATCCCTTGAGGTCATGTAGCAATTTCTGCATGATATTTCAATATTTCTTTATTAATAATGACTTCTAATACTATACCAGCTGTACTATTCATTAGCAGATCTATGCTCTCAGATGAGTGCCATAATGACCTTGTATTTTCTAGTGGTTTTAATTAATTTTCTACTAAGTGTTTCCTGCAAACTCCTTGCTGGACACTTTTTCCACTTCACTTCCAAAATGTATCTTTCTCCCTTCTATTTGTAAATAAATTATCTTTATGTCCCTCTGCTGGTTGGCTACCAGGTATTCAAATGTGCCCTTCAGGCAATTTCCAACAAAGGAAAGAGTGCTAACAGAGGAGAAAAGTTGAGAAAGCAAGCAGTAACATTCCCTTTCCATTCCTCTACTCAAACAACAACCAAGCAAGAAGTAACTAAAATGTCAGAGTCAGATTTCTGGTCACACACTCATGTATAGTCAGAGTCCTGTTTGGGAAGCAAAAAAGAAAGAATGGCAGACAATAAGAAATTATACTGGTGAGGTGCTGTTCTGCTTTCCTGCTTATCTGCTGTATCACTGTCCTCCAACACCCTCATTCTAAGCTCCACAGTTCACAGGCTTTTTGAGATGTGAACATCTTACTGCTAGTGTCTGTGTTTATGTGTTTATTTCACATGGTCTTAAGAACTCTCTTGTGAATAAGCCAACCCCTCAATTCTTAAAAAAACAAATTGCTTAGGGCAGGTTGCAGTGTTTGCAGTAGCTGCAGAGTGCTTACAGCTGGAAACCTGACTTGGTTCTGGTACCTAGCCTGAAGGCACTCTTCTGGAGTCAGCATGCCTGGCATATTGTACCAGGAGGCCCTCTGTTCTCTTAAGAAATAACTATGGTTAAGTGATGAGGAGATGAGCTTAATTTAAATGTGTGGGTACTCTAGGGTCCGTGTTAATTAAGCTATAACAGGGAGTGAATTGTTAATTTTATTTTATTCAGTGAGATCAAGGAGACAAGTAAAACATTAATTAAAAAGAACACCCTCCGCACTCTTATCAAGTTGCTTTGGGTGTTTGCTTGTTTGTCATAGAAACGCTCAGGTTGCAAGGGAAATCTGAATGCAAAGGTTGTGTTCAGTTATATACATTGTATATAATCAAACATGCTAGCATCAAAATGTATCAATTGTCTTTTACAAATGAAAATTAATTGCTTGACAGAGGCTAGAAACAATGATTTATTTTCCCTGTTATTAGCAGACAGTATCACTGACAAACAGTAGGCTATATCAGAATACTTAGACATGTCACGTGGCAATTTATGTACTTACAGGAAACCTTTAATCCTGAAACCCTTGTAATGTTCTATCTGGGAAAATTCACTTTATAAATTTGAAAATGTTCAGTCTACTTTCCTTAAGGATGAATATATCTTCTTCTTAGAAGATTAGGATGGAATCTTTTGCTGCAGGGATACTTGAGAAAACTAATGCTAACCTCCCTGATTTTGTTTCTGTAGAAAGGGAGCATCATTGATTTCAGTGGAGCTGTCACAGAGCTGTAAAAAGGCAATGACATGAAAGTCAGTCCTTCTGTAAGTTTCACACATGAGCTGTCATGTTAAGAAACTCAAAGAAAGAATATGGGTGCTGTTCAACTTCTGCAGGCAGGGCCTCTGTGAAACATGTCTAGAGCTATTTGAAATATTGTGGGGTCACCTCTGTCTGCTGCCCTGGAAGGAGGGGAGACCACTGACTGCTGTCCAGGGCAAGACAGACAAGGCTGTCCAGGAACTTCTCTGCTCCTCATAAACCTTGACTGGTCTCCCTGCACCCCTGCCAAGTTTCTGTCACCTTGGAAGTGCTGCTCTGTGCTTCCCCAGCAGCAGGATGGCACAGAGACATGGCTCCCATTCAGCTGTACCAGCAGCTTCTTCCTGCAGGGGAAAAAGGGTGTCTGCTTCCACAGCACTGGCCTGTGAAAGAAATACACTGCTTTTTCTAAAGAGACATATCTGTTCTGTCCTAGCTCTCATACCTGCAGTGTACTACTCATTGATTGTTGACACAATCCTGGGTCTCCAATGACACAGCTAGCTGATTTTTTCCTTTTTTTCCTCCCTAGTTTGTTATATAGACTGAAAGCTGAAGACCTCTACCATGCTTAGTGGTATTTGTTATTTATCAGCAGGACTGAATGGACTTTGAGACCGTTCAGACCCGACAGCTTTGAAGTTATGCAAATCTTGCAGGATTCAACTCCTAAAAATTTGAACAAATAAGGATCTGGTGTGAAGGAGATTGACCAGCCAGAGGACTTTCAGGCAGATGTGGAGGACTATAGGGAATCATAAAAGGGTATAACATATGGGGCAGTTCTCACTGCTTTTCCTGAGGAGTCTAACCATAGGTGTTCCTTGATTTATAAAAGAGAAAGTCTGACTACTTCTGCCTGAGTACCTGCTGAATAAGTTTTTCCTCAAGAACTAAAGTCTGATGCTTATTGGTAAATGTTCAGGAGCCTGGACCCCATGGAGATGTCTAACTGGTGGGCTGCAGCTCTGCCACAGCCACTCTTGCTGGAGAATTCTTGAGCATATTCTGTCATTTCATTACCTCAAGACACGGAAGACTGTTGTGATTTTCTTTAAAGAGTAGGATTATCTGAAGATGAGAGTAATTAGAAGTTTTCCCTCCAGCTACTCATGTGAAGGAAATTTGGATAAAGATTTGAAAAATAAGAAAACAGTATAGCACTGAAGGAACAGAGTGAGCTTATGCACATAATCATTAAACAGTTCAAATGAAAATTTCAAAGAGGTTAATACATCTAGTCAAAGACAATCTTCTACCCTCCATGTTGTCTTCTACTGTTGATGATTAGGGTGAGATCAGAATTTGGGTGAGATGAAACTTATTATACTAACTTTGTAACTAAAGACGGTTTAATGGATAAAACTGCTTTGAGGAACCAATGTGTATTTGGATGGGTAATTCATACACTATGAAACTATTCATCTGGCTAACAGAATTTATAACTGAAAAGATTTAGGACCTCATTCTGCTTGTATTAAATCAATTATAAAGGTCTTCTGAACTTCTGTGGGAGCAGAATCAGGGCATAAGTCATGAATACTGCAGTGTAAAATGAAATATTTTTAAAACCAGTAATGAGGCACGGCAAGGCAGGCAACTGGCAGCCCATGGCACGTGGCCTAGGCCATTACACATGTTGCTCTGCATCATTGCCATCCAGAGGTGACAGTCTTTGTGCTGTGAAGCAGGGCTTGCACTATGCCTTTCTGATGGGTGAGACTTCTTCTCTGAAGTGTTAAAGAAGCAGTTTATAGCCTCACCTCTCAGGAATCACTCAGGTTTTAGGAGAAAGGTGGGAGTGGTGAAGACTGTGTTGCTGACTTTAGATGCAGAAGCATATACTTTGTAAAGGATTTTTAAAAAGCATATGTCTCAGACACAACATTACTGTGTCTTCAGGGCAGAAATTGGCAACCTGAATCCAGTTACAAGAGCTGACAAACGTTGCTGCAGAAATACCCCAGCACTTCTGTCAGGGATACAAAGAGGTGCACAAGAATGTGGGCTTGTTAGAAATGGGAAACTTGAATTATGGATCTCCACGCTTGCTACAAAATGCCTGTAGGCTTGTCCATCTGCATGAGGTTGAAAAAACAAGCCTACAAACTGGCTGTTTCTTGACTGTCTTGTTTGAACTGTGAGCCTTTCCTTAGGGAAAGGAGGGAAGAAAAAGACTTTAATAAATCTGGAATAAAAGCTCCTGTGTTTAGCAACACTTTCTCTCTTTTTCTCTAATTGTTTTATTTAAAGCCCTCCCTGGACCAAACATGTTTTCTAAAAATGCCAAATTCCCTATCAAAAGATTTCTCTGATGTTCAGGGCACTGTCTGAGCAGGACAATGGAAAAAGTGCCAGCAGAAATAAATGCAGTCTTGACTATCAGATAGCTGGCAAACCAGTCCCAATGGATTTTGTTTAAAAATATTAAATAGGAAATGTGTGCTGAAAGACATAGAATGCCAAATAATTTAATAATTTTTTTGCAAGCTTAGTTTACAGTAACTAGCACTTGCATGCTAAAAACTGCTCAGAGAGATTGGTTACTTTAGTGTTAATGTACAGGATAAATTATCTCTAAACCCTCTGTGTTTCAGAAGAGTGAATGCTCCAAAAGTTTACATCTCTCACCAAGGTGGTCAGAGAAGGAATAGCAATGTGGTTGTGCTTATAAACAATCTGGAACTAGAGAGGCAATTAAAAGAATAAATAGGAGCTGTTGAAAATGTAATCTAGAAGTTAAACAGCCCTTCTGTGACAAGGGGTTTTAAAAACATTTTCACTAGACTAGTGCTAAAGGGAAAAGTCAATTACAGCAACAGTATAGAAGAGCAGACTGCTAAAGAATAAGTTTATAGGAAAGAAGTGACTGGAATTTTTACATTTTTCAGGCAGGTCCCGTGGACATGTCCTAATAGCTTAAGGCAAATGAAGCATCTCTCAGCTGTAGTATTGGGTGGTACTTGAAAGCTCTCTCTCTCTGAAATCCAGGGAAAAAAACCCACAGTGGAACAAATTCCCACAGCACATTTCTTCCAGAAAAATCCCCACAAGACAAGCCCTGAAGTTCAATGCAATATATTAGGAAAACAAGACAACTTTGTGGCCCTTTTTGGAGAGGTTTTTTTTCCTTTGGGGGAAAGAAAAAGCTCTGAGAAAGAATGCTCAATGCTACAAAGTATAAACGACCCATCTTATTTTGTTCTGTGAGAATCTCTAAAGACGGAGACATTTCAGATCTTCCCATCTGTATTTTGTTTTGGGACAGAGATTTCTCATGCCAGGAGGACAAGATGTGATGGAACAGTGCTGGGCCCAAGTCCTCTCTCCTTCACAGCCTGGGTCCAAGGGAAGAGTTCAGGACAAAATGTAGGGGTGATGGCACTGTGGATCCTTGTTCCTCACATATGGCTTTTGTCCCTCCTTAAATGCTTTGTTCTATTGTTTATATTGTAAAATTAAAGCAAAATTTGAATCTAGATTCTTACTAAAATGAAAATAGGACAAGCAATACCATCCATGAATGTAGATGAATAATGTCTCTATATATGATTTTGAATTGGCCACCTCAATTCATCTTAATATCTGACTGCCTCCCAGTCAGATATTAAGAGAATAGTGGCACATACCCTCTTTAAAAAGGCTTTTTGTGTTAAGTAACTCTTCTATTTTTTTCAGTGTGTATAATTCTTTCAAGTCTCTCCATAAACTAAGTCTCTAGATGCAGTTGCAAGTCAAGAAAAATTAATCTCCTACGTGGAAATCAGAACTCTCAATCAAGCTCTATAATAGAAATGCTTCTAGGTATAAAGTCTAGTATATTTTCTTTATCAGCCAGAAAAATTTAAATCCATATGCTACATATTCTATGTCTCTCCTAGTGGTTTAACCTATTTGTTAGTTGTATGTGATTTAGTTAGTCAGCCCCCTGCAATTCTTCTTATTTTTCTGGTACGATAGCTGATTATTAAAATTTCTGCTTCCTGGCATCTGAAATGCTTTCTTTATAGCAGGAACAGCTTTAACATATGTTATTTCACTTAGAAGGGACTTAAAAGCCTACCAGTGTTTTTACAAATAACTTCCAAAAACATCAACTGCAGCTATTTTGGCAAGGATTACAATGTGCTTTTCTGTTAGCTTTGCCCAATTCTACTACCTATTTTAACAAAAAATGCCATCCAAATATAAGATGATCAGTGGAGATCAGCTAAGTAGAACAGGGCATAAAGGCACCAATCACAGTGCCTATTGACCAAGAAAGAAAGCTGTGAGCTATAAAGACAACAAACACTCTATGACAATTGTACTGTAAGGAAAGATGGGAAGCCTGATTACAGTCTTGCTTCTTCCAGTAGAATAGTAATATCCCTGAGTCTGAAAAAAGCATTAAACTAATATCAGGCCAAAATCACATCCAACAGGCAGTTCATTATACACTGGAAACAGAACCAAAAACAAGTCAGAGGAAGCAATATAAAGTCATTATCACATCAGGCAGATGATTTCGTTTTTGTTTATTACCTACTTTTTATTTTTTCTATTAAAAAAAATCAACCCAAACACTTTAATAAAAAACAATAGAGACACTTTAATTCTACAGAACACTTCCAAGAAACCCGGCATTATTTTGAGCTTATGTATATGGAAAATAAAATGTTCCCCACTAAATAAATATTTTACCTCAAGTATTTTCTTTTGCAGTCTGTTATCTTGGAGACCAGAAGAAGACAAACAAACATATCTAAGATTATATGAATGGGTTAGAAAGCACTGCTGTTCAATTCCTTGTAGAGCCTCACCCACTGCCACGTCCCATATCACCCTTCTGTTGAGAGCTGAGATGGCAGATGAGAACTTGGAGGTGTTTCCCTACAAGTCACATTTGCTACGTGGTCACTGTGGGCACCCAGTTCCTTTCTTCTGGCTGAGGAAAAACACTCCAAAATGATATCATAAAACCTCAAACTCTCAAATGTGTGCTCCATAAACTCAGGAGAGGGAAAGGTGGGTGAAAACATTTTGGAATGGAGGGAAAACTGGACAGGAGGAAGAGACATTTTATTACCTTATTGTACATTAGCTCTGAAAAATTTCAGGACATAATTTTCAGGTCTCAAAGACAATTAAAAATATTCCTACCCACATTTGTTAAGGTAAATTTGTGGTCCTTTACATAAAGACATTTTTTTTCCATGGGCTCCTAATTACTCTGACGCTAGGCCCATCAATGCATGACCATTTGCATTGTAATAGTTAGAGAAAAACTTTTGAAATGAAAAGTTGTTAATTGGTTCCCTTTCTATTTCTGGGCAACCAATCTAGGACCAAGACAGTAAATTTACATACAGTGTACAATGCAAGGGAATGTATTGAAATTTATGCAAGGAGAATGCCAATCAACAGTCTTTTTACCCATGAATACTGCTTGGCCATAATAGGGAAAAGGTGTCCTTGAACAAGAGCAAACCTGATTATTTGTGGTAGGAAGATTCTGAGCAGTGAGATCACCCCCTGCATTTCCAGACTTACAATCTGTACAGCAATCCTTGTTGACCCCTTTCCTTGATTCCCTTTTAGAATATTGTATTGCAGGATGTGCTAATTATATGTTTCCACAGACTAGTTAAAATTTACTTACTGAACTCAAATGGCAAGGTCTGATTGTAAATATTTTCAAGAGTTTAGGCAGGGCAGGCTGGCAGGATGCTGCTCTGTGGTGCCTGACAGTGCTCTCTGTAGGCCAACAACCAAGTGAGATAACAAGCTGCACAACACCGCAAACGCTCTTGAAGGAGTGAGCCTATAAACTTGTCTCTGAAAGGGCCAGACCATTTGAATAACAATTGCAAATAAGAAAAATTTTCAGAGAAGAGACAACCCTTTTTATCATGGAAAACCTCCTTTTGACTCCTAATAAGAAATAAGAAAATGCTTTTCTGAGAATCAGGTTTTTTGAAGACAGCATCTTTTCCTGTAACAAAAAGCTTTGTTACAAGATACAATGCCTCAATCCTATTCTTTTACTGCATCTTAGATTTTTGTTTTTAAGTCACGGTGACTCATTTTCTGTAGAAATCAATTCTATTAAGGAAAAACAAACCAATGATTTGATGGGGCTTCATACAGTATTAAAGTAAAAACAACAGGTTTTTGGGTAAAAAGGAAGAAGTTGACTGAAATGAACTGGATCCTGGAGAACAGAAGAAGAAAATCACCCACAAAATAAAAATAAAAGTGCCTTTACCAGCTAGCTATCTCAGATTTGGCTGTGTCTCTTGCTGTGGCAATCGAAGGTATTCTCCTTGGTTATCTTCTGTGTCCCCCTGTTTGAAGCAGAAGCAAATGTGCGCTTGCATCTTATCTCCTCCATGGATCAGTCTGATGTTTCAGCTCTGACCCATTTTTCTCATCAGTTTAAGGTAAGAAAGCAAGCTGGAATACACATACACGTTTCTTCAACTACCCCTGCTGTGTGGGAAGTAACCTCTGGTAAAGGCTCTGGCCAAAAAATGGGGTGTGGTAATATCTTAAACCTGGAGAGAAACAAAGTCTTAATGTCTTTCTGTGTCCCACTGGCAGCAAGACTGCTGAAGAAAGACTAGCACAACATGCAAAGCGAGCTACTCAAAGATTTGTCAAACCCTTTTCAGGGTTTAAATGATTGCCTTTTGTCTTTCTGGTCAGAAATTCAGAACAGCACTGCAGAGAACATGGCACTGCCAGAGCAAGGCTCTTATTAAAAGATGGGAGAGAAACAAAAAAATGTGGGAAAGGAAACAGTGAGGAATAAATTTTCCACACTTGAAATATTATCCATGTTGATTTAAGGGGTGGGGGCAATATTATGTAGAGCCTGCTTTCTGGATTACTTTGGTGAAGATCATGTGGATGGAGTCTCTATACTCTTGAATAGGATGATTTGAATATCCCAGAAGATGAAAAAAGGAATTGAGGAAGACTGCTCTGTCCTGCTCTCACTTCTTCCTGATGCTGAAGTTGAGCTCTGGACTGTGGTAGCAATAAATAAGACTATTATTTACTTTGCTTCCAGACAGGATACTGGGGTTTTTTACTTTACAAAACCACAGTCCTCCTTACAAAATGAATAGGATGTCATCACCATTCATGAACTACAGGAATTCAAGTTATTGCTAGGGCTAAGCCAGCTTTTCTGTCTAATTTGCTGACCGGTGCAAGACAGCTTATCTTACAGAGCACATTGCATTTCTGCTGTTTGAGAAATTCATATACCATGGTAAATAAGCCAATTCTAAGCAAATTTGGAAGAAAAATTCTTTAAATATTTCTTTATATCACACCTTGGTGAAAACAGAGAGTTATGAAAAGTTTATCAAGGAGAAAAATATAAGATTTTTTTGTTAGAAATGAGGTCACAGAATCATAGAATTACAGAATGTTAAGGGTTGGAATGGACCCTAAAGATCATGTAGTCCCAATCCCTGCTTTTGTGGGCTGGGCACCTCTCACTCAAGCAGGTCTCTCAAGGCCTTCTGCAACGTGGCTTAAACACTCCCAGGGCTGGGGCATCCACAACCTCCCTGGACAAACTGTTACACTGTCTCACCACTCACACAGTAAAGAATTTCTTCACATTACCTAAGCTGAATTTCTCCTCTTGCAGTTTGTACCCATTATTCCTTGTCCTATCACTGCACTTCCTGATGAACAGTCCCTCAGGCTTCCCTGCAGGCCCTTTCAGATACTGGAAAGTTGCTATGAGGTCCCCACACAACCTCCTCTTCTCCAAGCTCTACAACCACAACTTTCTCAGCCTGGCTTCACATAGGGGAAGTGTTTCAGTCCTCTTATCAGCTTCATGGCCTCCTCTGGACTTGCTCCAGCAGTTCCTTGTCCTTCTTAATTTGGGGGCACCAGAGCTGAACACAGCACTCCACCTGGGGTCTCATCAGAGCAAAGGGGCAGAATCACCTCCCTTGCCTGCTGGTCATGCTCCTTTTGATGCAGCCCAGGATTTCCTTGGCTGTCTGAACTGGTTAATGTTGAGTTTTTCAGGTACCATCACCCCAAATCTTTCACCACAGGGCTGCTCTCAGTCACTTCTCTGCCCAAGCTGCTGGTGTGTCTGGGATTGCCATGACCCAGGTGTAGGACCTTGCACTTTGCTTTGTTGACCCCCATGAGGTTTGCACTGGCCCAACTCTCAAGCCTGTCCAGGTCCCTCTGGATGCCACCCCTTCCCTCCAGCGTGTCCACTGCCCCACACAGCCTGGTGCTGGCAGGGAACTTGCTGAGGCTGCCCTTGATCCATCCCACTGTCCGTGTCCCTGACAAAGCTACTGAGCACTATCAGCCCCAGCAGTGACCCTGAGGGACACCACTCGTCACTGGGCTCCACATGGGCCATGAGCCCCTGAGCACAACTCTTTGTGGCTGGCCACCCAGACAGTTCTTCATACACCCAGTGGTGCATCCCTCAAATCCATGTCTCTCCAATTTAGAGACAAGGATGTCGTGTGGGACAGCGTCAAACACTTTGTGTAAGTCCAGCAGGAGGTGTCAGTAGCTCTGCCCCTGCCCACTGATGCTGTCAGCCCTGATGGAAGGTCACCAGATTTGTCAGGCATGATTTGCCATTAGTAAAGCCATGTTGGCTGTTACTAATCTCTTTTTTTCCATGTGCCTTAGCAAAGTTCCCAGGAGAATCTGCTTCTTGATATTGCCTGGCACAGAGGTAAAACTGACTGGTCTGTAGTTTCCCAAGTCTTAGGACACTAGCAAGACAACATCGAGACACTGTAGCTTTTAACAGTAAATTAATTTAAACAATTTTAATGGCTATCTGCAAGTGATAGTTCTGGTTAGGAACACCATGTGTAGCCTCAGGGCATTCAGAACAGCTGATTAGACTGTGGCCTTAAATTTTTTAGGGCAAGGATTTCCCAGTGGGAATCTGCCCATGTTGTATCACCAGAAGCATATAAGGTATTTCAAACTGCACAGGAAGCAAAACAGAAAACAGAAGTGATCAATAATGGTAACAATCACCACCTTTGGTGCTGCTTGTAGCACCATTGCTACAATAAAAGGAGGGTAAAAAACTGAGTCTCAACTCTAATGATAGTACTGTCACTGTAAATACCATTTGGGCGAATACCCTGGTCTTACAACATGGCCCTCAAGTAAAAAATACAACCTTTTATATGGAGTTCCTCTGCATTAGGTACAAAGGTGGTTTCCAAATATGTTAAAATAATTTCATTTAGAAGAAAACTTTTTTTAGCATCTCACCCTATAAAATCTTTATCTAGATGTCCTTGCCTCTGTTTTGTTTGTTTGTTTGGGTTTTTTAATAATAGGGAGAATAACATGAGCGTCTTACCTGCAAATCAACTGCCTTCTGTCTTCAACTCATTAACTCTTTTCAATACTAGAAATCTGATCTGTGAACAATTGGTTGCCAATTACTATCCACTGTTGCTTTCAAAAGAATCAGGGAATAACTAACAGTACTAGTATCATCACCTGCTGTATAATTTGAGCTGAAAATAATGAATAGTTTTACAGTTCCACTATTTCAAATGTGTCTGGAACAACTAGAACATCTTTAACTTACATTTTTATATTAAAAGTTTTATTTTAAGCCTTCATCTAGTAAACAGAGTTGCTTTAGTTCTACTATCGTGTGGTATTCAGGCTTTTCTTCCACAATTTAAGCAGCTGTTTTGAAGATATTAGAAAACCCAGCTTCACCAGATTTGTGTAGTATGACAGGAATGTTGTGGCTCTGAAAGTCCTTGCATCTATGCCTTCTGCCCCCATTTTGCCTACCCTTGTGTCAGTTATTGGTCCAGATCTTTGGCTGGGGAATTTTTGTCAGCTCTTAGTCTTTCTTACAACCAGTTCCAGTTCTAAAGTAACAAAATCTCCCTAGTTTGTACTCTCCCATCTACAAAGGTAACTTAACAGATCTACAGTTGAGCTAGTGTGTATTTTAGAAAAGCAATTATGTAACACTATGGAATATTTATTGTTCTGTTACAATATATTATACAATATAACTTGATGTTAATTTGGCTATCTAATTTACAGTCAGTGTGTCTGTCCATGCAGTATCCTCATCTTTGCACTGTTCTTTACCTACCCACTGTGGGTTTCCTGGTCAGTCAGTCAGGTTTTTTTTTTACTTTTCCCCCCAGCAGAACTACTTGTCAGGCCACAGCCTTGCAGTAAGGATTTCTAAAGTGAGTGACTGCATTCTACTGGCAGGATGTGACCCAGTGCATGAACAAGCACTATTACTACTGCTAGAAGATCTTACATTATTTCAATTCATGACAGCAAGTACTGAGTGAGCCTGGTCCTCCAGAATTCTGCATTCCTTGAGCCCCTTACAAATCAGAGGTCTCCAGCTTCCTCCTGCAGCACAGCAGGTGTTGAACCATGGAAGTGCTCTTCACATTATGCACCAAGAAGAAGAAGGGACCTACCTGGGGAATACCAGGCAAATAAACCAGAAGGCAGAGGTCAACTCACTGAGTGTGCTTCTAAGCAAGGATAGCATAAAGCTGTCCCAGCACTGGCCCTTAGGCATGGTAAGCCTTCTCTGCTGGCAGAGAGCCTCCTCAAAATCGACTTCTTGACTCAGGAGAGGTCAATCACTTGCTGTTCCTAGGCACCAACTCATATGAGTGAGGAAAACATGCAACAAGCAGCTATTCCTCAGGGATATTTTCAAGGGTTAGATTCCCCCACTCATCCATGGCAGGTGAGCTGTCAGAAACCCTCTATCATCCTAATCCATCAGCTGCTTCTCACCATTACACCTGTTACCTGTGAGAAGATATTTCTTTTTATTAGGGGGCTCAGGGGAAGAAAAGGCCTCTCCCTGTTATTAGCTTGCATATTTTGATGTTGGATACAGGTAAAGGGGTTCTGTCATGCTCTACAGTTCTCAAAACGTGAGAGACAGAGTGAGACTGCTTTCTACCTTCTTCTTCCAAGGGAAGTTATTGACACTTTTCACTCCTATTAATCTCTAATGCCATTGTACTTAACAAGGTTTTTAGGAAGCTTGTTTCACAATATGCTTATTTTCTGTCAAACATTAGGTCCTTTTTAGGCAAATATTAGAAATCCCTCACACAATACAAAATTTGATTTTATGTATAGACAAAGACAAAAAGAGAGAGAGTAGGGAAGTACTCTCTTAAGCAAATCAGTCTTGTTAACAAAGTTTTATTTCTGAAAATAATCACCACTCTTTTGTTGCGCATGCAGATATTGTTCTCTCTTATGGAGAAGGAAAGGGTCATCTGTAAGGAAACTACTGAGCCTCTACAGAGTCTTGCATGTAAAATATAGTTTATCTGGTTTGTTTTCTTTTCTCTGTCTGTGAATCTACATACTTTCATTGGTTAATAATGTTGTTGTGTGTCTCAAACAACACTTTCTGTAAAGAGTAGTTCCACTGAGTTATGTCTGAGTGTATGTTAATTTGCTTATCTCTATATATTATCTTATAGATAGGTCCTTTTTATTTAGTATTACAAATGTTCAATGGATGACTATTCAAGTATTTACCTTCACCCCCTCTTTCCCCACTACCATATTCTTATTTACAATGTAATAAAATAATGGCATAAATATTGAGGAATTATTTTTACTGAGATTTTTTTTCTGTTTACATGATATTTTTAAATGGCTTGCCCACCTGCCTTCGGTTTATACATAGTCATTTTGGCTGATTACTTAATATACTGTACTACATTTAGAAAAACCCTTTTGTAACCATAGTAACTATTTTGATTAGGTACAGCTCAGCACATGGGTTGATTTTAATACAGGTGGAAAAAATTTAGAAAAATTATCTTGAAAGCTCCTGAAATCATCTGGTTTATTATTGGCTTCCATTTGAGGTTCAACAGAGAAAGAATTGCCCATAGCCTCTCTTTCTTGCTTCTAATGATTTTAAAATTTTTTTTTAAAAATGTTATTCTTCTATATATACTTAGTAGGTGTGGGCTGTAAAGGATTTATATAAAAGTTTTTGGAGGTTTTCCAAGGGAAATTTGTCTTCTTGAAGATAAAAATCTACTTATGATAAGATCTACATAACCAGGCGTAACACTGCAACATTCTTGTCCTCTCTATTATACCAGAGGAAATGTGGCCCTCTGTAATCCAACTTCCCTTACACCCTGTGATGGCTTGGCCCAAAGTCTTTACAAGCCAGTAGGGATTGGGCTGTAATAATTCAAAGAAGGGTGAAGATAGCCAAAGGAGGAAGTACTAGTCTCATTTACCTCTTCCTTTAGCTTTATGGAGACTTCAAAGAATATTTCTTGATCTCCAGGTATGCAAAGTGTTTTCTAGGACAGGCATATCCAGAAAGAAGTCCTGAAAGATTTCCTTGGCAGACGTGTTTTTGCTGTTGATGCTGTGGTACCTCCGTCATCCTGGTGATCAGAGAGAGAATCAAAAATACCTGCTTCTTTCTGAAACTATTGATTCAACAACCATGAACTGACATAGTCTCATTCTGATCTGATGCACATAAAAAAACTTTGTGGAAGAGAGAGAACTGAACCTCACAGATCTGCATTACAGGAGAACAAGAGCTGTCTCCTGGTAACATCCTCAGGAGTCATGTGTGTATATCCAGCACTCATTCAGGACAAAGCCCCAGGTCTTTACAGTACAGCTCACAATCCCTTTTTTTTTTTGTTCTGTGAATCAGAAGCCCCAGTGCAAACTAATCCATATCCAGCTAACCAGAGCCTGAAGCTGTGATGGTAACTACAATAAAGTAATCTGAAATAGTCCTGGCTGGTGGTGAACCCAGTGATGAGACTGGATAATCTACCTTGTCAGAGAAATCAGTGCCCATAGGTTTCTCCTCATTAATTATGTGATACAATGATGGGGAATATGTTGGTATCATTACCTTAATGAATTGGAAAACATTTTTGAAATTTGTCAATATTTCTCCGTCACCAATTGGCAAAGCAGGTGAAATGCTTCTGCAGATAGTTGTATAGCACATTTTACAACTGTTCTGTTGTTTTTCTTTTTTTGGAGTTTTTTTATTTTTTTGGTCTGTCAAAGCATTATTTATTGAAACAGTCTTTTTCAGTTTTCAAATTAATCTGGTTATTATTTCAAGAGTTAATAACAGTATCTGTTTCTTCCTGTCTGCTGCAAATGACAGTGCTTTATATTAACCTCTGTGATGCCTAATGTTGAGCTTTTTACATCAAAAGAGGTTTTATTATCTAGAAAAATGCACTTTCCTGTAGAAAGGTGGGGTGTCAAGACAACTCAAGGCTATTTTGCGTCATGTTGTGATTAGCAGTGACCAGTTGTGGCCTCTAATCAGTAACCCCTAATTTTTACTGTCCCATGGCCTGCCTGGGCTGCCTGTAAAGCCCCAGCTGCCTGAGGGAAATTTTCCTTCTGCCTCTTGACTTTGTAATACTTCAAATAGTTGCTGTCTTGCAAGGGTTGGGAATAAAACAACAACCCTTCACTCAGCTGTGACTACTTTTCTTCTGCTGAGAGAAAAGTGATTGATTTGCTTCATCACCCACTCAAAGGCAGCCACAACTTTCCTATTCATGTTTTACAAAAGTAAAAGCAGAGTGAAAAATGTTATGATAGGCAAATCTGAGGGTAGATGTTAATCTGCATAGTTCATTGCTGGAATTGGCTGCTGCTTTAAGGAGGTATGGGGCCCTCAATTGACTGAAGCTTCCACACCATGGAATCTCAGATCCAGTGGCTGGAGGTCCTCCACCTGCTCCTTCTGCACTGCCTGTGGTGTGTAAATAGTGGTTGCTCTTCTATATCTCACTCTTTTCTTCTTTGTTTGTAATTGCTTTTGCGCAATAACTTTTTCCTCATCTTAAACATGTTATCCCAGAGGTGCTAGCACCATCATCAATAGGCTCAGCCTTGGCCAGCAGCAGGTCTGTTTTGGTGCCAGCTGGCACTGGCTCTGTTGGTGTGGTGGTGCATTGCCTGCTCCTCTCCCTTCCATGCCACAGTGTGATCTGAGAAATGCTCATTAGACCTCGGCCTTGATGAACAGCACCTGGGCTAAGACCCTCTTGGGCTTATCAGAGACACTGTCTGCTACCAGGAACTTGTGCTATCTAATGAGCTCCTGTTTTTAATGAACAGCCTTGGAAGCTTATTTTTCCTTGCCTGAATAACAACCCAAGTAGAATAATACTTTTGTTATCAAACTTTCATAGGAAGTTATCAGCCTGAATTGCAGCAGGATGGAAAATTACCATGACTAAAGCCCACCCTCTTGTGACCCTATATACAGCAGTCTGAAGGGAGACCTTTTGAGCCCTCCTGGAGCAAAGGCTGTGACCAGCAAACCCCTCCTGAATGGGGCCTCTCAGAGTCCATGAGCCCTCAAGTTTGCTGTCCTTAGAGGGTCACTGAATGATGATACTGGATCCAGGCCTGATACCCCCAACTGCTTGAAACCCAACCCTTTTTGCCCACTGAGAAGATGCAGAGGCATCCAAAATGAGTATTTCACCAGTTTGAGGGGAATTTTTCACAGGTGTATACCTTGTGCAGATTCTGTCTGTGGGCGTGAGACTGTGAATATGCTGAAATGGATGTACTGGGAATGTTTTACTAGATTCTTAAGTATTTTAAATCTGTGAGTTACTGTTGTGACACAGTAAATTCTATATGAATCCTTTTCTAAATTGTTTAACTTATCAATTAAGTGTAGTTGACTGTAATGAAATGTTGTTGGACATTTAGGCATAAACTATTGGTTTTATAATTGGGCTCAATTTAGCATGGGGTCCTACTCTGAACCTTGGAACTTAGCAGGAGGGTATTCCATATTACCTTATATCCTTATGCTTTCCTATTGTTCTCTCTACCTTTCCTGCGCCACCCAGTTACTTTTGGGTTTATTTTGATTTGGTTTGATTGATTTGGGAATTTCTTTCTCCTTGCTTTTTTTCTGTGTGCTTTAACCATCTAGCTTGGTGATTCTTTAAGCAACCTTAAAACACTTTTTTGTAGCAGCTGCACACAGAGGAAGCTTCTTCTCAGAAGCTAGCCCTGTACCCCCACTGCTACCAAAACCTGGCCATGTAAACCCCTTACCTCTGTGATTCATATATTTAAGAATTATCATTAAAACTCCTATTCATCACACAAACTTCACAAGATTTCTTCACATTAACAAAACAAAAAAAATCCCCATACCAAAATAACATCATCAATATTGAAAGTGGACAATTGGCACAGAATCCACTCCTCATCCCTTCCCCAAAATTACAGAACCAGAAATTGCCCATGAACATTACACTATAACATTGTTCAGCCCATGACTGCTACACCTCCCAATTTCCACCCTTATTTTAAATTCCTTGGGAATCATGTTGGGTGTCAAGAAAGACTGTTGGTGGCTGGCCCTGACTGGATGGTAGGTCTCCACCAACCTGCTCTGTTACTCCCATCCTCAGAAGGATGGGGGGACAAAATAACTCACTAGGGTTTTTTCCATCTTAAGATAAAGGTGGGTTACTAAAGCAAAAATCGTGTGTGTGTGTAGGCAAAGAAAATACCCAAAAGATATTATTCTCTATTTCCTGTCAGCAGGTACTGTCTATTCACTTTCTGGGAAACAGGGCTTCAACTTGTGTAGCTGTTGCTACAGAAAATGAATGTTCTATATAACAAATGCCAGTGTTCCCCATTCCTCTTCTCTCTTAACTTTTACATCTGAGCAGACATGACATGAAATGGGTCAATGTGGGGACACTGGGGACAGCTGCCCTGCCCATGTCCTGCCCACACACAGCCTATGGATGTGAGGACTAACAGTTTAAGCACCAGTGCAGATGCTGTGCCAGCTCTGCCCAGCAGCACCCAAAGACCTTTCCAGCTACCAATGCAACATCCAGCACCGTGAGAGCTTCTCTGGGAGATGTAACTCCACCTCAGCCAGATTCCATACGATGTCGAAGGAGCTACGAGGGAATGCAACCCCAACTGTTAGTTACTGAACTTTGTCACCACATGTTTGTTTTATCAGTGCTGAAATGTGTATCCTTGCTCTTTTATCAAAGACTACATCTCTGTTGGAAGGATACACAGGTTGTTTTATATTACTCTTTGGATTCATTCCACTCACTAGCTCAAGAGGACAAGATAATTTTCAACACGCTTGAGAGAATGGAAGACCCCGTTGAAAATGGGAAGGCATTGTAACAACTTGGATTTTATTAAAAAGTACAGGATGAAGACAAAAGCTGTATTATATATATTGTATGTGCTGCATATTGTGCTTTTGGGAAGTGATATTTTGCTTATTTTAATGATGCACAGTGGGTTTTTTTAATCATCCTTTAACTAAACAGCTGAGTAAAGTGATAGTAGGAATACAGAGACGAGCAGCTAGAGAGAATTCTTTGCCTGGATCTAAAAAGACAGAAAAAAGGCTTTACAGCTTGGAGTATGGCTTAACCAGTTTACTATTCAGTTTATCAGAGATTGATATTGGCCATAAAAATAACATCAACTTTTGGTACTCATTTTTAATATTCTAGCACTGTCTGACTATATAATGGTGTGTATTTAAAAAAAAAAACAAGAGGTTGAATTTGCTAATATGATTCTAGGTATTTGGACAGAAACTAAATAAGAAAACAAAACCTAGCATCAGAACTAAAGAAAGTGTATTTTGATATTCTGTAAAGAATATCAAAAATAAAATAATAAAAATGAACTATAAAATGTCAGATGCAAGCACTGTGGGATTATACTATTTTTGAGAGGGCTCTAAAGAATCAGTATACAATTTTGTGGAAAGTGGAACTTTCCATAACAAAACAGTGTAATTTTGCTAGAGATGATTGGACTATTCATAATTATGTGTAGTGAATCTCTTACTGGGATATTTTTAGAGTTATCTTAAATTGTTTATAAACAGAATGTAACTGGAGAAAGTTTCAAGTGTAGTAATTTTAGGCTAAGATTTTTCTTGTGTGGTGTTCCTCTAACTTTCAGCACAGTATCTGTATGACCATAGCTGTTGATGGTGCCAGTATTTTAAGCAGGGTGTGCTCATACTGCAGGACAACAGGCCTTGTGCCAGGGAGCTCAGAGCATAAGATTGCAGTGAGACAAGAGGTGCAAACTCTTCATCATTTTGGCTATGTTTGTGATGTTTTCCTTCACTGCTAGCACATTTTTGACTGAAGTAGAGAAATATTCAACATAGAGTTAATGAAACATAGTGGGGTTACTCAATACACTGTACTCCTTTGTCATTCCCTTGTACTTTCTATTCCATAAGCAGAGATACAAGTATTGTTCGTGTCCCTTATTGCCTTCTCCTCTTCTAAACTGCCCACACCCCATGGTTAAGTTCATGCTTTCCTGAACACAGTCTGAGGATGCTGCTGGTAATGACCCAGAGGTTTGTCAGAGGCTATCCACTGCTCAGGAACAAATTATCAGCATGATATTTCTGATTTCAGACCCATCCTGGGTCTGGCTGTGTTAAGGCCCTACTATGTNCCTACGATGTATTGTAAATATGGCCATTGACATTCAGGTCTCACTCCCAGATTTTACCGTGGGGTGAGGAATTGGCCATGATAACAATCCTGGTATCTGCCCCATTGCTCTGTGGGGCCCTATTAGCTTTGCATGGTGCAGAACTTTCTTTAATTGCTACAGAAAAAACTGCTTTTGTCTCCCTGATTTTAGCAGCCTGACATTCTCTGTGGGTTGTTAGCAAACATGTTAGCAAACAGTCCTAAGTATGCTCAAAAGGAGCTGTTCCAGCCCCAATCCCAGCAAAGAGCAACAGTGAAATGAAAGCATGTATTTTATGTGAAGGTTTTACTGAATTACTTATTGTGTTATTCAGTCGTCTCTGTAGGTTGCAAAACCCAAGCAGTAGAGACTGAGGGTAAGAAGGATGGCAATACAAGCCTAGAACTTGCAAGACAGTTTTGTTTCCTGGTTTGGCCGTGGACTTCATCAGTCCGTCTTCCTTCAGAGAAATCCTCAGTTTTTGATGGCTTCTAGGAATTGGAAGGATATTGTGATAATAAATACTCTGCAGTATTTTTCAGTGCCTAAATTGGAAAGTAAAAGTCACACATAAATATTAGTGCCTGAAGTACATCACTATTTACTTTGGATTTGATTTTTTTTGTTTACAATCGTCATATTGATATGAGTGTTGCTGTGATTTCTTAAGAGGTGGAAAAGAATCTCATAAGAATTCAATAGTAATTTATTAGTCATTGGGACTGCTTTTCAAATGTTACAATTTAGGTGTCTAGGTAGGGTTTTTGGGGGATTTGTCTTGTTTAATTGCAGTGGCAACCACACTTCCAACACTCAGCTGAAAATTTGCTTAATTCAACAGAATTCATTCCTTTGTTTACAGCAGCCACTAACAGGCCTTTGGGAAGAGATGTCAATATGAGCAAGTGCTAATATTGAAAACTTTCATTTACCAGGCATGAATTTTATGAATGTATAATGGGATAAATAACATCAGTATGGATAGCTGTTTGTCTCAGACTGAAAATAAGCCTTGGTGCACAAAATGCTGCCACCTTCTCCTGCTCATGTCAGGTGGGCTGACAGCAGCCCAGGGAATGGTACATCATGGATAACAAATACCTGCTGGTATTGTCCTGACTCCTCCAC
>VZTR01011797.1:0-10683 GCA_013400775.1 Chaetops frenatus
AGGGCACCAGCACGCCGGCGATGCTTCCAGTTCCCTCAAGGTATCTCCTTACACTGTCTATTTTTGCTATGTCTTGTGCAGTCTCTTTTCCTTCATGGAGTTTTTCCATTGTTTCCTCTGTTATTATTTTTGCACTGAGCAGTTCCGATGCTGTAATTTGTTGTCGGATTCCCTGGAACCAGACATCACTTCTGTCCTCTTCTTTTTCTCTGATGATCTTTAGTATTGTCTCAATGATTCCTTGCACAATATGCTGGGATTCCGCTTTGTATTTTTTTACCAGTTCTTTTCTTTTCTCCTCAGTGATGTACTCAGAGCAGAGAAGTTCCCACAGGGATAACACCTGTCCCTTGTATTTTCCCACAGGCACCTGGACCTTTGTACACAACAGGGCATTTTTTGTTTGCTCATCAATGTAGAAATAGTCGCCTTCCTTTTCCAGGACCTGCAGCAGGTACCAGCCGCTCTCCCTGTCTTTGGCACACCTCTGCAGGAGCTGGCTGTAACTGATCTTCTCATGAGTGTTTGGATCTATGAAGCCTTTGCTACCGTGATCTGGATCTGAAAGCAGGAGGAACATGTCCTCGTCCAGGTGTCCGCGTTTGTAGGCCACCTCCACAGGCAGGCGGTGTCCATGCCTGGGGTCGACGATGCCGCCAGTGGCAAGCTGGGCCTCAAGCAGGCGGATGCCATGATCCCTGACTATTATCTTCTGTCTTACAGCCTGGAAGAGAGATATTTTCTTCCCTGTTTGAGGATCTGTGTATCCTGTCACAGCTTTCTCTGCTGACAGCAGCTGCTCGCGCAGCTCGCTGCCCACCAGCCCGGACGAGATGGCCTCCTCCACAGAGAGCTTCTGGTTGTTCTGGGGGTCAATGAGGAAGCCGGTGGCTGCCTGTGCCTCCAGCAGCCCCAGTGCACATTGCTCTGTGAGGAAGCCCTTCTTCAGTGCCTGGTAGATGCTCATCCTCTCTTTCTTCAATGGGAGGAGAACCCCAGCAATGCACCCAGTGCCATCCAGGTACCTTTGGATGGTGTCCCTCTTTGTGAGGCTGGCAAGTGTGAGACTCCCATCCTGCAGCTGATCCAGAGTTTTCTTGTCAATTATCTCAGAGTTGAACAATTCTGATACCGACACCTCCCCCCGCAGTCCTTTGACCTTGAGGGCTTCTCCTCTTCGCTCTGTGTCCTCGATGATTTTTAAGATGAGGGATATCAGGTCTTCCAGCTTTAGGGCTTTGCTTTTGTACTGCATCACCAGCTCTTTCTTTTTCTGCTCTGAGATATAGTGAGAGCAGAGGACTTCCCAGACAGAAACTGTTTGGTCCTTAAACTTTCCGACTCTCACTTGAAGGGGCTTTGAGCGCAAAGCCTGTTTTGTGGACTCATCAATGTAGAAGTACTTTCCTCCCTCCTTTACAACTTGCAGCATGTACAACCCAGTCTCAGGGTCTTGGACACATCTCTCCAGGAGCTGCATATATGTCAGGTTCTCGTGGGTGTTGGGGTCGAAGAAGCCCTTGGTGTCATCACTGGGGTCAGAGAGGATCTGGTTCATCTCCTGGTTGAAGTAGCCGCGCTTGTAGGCCACCTCCACAGGGACACGGTGGCTGTGCACGGGGTCGATGATGCCGCCGGTGGCGATCTGGGCCTCGAGCAGGCGGATGCCGTGGCTCTTCACAATCAGCCCTTGGTTCATGGCTTCAAACAGGGACATTGGGGCTTTGGTGTAGGGGTCGGTGTAGCCCGTCACGGCTCTCTCCGCACAGAGCAGCTTCTCAAAAATCTCCCCTCCAATCAGACCCACCTCCAATGCTTCCTCCACTGAAAACTTCTTGTTTTTCTCGGGGTCGATGATGTAGCCGGTGGCTGCCTGTGCCTCCAGCAGCACCAGGGCGGTCCCTGGCCTCAGGATGCCCTTCCACATGGCCTGGTAGATGCTCATCTTCTCATTGCTCGGCTGTATAAGGACCCCTGCTATGAAATTGCTGCCCTCCAGGTACCTGCGGACAGACTCCATTTCAGTGACTTCTTTGACTGTTTTCTTCCCCTGGTTGAGCTCATCGAGGGTTTTTTTGTCTATCAGCTGGGACTGGAAGAGGTCACTGGCGGACACTCTTTTCCGCAGGCCCTTGAATGCAAACTTCTTGCCGTGTGCCTCAGTCTCTTGGATGATTGTGGTGATAATTGTTGTGATTTCCTGTATCACTTCAGCCTTCTCATCTTTGTACTTTTGCACCAGCTCTCTTCTCTTGCTGTCTGAGAAGTATTCGGAGTTGAGGAGGTCCCAGACAGACACGGTCTGTCCTTTGAACCGCCCCACGTTGACACAAACAGTCACAGATCTCAGCACCTTCATGGTCTGTTCATCCACACAGAACATTGCGTTCTCTGACAGAGGGAGGAGCCACAGACCTGACTCAGCCTCACAAATGCACCGGTCCTTCAGCTGCTGGTAGGTCACATTCTCCTTGGTGTTCGGGTCAAAAAAGATCTTGGTGGTGTCATCCAGCTGAGAGAGGGTTTGGTTCAGCTCCTCGTCATAGCAGCCATACCTGCAGGCAGCTTGGAGCGGCAGGTAGAGGTGGTGGATGGGATCAATGACCCCTCCCGTGGCCAGCTGGGCCTCCAGCAAGGGCACAGCCTCTGCCAGGGGGATGAGCTCTTTCCTGAGCGCTTGGCACAGGGAGATGGAGCTGCCGGTGTAGGGGTCTGTGTAGCCTGTCACAGCCCTCTCAGCCAGAAGGAGTTTCTCGGTAAGCTCTTCTCCAACAACAGCAGCTCTCACGGCGTCCCTCACGCTGAGCCTCCGGTTTGTTGCAGGGTCAGTCAGGTATCCTGTGGCTGCCTGAGCCTCGAGCAGCCTCAGAGCAGCCCCAGGGAGGAGGAGGTTGTTTTTCATGGCATCATAGAAGCTCATCTTCTGTTTGGATGCTTCTATGAAGACCCCAGCAATGCTGCCTGTGCCCTGCAAGTACCTCCTTACACTCTCCATTGCAGCCACTTCCTCGGGAGTTCTTACACCCTGAGCCAGCTCTTCAAACGTCTTCTCAGAAATGATGCCCGTGTCCAGCAGCCAGACCACGGGGACACTGCCCCTCAGGCCTTCCAGGGAGATCTGGGTCCTGGCTTTCATCTCCATCTCCCCCACCAGCCTGAGCACAAGAGCGACCAGCTGCTCCAGTGACAGCTCCTCAGACCGGAATCTCTCCATGAAGCCGCTCCTCTGCTCCTCGGTGAAATACCCCGAGTGGATGAGCTCCCACAGGGAGACTCCTTTTTCCTTCACCATGGTTTCCTTGAAAATCCGTTGGATTTGCTCATCAGTGTAGGCAGGAGCAGCTGCCTGAGCCAGAGGCAGCAAGTGGAAGCCGGAGACGTCGTCCTTCTGGCAGTGCTGGATGAGCTCAGCGTAGGTCACGCTCTCCTTGCTGTCCGGGAGGCAGAAGGCTCTGTGGTCATCACTGGGCTTGGAAAGGGCCTTGCTCGTGTCCTCATCCAGGCAGCCTCGCTGCTGGGCTGACTCGAGGGGGATGTAGTGGCCACACCTTGGGTCAATGATGCCTCCTGTGGCCATCTGCACCTCCATGAGCTGCATGGCCTGCTTGTCTGCAATCAGGCCCTTCTTCATGGCCTGGAAAAGGGGGATCTTCTTGCCCGTGAAAGGGTCCTTATAGCCCGTCACGGCCCCTTCCGCGTGCTGCAGCTTCTCGTGGACGTCTGGCCCAATGACTCCCTCCCTGACGGCCTCATCCACACGGAGCTTCTGGTTGTTCACAGGGTCAATGATGAAGCCCGTGGCAGCCTGGGCCTCCAGCAGGGGCAGGGCTACCCCTGGCACCACGATGTTCTGCTTCATGGCCTCATAAATGCTCATTCTCTGGTTGGATGGCTGGAGCACAATGCCCCCGATGCTGCCTGAGCCATAGAGGTACTTCCTGACAGAGTCCATGTGCAGGACTTGTTCTGGGGTGACGGATCCCTCCAGCACCTGCTCAAAGAGGGCCCGGTCAATGACCCCAGTTTCCATCAGGTGATAAGCACTGACGTTGCCTCTCATGGCTGGGAACTTGATGGGGGCCCATTTCTTCATTTCCTCCTCCAACATGAGTCGGATTTGCTCCAGGCTGAGCTTCCTCAGCTGGAAGTGGTTGAAAATCTCCCGGCGCCTCCCCTCGCTGAAGTACTCGGAGTTCAGCAGGTCCCACACAGAGACCTTCTCCCCCCGTAAACGCCCAAACCTGACGGGCAGCCAGGAGCTCCTGAACACCTGCCTGGTGGCCTCGTCGATGAACTGCCGCTTCCTGCTGTTCAGAGGGAGGAGGCAGAGCCCGGTGGAGGGCTCGGTGATGCATTTCTCCTTCAGCTGCAGGTACGTCAGGTTCTCGTGGGTGTTGGGGTCGAAGAAGCCCTTGGTGTCATCGCCGGGGTCGGAGAGGATTAAATTCATCTTCTTGTCGAAGTAGCCGCGCTTGTAGGCCACCTCCACGGGGATGCGGTGGCTGTTGACGGGGTCGATGATGCCGCCGGTGGCAATCTGGGCCTCAAGCAGGCGGATGCCGTGGTCCCTGACGATCAGCTCCTTCTGCATGGCCTGGAAGAGGGAGATCTTACCCCCTGAGTAAGGATCTCTGTAGCCAGTGACAGATTTCTCCGCAGCCAGCAGCTTGTCGTAAACGTCCGGGCCAATGACGTTTGCTCGTAAAGCCTCATCCACGGAATACCTCTTGTTGGCAGCTGGGTCGATGACAAACCCTGTGGCAGCCTGAGCCTCCAGGAGAATCAGAGACGTTCCCGGCCTTAGAAGTCCCTTCCTCTTTGCCTGGTAGATGCTGATCTTCTCCTGGGAGTCGGGGAGCAGCAGCCCACCGATGCTTCCTGTGCCTTGCAGGTACTTCCTGACAGTGTCCATGCTGACGACGTCTTTGGCTGAGGTTTCTCCTTCCTTGAGTTTCTTAAACAAGTCTTTGTTGATAATTTCTGAGCTCAGGAGCTGGTCAGCTGTCACCTGGTCCCTCAGGCCCTTGAAGGTGACATTAGCAGTGGCAGCCTTTTCCTCAACAGTGGCTCTGATGGCCTCTCCCAGTCCCTGCAGGGAGAGCTTTCCTGCCAGGAGCTGCTGAGCGAGCTCAGCTCTTTGCTCACCCTGGATGTAGTCAGAGAAGAGCAATTTCCAGAGAGACACCGACTTGCCCTTGAATTTCCCTGCAGCAATGGGTACCTGTGTGTCTTCCAGAGCTTTCTGTGTCCTGTGGTCAAAGAAGGGGAGTGTTCCCTGGGATCCTTCACTGCTGTCCCCACCGAGTGGCAGCAGCAGGAGTCCTGTGCTGGGGTTGGTGACGCAGTGCTGGAGCAGCTCCGTGTAGCTCAGCTTCTCCTTGGAGCCAGGGTCAAAGAACCCCTTCATGTTGTTGGGAGGGCTGGAGAGGAGCTCTCTGGTGGCCTCGTCCAGGCAGCCCCACTGGCAGGCTGTCTCCATGGGGACACGAAGGTGCCTGCCTGGAGCAATGACACCCCCCGTGGCCACCTGAGCCTCCAGAAGGCAGAGGCCATGATCCCTGGGAACAAAGCCCTTCCTGATGGCTTGGAACAGGGAGAGCATTTCCCCGGTGGAAGGGTCCCTGTACCCAGTGATGGCTTTCTCAGCCGAAGACAGTTTCTCATAAAGCTCTGGGCCGATGAGACCGACCCTGACAGCTTCATCCACCGAGTAGCTTTTGTTCTTTAGGGGGTCTGTCAGGCTACCGGTGGAGGCCTGGACTTGCAGGAGCATGAGAGCAGCACCAGGCACGAGGAGATGCTCCCTCAGAGCCTGGTAAAGGCTTTTCTGCTCCCCGGAAGGCAGGACAATACCAGCCACGCTCCTCGTCCCACGCAGGAAGTGCTGAACAATTTCATTCTCTGCCACCTCCTGGGCAGAGACTCTTCCCTCCTCAAGGCCTTGGAACACATCAGCGCTGATGATGCCAGAGTCCATCAGGTCCCTGCTGCTCACCCTCCCTCCCAGCCCTGGGAATGTGATTTGCAGCGGCAAGAGGAGGAAGCCTGAGGCCGGATCCACAACACACCTCTTCCTAAGCTCCGAATAAGTGACCTTCTCCATGGTGCTGGGGTCAAGGAATGCTTTGCTGTCCTCATTGCTGGGGTCAGAGACGAGCTGGCTCATCTCTTCATCCAAATATCCCCTCTCACAGGCCACATCCGCCGGGAGCCGCCCGCCGGTGGCCGGGTCAATGACGCCTCCAGTTGCCATCTGGGCCTGGAGCAGGCGAATGCCCTGCTCCCTCCCCACCAGCTCCTTCTGGATGGCCTGGTAGAGGGGGATTTTCTCTTCTGTGTAGGGGTCCTCAAAGCCAGTAGCAGCTCTGTCTGCCTGGAGCAGCCTCTCCTTCAGCTCCAGCCCCACCAGCCCCATCCGCACGGCTTCTGCCACGGGGACACGACGGCTCCTCACCGGGTCGGAGATGGAGCCCGTGGCTGCCTGGGCCTCGAGGAGGCAGAGGGCCGAATCCAGGCTCAGTAGATGCTCTCTGGTGGCCTCATAAAAGCTCATTATCCTCTTTGAAGCCTCTACGTACACACCTGCAATGCTGCCAGCTGTCTCCGAGGGCTCCCTGGGAGCACCCGGACCCGCCACATCCCTGCCAGCTGCTTTTTGCTGTTTGCACGGCATCACGTCCTGGCACAAGTGGTTTGTCCCTGGCATGTCTTCCCCGGGAGAGCTGGGAACAGCACGGCCATTCACTGCTGGCTTGCTCTCCATCCTCCCACTGCACACCTTCCTCAGCTCTCAGGACTCTGGAGAGAGACAGGAGAGTGCGAAAGCTCAGTGAGAAATCAACTTTTTCATGGTTTGCATGTTAAATGCAGGGAAATCAGAAACATAAATATTCTCAGGCAGGAGGAAGTGACAGCCAAAGCCTGAGTGTGTCCAAACCCGATGTGCCATCCCGAGGGATCTGGCCAAACTCAAGGAGTCAGCGGATGAGAAGTGCCCCATGCCCTGACCACATGCACTGGGGCTCCCAAACCCCTTGGGCCTGGGCTGATCCCCCAGCATGGGCGGCAGAGGAGCGGGGGGATTCTGCCCCTCTGCCCCACTCAGGTGAGACCCCACCTGCAGAGCTGCCCCAGCTCTGGGGTCCAACAGCACAAGGACAGGGAGCCCTGGAGAGAGTCCAGAGGAGGCCATGGAGCTGCTCCAGGGCTGGAGCCCCTCTGGAGCCAGGCTGGGCTGAGAGCTGGGGGTGTTCACTTGGACAGGAGGAGGTTCCAGGGAGAGCTCAGAGCCCCTTCCGGGGCCTAAGGGGGCTCCAGAAAAGCTGGAGAGGGACTTGGGATGAGGACATGGAGGGACAGGCAAGGATGAATGACCCTCAAGTGCCAGAGAACAGGGTCAGATGGGATTTTGGGAAGGAATCCTTTCCTGTGAGGCTGGGGAGGCCCTGGCACAGGGTGCCCAGAGCAGCTGTGGCTGCCCCATCCCTGGAAGTTTTCCAGACCAGGTTGGGCGAGGCTTGGAACAACCTGGGACAGTGGAAGGTGTCCCTGCTCATGTCACAGGGTGGGACTGGATGGGCTTTAAGGTCCCTCTCCACCCAAACCATTCCAGGATTCTGTGATTCCAGGGTTGCTGGCATGCAGGTCCACATGCTCCCACGCAGCTGCTGCACAAACCCCCCTCTCCTTCCGCTGTCCCCCCTCTTCTCACCCTGTCCAAGCAATGCAAGGAAGGCAGAGGCTCCATCTCAGTGAGCAGTGGCCTCCAGAGCTGCCTCAGGGTGAGATTACACCTCATCCAAACCTGCCCTCCTGCTTGCAAAGCTGTGGGATGCACTTGTGCCAGAGACTGAAACAGTTCATGCCTCAAACGCAAAGTTTTGCTCGTCGAAGCCCACCCCTCCCTAAGGAATGCCCGACTGGAACTTTGGACTGAAAGTCAAATTGCTGAGATTAGATAAAGGGAAACCCATGTTTCAGTCATCTCAGGCCTGGGGAGAAGTAAACAAGTAAACAAGGAAAAAAATGCGAGCTCAACCCAGCAGCCCTGCTCAGAATCATCTCTAGCTTGCTCCGGGGTGGGAGAGGCTGTAGCCCACAGACCCCTTTTCTGGGAGCAGGTTTGCACAGATTTCCCCCCCAGCCGAGGACGGGGGAGGAGGTTTCGGTGTGTTGTAACCTCTGCTCAGGGCCAGTGAACCCATCCTGCCTTACACAAACTGGCTGTGGAAGCCCCAGCTCCGGGAAGGCCACACCCAAGGGACATTCACGTGAGGAGTGACTTGGGGGGGTGCCTCAATCCATTAAAGTCCCCCCTCAGTCACTCCTGAAGCCTTGCACCACAGGACTGCACATGATGTGACAAATGCAGAGTCTGTTGTGAGAGGCAATGGCAAACTCCCCCTCCCAGGGAGGTGCCTGGGATTTCCTACCTGGCCTGAGCTAATTAACCCGTCGGAATCTGTGCTTTTCGGGGGGACCTTCACCACAAATGGAGACCAGCTGGAGAGGGCCAACGGAGCATAGCTGGGGTCCAGTGATGGTGAGATTTTATCTTGTCTCTGTCACTTTCTTTCTGTCCCCCCGTCCCCCCCCCCCCACCTATTTTCTATTTCTTTCTCTCTCTCTCTCATGTTTACTATCAAATAAAACCCATACTATTTATTTTGGCGTATGGTCTCGTTTGCGCCTTAATTCGAATGGAGGCATTCCTAACACCTTTAATAACCGCATCCTGACAACTTGGATGTGCCACAGCCGCGGCACCGGGCCGGGAGCCCCGGGAGGTTGGAGGGTGCCTGGGGTCGAGCACGGGCGCGCCGAGCTCTGGGAGCTGCGGTCAGCCGCCGCCTCCGGGCTGTGGCCGCGGCACTCGGCTGCAAAGGAGCCTCCCTGCCCGCAGCCTCGGCAGCGTCTGTGCCAGCACCCCTCAGAGGGACGTCCTGCAGCAGGAGGCTGCGGGGATGGAGCGGGTTTGAGGAGCGAGGGGGCAGCTCCGATGGCTCGTTCCCCCGTGAGCCCCAGCCCCGGTGCCGAGCGGGGTCTCTGAGGGCTGGACTGGGCCCTACAGGGGCGGGTGAGTCCACGGGCCAAGCACCAAGTGCTGTGCAGGACCAAGGAGACGCGCCTGCCCAAGCTCCTGCAGCCGAGCAGGGGGGTCGCGGTGCTGCCCACCGGGGTCTCTGGACCCCGCTGCAAGGACACAGCCGGGGCAGGGCTGCCTCGAGGTATTCGCCAACAGATCCCCAGCGAGAGCCGGTGCCACACTGACCCTCCCGCAGATGTCACATCGGGCGAGGACAGTGTGGAGCAGCTCTGTCTCATTGCCCGGAGCTCGCAGACCCATCTCCCCTCCCGGCTCCGCCCGTGTAAACAGGTGCTGGGAGCGAAAAGCACCATGACGGTGCCGGCGGGTGCTGTGCCCGTGCCCTGCCCACCCCAGGAGCAGCCTCTCCAGCGGGGCTCCGTGCACTCGGCTTCGTCCCCAGGTGTCCCTCCAGCTCACTCCGTGCCCCTCGGCCCCGCCAGCACCTTTTCCTTACGCTTGCTCCTCTGTCCCAGCCGTGCCCTGGGCTCGCTGCCCGGCCCGGGGAAAGGTCTCGACAGGAGCCGGCTCCCTCCACCCGGTGATGTCAGTGCGGCTCGGATCTGCCCAGGCAATGCTGTTTGTGTTTGCAGGATCAGGATCGCGCCCGGCTCCGGCGCCAAGAGGTGGGGACGGGCGGGAGGCCCCGGGGCTGCGCCTGCCTCGGGGAAGGACTGGGACAGAGGAGGAGGAGGAGGACTCGGGGTCTCTGCCTGGGGGGAAAGGGGGTCCTGCGGGGGAGGGCGAAGGGTGCTGCAGCTGGCTGAGAGCCGGGGCAGTTGCTCTGTCCTGGCTGCAGGCCCGCAGCGAGGGGCTTCCCCACCTCGCAGGGCTCACAGCGGCTGCCCGCGCCCACACCTGCCAGTGATGGGCATCCCTGTGCCAAGCACATGCAAAACACCTGCGGGGCCGGCAGCACCTCCCACCAGCTCTGCCCGCCCTGCTCCTGGGGCCGGGAAAGCTGTTCCCGGCCCCGCAGCCCTTTCCTGGCAGAGAGATGCTGGACGGCACCGGCTGTGCCCTTGGAAGGAGCTGAGCTCAGCCCGGCCGTGACGTGGGCACAGCAGCTGTGGCAGCGCCGGTGTCTGGAGAGCCCCAGGCAGGTCCCTGCGTGTCCCAGAGCTGAGACGACCGCGGACACCGGCACCGCTGTGGTTCCAGTACCCGGGCAGGTCCCTACACGTTCCCAGAGCCAAACTGGCCGCTGGCACCGGAGCGCAGATGGAATTTGGGCATCGCCACCCATAATTGTGACAGCTTGAAAGCCTGGGGGGCTGGGAAGTCAAAGGGCCGGGGTGTTGCCCCCCGCCGCTCCCCGGGCAGGGGGAGGGAGGCAGGGGAAGGGCTCCATTGCCTTTCGTCAGAAGGCGTCAGCCCCATCGGAAACTTTGAGTAACCGACTTTGCCGAAGAAGGCAGGGAGATTCCTGGCAGAGGTGTTGGCACCTGCCACCCTCCCTGGGGCCACGGTCTCTCCCCGACGCGAGCAGCACTTCCTGGCAGCCGCAACCGCTGCTCCGTGGCTTTCGCTCCCGGCTGCGTCCGGGAACGCGCTGGCACCGTTGTGAGCCGCGGCCCCTGCGCACCCACCGCCACCCA